>OY856350.1:28907200-29507200 GCA_963693475.1 Ectropis crepuscularia | reverse complement strand
GACTCGTGTGACTATTAGGAAGCTCAGGGTTTTAGGGTAAGTTCAGGGGAGTTTCGTGCGTTCCACGATCGATACTGACGAAGAGATCAAACAAAAAAAAATGCGACCGTAAATATGTAAATCCAACGTGTTTCACTATTAACTTGTTCTACGTGATACTGATCTACAAACGAAATGCAATGATTCATTACCGTGTGATGTGTATCCATTATTCATCATACTCCTCGACAGAGTAGGGGAGGGCCCGCTGTGGGACGTTTTAAATATTAGCGTGTAGTGATTACTCAACCGCGGAACAAGGAGTCAAGCAGCGGTGACTCACGTCACTCCCGCCGGCGACCGGCGACCGGCGACCGGCGCCGGCGACCGGCCACCGTCGCCGGCGACCGGTCGCGGCGCCGGCGCCGTTTGCTCTTGGATTTGCATAGCGGAGGGTCCGAGACTTGTGACAACTTGCAACACGCATATCGTACGCAGGAACGCTGTGCTAATACGAAAGAGACCCGCTGTAATAGCTTTATTTAGAACTAGCGGCCCATTCCGGCTTCGCTCGGATATTGCCATTTAAGTTAATCCTAAATTCTAAATACTTATTATTTGTTGACTCTCTGTTGTTTATTTTGTTTAAATTATAGGTATGATAAAATAACTTTAATGTAATGTAATGTTTTTGTAACCTCATACCAAAGAGGATTTATTTTTGCATGCCCGCAAAGGGTAAGACTGTTGTTTCTAAGCATATTTCTTCTGTATAACATCTTTGTACACAGTTTACGCAATAAAAAAATTCTGATTCTGATTCTGATCTGTTCTGCGATCGCAAACAACGGCCACGGCGCTATGGCGGTTTTGTTTACTGTTTGATTTTTTTTAATTCGTAATATCTTTTGAATGGAAAGTCCAATTTAAATAATTTAAAAACTATTTTATAGGTAGTTAAATGGTCTTGACCATAAAATTTTTTTTTTTAATAAGGATTAATATTTTAATATAAACACATAAATAGCATGGTTTGAATTTGGTTAGCATTTTCATTAATGTTTAAGATGAAAAAAGTTGTTGTAGTGACATAACTACAATAGTTGGACATATGCTACCGCGGAGTTTTTTGTAAACATTATGATGTTCTTCAATATTGTTGTACATTATTTTGTTCTATCGCTAATAGTTTCGGCAGCGCATTCGACGAAAGACATTTTAAGACTCATTTTTCTACACCTTCGGTTACATTGTTCAAATTTTACCAAGGATCCCTAATTTTTTTCAAAATGAAATATAGCCTATGTCAAATTGGAAGAATGTAGCATTCTATTGGTAATTTTTTTTTTAAATCGGCCCAGTACTTTTTGAGCCTATTCATTACAAACATACAAAAATAGGTACAAATCTTTCCTCTTTATAATATTAGTGTAGATAGAGTAACGGGGCGAATATAAAGAGACTGCAATCGTTTTTGTACAGTATAGAGTAACGGAACAAGTAGGACATGTTCCTGATGGTAAGCAACACGTCTGCCCGTAACAGTACAGTGTCACGTAGCTATTTGACACATACGAGCTTAAGACACAGCCTGTCTCTGCATTGCGCCTGTCGCGAAGAGAAGGAAGATAATTTATAAATTTTCTGTAAATTCTCTGGAATCATCGCCCTTCACTGTGATATTTTCCCAGGCGGATTCTACAACGATTCCTAGCTTCACATTCGTCTCGTTTTTAATGAAATAGGGATAAATTACAAACAGAGTTCCCAATTTTGCTAAATATTTCAACGAATCTCCCGAGTGCACAATGCACATTCCCACCTGACCGTAGTACCGTGGGGTCGTGTGGCTCTGCCCCTCGAGAGGCCTCGTTCCATATTCCGTGTGCGTCCCGAGGATAATCCCCCCGAGTGCGTCCGCTAACTGAATACGAACCACCAGCCTCACGGGCCGTCACTTGGCACGGATAATCGCAGCTGTAGCCTAGAATGGACGGGATCCAATGCTGTTAGTTTTATTCCTACAGCTGTGTGATTACGATGCCTTCCATTGCGCGGTGAGTACCGAGGTGACTTCCGTCCTTCTACCGCCTAACTAAATCGGCTATGGCTTTGCTGTCTCCATTATTTCAAGCGAAAAGAAAAGAGAGAGCAATATCAAAGCTATGACAGTTTTAGTTAAGCAGTAGACTCTCTAGTCATTCGGTTTGATGCAGGATTAATATCGCTCATTTGCGACAAGCTCGACATTTCTCAAAAAACAGCATTTTACAGGAGAGCAGTTTTAAAGTTTCGAGCTATAATTATATCATAATCGTATATTATTTTCGTTACTTACTGAGACAAAAATCTAGCGTAGGTATCATAGATTAATGTTACATTTTGACATTTTCTGCATAAAGCATACAACGCACACTGTGCTATTTTTTTTTAATCAAGGAAACACTTATGTCGTTTTTGTTGATAAATTTGTAAATATTTTTGTAGTAATTTGATTTATGACGTTATACTTTAGTACAATATCGACACAACACAAGTAAGTCCCAATGGATTTGTTCTAATATTTTTTTCATTAAAGACATATATTATACACATAGACATAGACATATATAATACTAAACACGTTATTCTTGATAAGATTTTAGAATCGTTTGTATTTGACTTACCGGCAAGAGCGTTGTTATGCTAAAACTGTCGTTCTTCTCGAGCACAAGCACAGTCTTTGAGCCCAACTGTCACATCGCAACTAAAACAAAGTCGTTGTAGTTCCGAACCACCAAAACGAAAGAGACAATGCTATAACGGCACAACTGTGAGTTTTTGCTCTCACTCATCTATTATAGAGGTTAGAGATAAATATGACGTTTTTACAGCATATGGTATGAAATATTTCCAACAAAACTACATTAATAACTCAAAAACGAGAAATTTAGAGATATGTCAACCTTGTCGCAAATGAGCGATATGCACTCGCTGCTTCAAACAAACGACAAAATTTCGTCGACAAAAAGTGTCGATGAATCGCAACCGCCGTATCGTATATCGTAGTGCCGCGTAGCAGGTGTTAGGCCGAGCGTAGCGCGCTCGTAGAGCTATTGTAGGTTGTCTACAGAACGCGCGTAGCATTCACAAACGTCATTAAAAATGTAAGAACATTTGTATAGTTGACATAAATATACCTCCTGCAAATAATTAGGTATATGATTTCTCGGGCCACCCTGTCTACTAATTATAAAATCTGTCTATTTATGCGCCATTAAAGTGAGTGATTAATTGTGTGAGTGCAAAAAGTTTTTAACAGTTTCGCAGAGAAAGATTTGCAAAAGCTTAAATTCGATAGGAGTTTTTTTAACTTTCAACAATACTCGTTTTTGCAATATTCAATAGTTTTCTGTACTATGAGCAAAGCTCTGATTATTAGTGCATCCATCGCCGGCTACGAGCCAGCCGGGCCGGCGTGAACAACCGGCCGTCAGCCGGGCCGGGCGCCGGCCGCCGGCGTGGCCTACTTGTTGCTACAGCACTGAAAAAGAAAATTTCTGTCTGAAAAGTAATCAGCTTGCTCTGCAGTATTTTCCTCGATGTTCGTTATTTCACTGTGTAGGTATTCTCTGAGAACGAGATCTGCTAAGAGATCATAACTTATATTTTGTTTCAAACTAAAGCATTACGAGAGAAATGTTAATTAACAAGAGTTGATAATGAATAATAATAAATGTCAAGATTAAAAGTGTTTACTACGGACACTCGGGCCCGTGCTTTTTATTAATAAATATAAAAAAATAATTAAAATCGGTTAAGATTTAATGGGTTTTTGTTCGCTTAATCGTCAAAAAACGTAGACCTTCTAGTTTTTTAGGGTTCCGTACCCAAAGGGTAAAAACGGAACCCTATTACTGAGACTTGGCTGTCCGTCCGTCCGTCTATCACCAGGCTGTATCTCAAGAACGGTGATAGCTAGACAGTTGAAATTTTCACAGATGATGTATTTCAGTTGCCGCTATAACAACAAATACTAAAAATAAAATAAATATTTAACCCCATCCAACAAACTTGATTTTTTACCGTTTCTTGCTCGATTAGTCCGTTCCAAATAAACTAGATGTCGCCACTAGTACACTAAAACACGCATTCGACCTCGCCGTTAAAATCGTAAGGTAAAATCAACATTTCAGAAAAACTTTTGCATGAAAGTCTGTCTTTGGAAACTGCGAAGGTTTATGTATACGGAATTCAAATAAAGCCCGAGGTGTTCGCCGTTTATTAGCTAATGGTACGATTGGTACGGAACCCTTCGTGCGGGAGTCCCACTCGCACTTGGCCAGTTTTATTTTCATATTATTTGTTTAAAATGTTTAGTAAATAATGATCAAAACTCTGACAACAGTATGTTCGGTGTGAACTGTGAGCCCTAGTTGTGAGTGGCACGGGACACACACAGCGGAGTCGCACAGTAATCAGCCCGCGAGCGCTCGCCAGCTTTTGTCTCGGATGTCCTACATAACACGGGGTTTCCATCCGCTGTCCGATTACTGCGGCTTAGATAACAATCACTGCATCTCAGCGCTGCAGCAGCTTTCCTATGAAGGACTGTCCGAAGACTACTTCTGCTTTACAAAGCATTGTCAAAATATTTACAAGGCATAGTCAAATTAATTAATCCCTCTTTTCAAATGGTCGCAACTATATTAAATACGGAGTGTAGAAGATACACGCGCGGGACGAATACGTGTTGGATCCGTAGATCATCTGAGGTTCTGTTCATCTGTAAACATCTGTCTGAACTTGATCTAACCGCACAGCTAAGCAACGCGAGCCAGCCTACAGTTAAACTCAAAAAACTACATCGCGAAACTTGTGCCAGCACCCGGCTCGCCCTGCGCCGGCCGCGTCAGCAGATGGCGACCAATTCGGGAAATAAAATACTGTTGTGGGATCGCATTTTGCGCCGTCCTTTTCCGGACTAGCCTGTCCCTACGCCGCTACTAGATGCTTTGCTGCAACCTGACTAGACAACTACTAACACATCATCAATAACTCTTGTAGGAAATCTCATTTCTCCCGGAACTTTAAAATCATTTCACCTATCCAGAAATTGATGCTTCAATTCCTGCAGATCGTAAAGTAAACTAGACACGAGCCCAGGTATCACTGCAGACTGCTTATTGCTGGGTATTGGGAAGTTTACACTTTAAAGAGTATCTAAATGCCTTTGAAATATACAAAGTGGAATAGTACATTTGATATTTCTCTTCACATAAATACGTATAACTAAGCATTATACGTCCTTAGCAGTACGATGTACAATCCGAGCCATGTGCTGCGTCGAGTCGCCGTTGCCGCTCGGCTGCGGAATTCAAATTGTATTAAAACCATTTGTTTCCGGCTCGGGCCCGGACGCAGGCTGTACTGCTCACAGGGTCTACCACTTAACTAAAACTGCCTTAGCTTTGATATTGCTCTCTCTTTTCTTTTCGCTTGAAATGATAGAGACAGCAATAGCAAAGCCAGCAGATTTAGTTAGGTAGTAGAAGGGCAGGTTAGGGTTCGTGTCATTTGCCCCCGGTTCATGTACTTCAGTAGTCCTTACCCCCGGATCTCTCCGTACGTCGTGTGTCTGAGTGTGGGGCTATGCAAGTGTCGTTTGATGTGGCACGCTCTCGTGAGCTTCGATTTTTAGTGGTGGAACATTAAAATGTTCATACTCTTCCTAAAATTTGCTATTTAAGTTGTAGAAGAGAGAAAGCTCTCACGAGAATTAGCTTGGATATAAAAATGTTCGGAGCAACTTTTTGTCGGAACAGTTCCTAAATACACCTTGTTCAGTCAAATAACGCCGCCGGGATTTTGACAAATTACAAATCGGAATGGCCGGAATCGGCCGGTTATGGAAATGGGATCGATTTCGATTTCCATAACACGAGTAGGCGTGTTCCCGCCGGCCGGCCGACTGCCGGCGACCGGCGACCGGCGACGGCTCGGCGGCTCGCGTCCGGTTCCGGTCGCGCCGCCTGTAATTTGCCGTCTCTCTGTTTTGGCCCCTGTCCGTCCACCGGCCGTCGTTGTGAAGGTCTGTTAGCTCACACATCTGTTGGACGTTTTGTCACTATCAGAAGGTATTGTTTGACTCACTTGGACACAAAAGTTGTAATGTCAGTTGCCAGAACAGTTTGTCTGGTAATAGTTTGCGATTCAACTGTTTTCAAAGATTGTGTAACATTAAACGCGCTAACCCGTTGTCATTTTCGTGATAAACAGAGCGTTAACAGCCTACAAGTTTGCGTAGCAACGTAGCGCAGCTACAAGCCGCGTAGCACGGTTACGAGCTGCGTAGCATGTTTACAAGCTCACGCTACAGAATTGAATAAAAACTATTAGTACCTTCTGAAGCCTTTTGTCTAATGTGTGTGCGAGATAAACGTTCTGCTAATTTGGTGATATAAATCATAAAACTATGTTCACTGCTGTGCCGTCCACCGCACGGCACGCAGCGTCGCCGCGCGGCGGACGGCTCACCGGAATGTGAACGGCCGCCGTTATTCCCCGGAATTCGCTTTATGGATCACGTTTTAAGTCCAAAATAAAGGAAAGCAGACTGAATATGCCGAGAACTCGTAGTTATTGCGTTTTAGCATTCCGGAACCATGTTTTATGGGCTCTGCTTGTTGCTTTTACTTTTTTGTTTTGTTTGGCATTACGGCATCATCCGACGGCGATCCCTTTCGACGTCGCTCCACAAGAAGGAATCTGAACAAAGTTTATTAGCTTTAAAAGGAGATGGTATTCGAGTCGAATTTCTCGACCACAAAATGCGTTAATAATTAGGGGAAGATTTAATAAACAAGTCGGCAAAGACACCAGGACCGCGAAATGTGTCGGCGGGGGTGCGGGGTGAGGGGTGCGGTGCCACAGATACCGGGGCCCGTCGCGGAGCTTTGTTTGTGCTTTTGTAAAACTTTGCGGCGACATCATTATTAACGGAACCAAAGTTGAAGCGGAATACATTCGTAATCACCCGGTCTATGAACCAGAGCCGAAACTGGGAACATTAATGGTTCTATTAGGAAAATGAAACGTAGTTCTTTGATAGCTAATATGATATGTTTTCATCTAGTTTCCTCTTGCGCTTAAACTTTAAACGTCAACTTGCGCGATCCCCGGACTGCACGTCTTGCCTGTCTGTCTACTCCCGCCAGAATCACGTTTATTCTGTGTACTTTGGACAAGTAACGACCTACGTACTATACCCACAGTTCAGCTTTTCAATGTTGTACCTAAGTATGGTGCAGACTACTTGTTAATTATAGATGACGATCAATGATAGATGATTAACTGTATACCGAGGATACGTTCCTTGAAGTAACGGCAAAATTAAAAGACAGCGCGATTGCGGTCCGAACCGTGAAGAAAATCTCTTAAATAGTACATCCGTCCGAGCGCCGCCGCGGCCGAAAGCGCAAATTGACTAACATTTCCCGCCAAAACGCTAATTCCTGTAGGAATATAATTAAAAGACACGCTTTCGCACCTTATTAACGTTCCCTTACCGGGAGCTGGGAACCGGGAGATAACTAGAGGGCGGGGGAGGGGCAGGGGAGGCTTCAGATAAATCTCGCAGTTAATATCGCACGTGTGTACGGTGCTTTGGAAATGTAGCGAGACCCGCGGATGGAAAACCGTTGAAATAATCACGGACTAAAAATAAATGATTAAAAAAATATTATTTTAACTGAGATTTCTTAAGATATTTTCAGAACGATAAAAACTGGCAAAAATAATTCGGCAATGCCGGAAGCTCGGCGTTCAGGCTTCATTGTGTTAGTGAAATTTGATAAGTGTCAATTACAAAATATTGTCTTCCTTTAACCTTCCTTCCTTTAACACCAAAGAAGAAGAACTTACTACGTGACATTGGCGGAGTTGTGAGGCTAATCCACAATAATAGCCATTAACTAAGAGTTGTAGTTGAAGAAGAACTTACCTACATCTGTAATTTGGCAACGCCTCATTCGAGCGTACTCTCATTCGCATTCTCAATAGTTAATAACGTGGAACGCCCTACCTCTTGTAGATAAAGACATCAGCACATACATCGATTTAAATCAATGTATGTGCTCTCCCGAACTTTGGGCGCACATAATTTTGTTGTAGTTTGGAAGAGTGAGCTCACTCTTTCCGATTTAGTCGATTGTAGGAAGCGGTGAACGCCAGACGTTTATACCTATCGCTATTCGTTGTCAGCTACCATAATAAGTAGAACCGCAACAGACCTCGCCGCTAGCGGTTCTAGGGGTCAAGTAGATTGGAAGTTGTAAACCACTCACGCTACACACTACACACAGAGACGCAATTTGTTAACAATTTCAAGGTGCGCAGGGCATATATTTTGATTTATATCTATGGAAAAAGGTTCAAATGCGGTATTTTGTTTCAAAAAGTATTCGCCTGATCTGTAAAATCTAATAACGCTTATCTGTTTTTGTGCTGGGCTACTGAAGTTTGACAATACCGTACCAATTAAAAGTGTCGAGTCTACCCTCGTTAAAAAAAACTGCTTTAAAGAGTATTCCTGATGCCAACGATTAGTGTTTTCAGAGAGTGTGTTAAATTCTTCTTAGTAAGTATCTTCCATCGATGCTTCGATCTACTGTAATGTAGCATTTTACATTAGGCGAGGCGGTGGTCGTACTTAGATAGATAAAACTCTAGACTAGACTCTTTATTGTCCACAATATAAAACTTAGAATACAAATAAATATAATAAATAAATAAATATTGGTGGACAATTCACACACAACACCATCTGACCCCAAACTAAGCAAAGCTTGTAATATGGCGGCCAAATAGCTGAAATAATACTTATATAGTTGTAAATACTTACTTATTATACATAGAAACACCCAGACACAGTGCAACCACAAAGAGACTTAGCTTAGAACTAGTAAATCAAGTGGCGAAAAATGATGTCTGATACGAAAAAAAAACGAAATGTTGTTAATGTTGTAACTACGAGTAAAACAGTTGAATTACAACTGAAGATGCACGGAGCACGGAGCACGGGCGCTGCGCGGCCGAGCCTCGAGTGTTCAAGAGCTGTGTGATTCGTGTGCGAGTGTAATTGGATGTCGCCTTTGAATATCAACTTCAAGTACGTACCTATTACATCTCCGCACGCGGTACCTACTTGTGTGTGACAGAGGCAGTAGGTATTGTATGTTTACCACAGTATTGTTGTGGTGAGTTTTTGAATTCAGGGGGATTCCAGCGGCGTTCTTTATTTCATACCACCACATTCAGTATTGTGATTGTGGATTTACATTTAATATATAGCTGTGGCTTATCATGCCTAGAAGATCGGACACTCAAATTACATGCAGACTGAGCACCCGAACTCCTACAGAACACACATCTAAAATTGTTATTGAAACGTCTACTCTGTCCGGAATAGTCCAGGTGGGGTGGGCGCACAACCACTGAGCCAGACAGGTAGTTAGTGAGTCCAGTGCCTACGTACTGTCCACCGGCTGTACAGCGCAGCGGTGCGGTGCAGCTGAGCTGTCCGGGTCGCTCGCACCACTCCACGAGCTCCACAGGCTCCGGTTCCCTCGCGCGGTGAACTCAACAAATTGCATCAAGTTCCCCGATGTAACCCGACCCGCGCCCGCCCCGCAAGGGTCGCCGGATCGTTGGATCGTCGGCAATCCACTTAACCTTTGTGTTTTCGCACAGACGCTGTTTAAAAACCTGGAAAAAAGGAAATATATCGGTTTGCAGCACAAATTCAATTCCTCGGCCGCGTTTTCGGTTCAACGCTTATGGGTTTTAAAGTACCAGGTGAGAGATTTATGGCGAGGGAGCGAGAGCGGGGCGGGACGGGGCCGGGACGGCGGCGTGACGGGAGCGGCCCGCGCGGGACGGATACGGGATTTATGACGCGATGCGTGCGTGGGGCGGCGCGGGAATGAATGCACCGCGGACGCACTTTCTTTTATTTCACTCTTACTGAAAGTGGCGGAATGCTTTACCCGATATGCGAAGCATTCGAAAGTAGGGAAATTAAAATTACCCGCTCTAGGAAGTAGGTACGTGAGATCAATCCTGTTGGAACCGAGCATCTCGAGTAGGACACTCGGTTGCGGGCGATGCAGGACATCCGTAAACTTAAACCAATGCAGCCGGTGCCTTCACCGGTCCGGTGCGTTTTTGTAAACATTCAGCGTCAGAGGACGCCGCCGGCCGGCACCGGCACCGGCCTGGCGGAACCGGTGGCCGGGGCCGGCTCCGGCCGCCGTGAAACGAACCGTCCGCTTCCTTTATTAAAGCGAGGCGTCAATGAAACCGACACATTCACTACGGGAAAAGTCATTCCGAAACAAACATACGCAAATAAGGGGGAGGGAGAGGGACGTCGCATCGGAAGGGATGTTTTCGCTCTCGTTTGGGCGGCGGGCGCCAGTGCGAGTCGGGCGGGCTCGGCGCGAGCACGCGACACGCGACACGTCGCACGCGACACGCGGCACGCGGCACGCGGCACGGTGACCGCGCGCGGTGGGACTGCAGTGGGGGATGCGCTAGCTGCCAGCCACCAGCTCGCTCCCGGCTCAGGTACGCGCGAGCCCGCTCGGGCGCCGGCGCCGCCGGTGCGGTGGCGGCTCGGCCGCGCCGGCCACGCGCGCGCTGCGGCGTGGAATGTTTGCAAAACTTCGGCGACTGTTTGTGACAGGTTTTGTGGAAGTTCGACGAAGTTTCTTTCACAGGAACGTAAAGTAAATTTACTTGTAAAGTTTTGTGAGCGACGCTGATGATCGCATTTATGTTCTTCAAATACGTGTATTTTCTTCCAAACTAACAATATATTTTTCGGATATCGGTCCCTGGAAACTGTTTAACGTACAAAATCTTCCGCGAAACTTTTAATTTCTCGATGAAGTTTTTTCGACCGAGATAAACTTTCTCAGGGGAATTTAATTATCTTCACAGAAGAGATTCCGGCGCGGTCCCGTGTGATGTAGATACTTGTTGTTAGCGGAGCCGCGTTCAGTGTTGGTGCACTGACTGCCGTCTCCCAGAACTTCACCAGAACTGGTCCACGATACCCCACACGAGGTTACTCGTGTTTCAAACGCGTATTCATTTCGAAAGGGTCGTACTGTTCTCATTATTGCGATCGATGTTTGTTCTGGAATCAATTCCTAATTTGCGAAAAGGAATTCTTCAGTTCCATGTAAAAATGCAATTTTTACAATGATAATTTTCAAACAACCTACTTCAATTGAACAATTATAATAAACTCTCACACTCAACTAACTATAATACAAATTATGAAACTACATAATATGGGGCGACCTACTAAATGCACAGCTGCAATGAAACAGCGAGGTTTCGGTGTAAAAGAAAATGCCATCAATGTACATAATGTGTACATACTAATAATAATAGTTTTTAGGTTTTTGCTTGATTTAACAAAAGCCGTGAAAACGTTGTTGAAAAAAATGATATGAAACCGCCTCCGGGTCCGTGCTTGTTTAGATAATGTACGTTTTGTATTGTTAGACTAGATACCTCTTAAGTGTGATCTACCAACCAAAAAGATTATCTTCAATATCGATTCACAATGGGAGCAACATGCAACGAAAACATAAATACAGCCGAATTGAAAACTTTGTCTTTTTTTAAAAGTCAGTTTAAAAGCTGTTCCATTTAAAAGTACCCAGGTATGTTTTAAAGTATTTTCCCCATTTTTAAAGATGGTGCCAAAGTAAAATGTTGAGAGAACGATGAGTAGAAATTTGTATCGGGGTGTGCGGCTGCAGCGGCCAGCAACACATGCTGCCGCCGCGGGAGCCGGCTGGGTCCCTCGCACTCGGCTTGGAAACTTTTGTTGCCGTATTCCAAAATATTCAACACAATTTTTTGTCCGGTATAAGTTTTGGGCATACATAGCAAATCAGTAGAGTCACCACGGTCTAAACTCTGGGCTGAAGAGGTGGAATATGGTATTCCATTGTGTCTAAAACATAAGTCCATATTACGTAGATACAATCTGTTTTGGGGTCAGACGGTGTTGTTTGGGAATTGTCCACCAATTTTTATTTATTTTATCTGGGTGTTTTCAAATCGAGTATGAGTTCCTTTCCTTTTTTTTATGTCAACACTACAAAACTATGCTTGGGTACTGGTGAATATTTGTATAATCCTAATCTGTATAGTTTTCTACATTAAATTATTTCATTTCATAAGCGCATTCAACGTTAGACCGCGTCTATTGTTTTTAAACTTTCGCGATTTGAACACAAGGGTAATGTAAACACTATACAGGACTTGACCGCGTCGCTTATGGTGTGGTGGAGCGCGGTGGATTATGGTCTCGATTGTCTCTGTGAGAGAAGGCCCCGTGTCCCAGCAGTGGGAACATAAACTGTTCTGCTAACGTTTGTAAAGCTAAAAGAAGTTATAGTGACGCGCCAATTAGTCTGCTCGGTGGCAACGGAGCTCATCTGTACTGAAAGGTTGGTCGTTGATCACTGGTATCATTCTCACCACTGTGACGTCAGAACTCAATGTGACAAAACTCGTGTCTATGTGACGTGCACGGAGAGCCCCGGGGCTCCTGCCGCCGCTAGGGCTCCGCCCGGGGCGCTCCCCTGCTGTCTATTACCTTATTATTTATCGTCCTCTCGAGCGCCCCTCGCCGGTTATTACATTCGCAGAATAAGTAACGGAAGCTTATTATAAGGTTATAAAACGTAATGGATTTTGTTTCGTTGGATTCGGGTGAATGGCGGGCCCGGCCCGCCCCCGGTTCTAAATAATTTAAATAAATTTCCCGCGGTGCGTTCGCGCAAATGAATGGAGATTAATTGATTGGTTCCCGTTGTTTGGATGAGCCGCCCGAGTGTTGTCGCTCCGCTTTGTGTCTCTCCCCGGGGTTACCCCATTTTTCTATTTTGAATGGGAAAGTAGATTGGAGTGATTGGTATGTGTATGCGCCAGGCTCCGGCGACAGTTTGGGTAGCAGTTAGTAATGAGGATCCTGTTGTCGGTCCACATGACTGGTTGGAGCGATCACTGAATAGTGCCAGCCCAGCGCCAGACCAAACATGTGATTTGTGCTTTTCTTATCACATCAAACTTGAACTTTAGTTTGATGTTTTCTTTTCTCCCTACTTCGAACATAAACTTTAATTCTATGTTTTCTTTTCTTAACACATCAATCGTGTGCAGAACACCGGGTTCGTACATACTAACTAAATAATAATTGACCAAGTTCGGGGATCCTAAGAACATCTTATCTTATATATAAAATTCTCGTGTCACAGTGTTTGTTTCCTTACTCCTCCGAAACGGCTTTACTGATTTTAACCAAATTTTATACGCATATTCTGTAGGTATGAGAATCGGCTACTAGCTATTTTTCATACCCCTAAGTGACAAGGGTTGTTCACTAAGGCAAAACAACGTTTGCGGGGTCAGCTAGTCTTATATATAAAATTCTCGTGTCACAGTGTTTGTTTCCTTACTCCTCCGAAACGGCTTTACTGATTTTAACCAAATTTTATATGCATATTCTGTAGGTATGAGAACGGGCTACTAGCTATTTTTCATACCCCTAAGTGACAAGGGTTGTTCACTAAGGCATAACAACGTTTGCGGGGTCAGCTAGTAATTATTTAAATTTATTTAAAAAGTTAAACACGAGTAAAGTCGGCTTGACGGCATCCGGTAGATCTAAACTGGCATGAGAAATTGAAGAGTGACAGTGATTTAAACATAAAATATAATTCAATAAAATCAAAACCCAAAGATTTTTTACCTCGCAAAACCATACTTTCAGTATACATTCGTGTGAGTTTTACCGCGGCCCACAGTGAGGAATGGAACATTTCACCATAAGCCTCTTTATATTAGCGTCACATCGTGTCACGTCGCGTCACATCACGTGGCGTCACGTCGCATCACGTGGCGTAACGTCGTGTCACGTGGCGTCACGCCGCAGCACGTGGCGGCATGTCGCCGACCCGCTCTTGACGGCTATTGATTGGTCGCGCGTGTTGCTGCGTCGGGTGTCGCGTGCTGGTCTAATCGCAATCTAGCGTCCTCACTACCGCTCGTAGCCGCTGACGAGCGGCGACACTGTCGTATATCACCGACTTACTTGAAAGCGGTAGTATCAATGCAGTTTAGTACATCTTCTTGTCACTTCGCTCTTGCACTACAATTGATTCACTTTTCGTAACAGTTAAGCCGACCGACGTCTTCGATCTAAGTTAGTGACTTCTGTTTTGTTTTGGTTAAACTCTATAGACTAAAGGCCCGTGAACAAAATGTACGTAGTAAATAAATGAACCACCAGGAGACCTATGTAGGATGATAAAGGATATAAAGTAATAAGATCCAGTACTATGCCGTCACTTGTAAGCTGTCCAACTGAGTACAGTCGAAGAGGGGGGGGTTGCAACCCTCGACCATTTCTCCTTGTCGCATGATTTTTGTACGGCGTTGCAGAATAATAGATTAGAA
This sequence comes from Ectropis crepuscularia, assembly GCA_963693475.1. Classification (NCBI taxonomy): domain Eukaryota; kingdom Metazoa; phylum Arthropoda; class Insecta; order Lepidoptera; family Geometridae; genus Ectropis; species Ectropis crepuscularia. Next base: position 29,492,701 of record OY856350.1, on the reverse strand, counting down.
GAGGTATTGAAACCATAAAAATTATAAATTTTAAGTTTTGAATTATTAGTTTGTCGGAAAAATTTGTGATTTTCCGACGATTTACAGATTAAATTTGGGCATTTGATTATGTATGGCATTGGTTCCATACAGTTTCAATACCTCTCTCAATCTATTATTTCGCAATGCTGTACAAAAAACATGCGCCAAGGAGAAATTATCGAGGGTTGCAACCCCCCCTCTTCGACTGTACTCAGTTGGACAGCTTATAAGTGACGGCATAGTGCTGAATCTTATTACTTAATACTCTTCTATCATCCTACATAGGTCTCCTGATGGTTCATTTACCACGTACATGTTGTTCACGGGCCTGAAGTCTACTAGCAACATTGAAACATTTGACTAGGATTACGATGGCTTAGTTACTCTCTTCAATAAAATCAGATAACTTGGTTTATTGGTTTGAATACGACACTCAAGTAACAAAACGCGTACTTCTTCACTATTCGAGAAAACATAATTAAACTTCTACCTATTTTACATGTGAAGCCGAGTTACTTCGACGCCTACATCCAAGGAAAGCTGTTCTACATAATACTCGTGAGAAGCCAACATGCCCCGCGACACACGCGCCCTGAGAGCCTGAGAGCGCCAATCAGTTCCGTTCATCAAAAACAGAGAATAAGATTACCTCGGCACGGAAACATAATCCGTTAGAAGATTTTAAGACGAGAAACAATCTTTTATGTGAAAATATCCGAGCCCTTTGAAGCGAAGGTGCTTGTTTATGTACGTTTTGTATATTTTCTTCAATCCGATTAAACGTTCTATGTTTTTCAACAGATTTAGTATTTAACCTCGGTAGGTTAAGCTCATCTTTTGAACTTTAAAAGGAATCTTTTGAAGGAATTTTCCTTGTGGTAAAGCTCTACAATTCTAAGTAAACATTCTGTTAGATTGATAGAGAATAAAAACCATTAGTTTCAAAAGATACGGAACGATGCTGTCAGTAAAACCTAACACCTACTACCTACCTACTAAATGCACAGCTGCAATGAAACAGCGAGGTTTCGGTGTAAAAGAAAATGCCATCAATGTACATAATGTGTACATACTAATAATAATAGTTTTTAGGTTTTTGCTTGATTTAACAAAAGCCGTGAAAACGTTGTTGAAAAAAATGATATGAAACCGCCTCCGGGTCCGTGCTTGTTTAGATAATGTACGTTTTGTATTGTTAGACTAGATACCTCTTAAGTGTGATCTACCAACCAAAAAGATTATCTTCAATATCGATTCACAATGGGAGCAACATGCAACGAAAACATAAATACAGCCGAATTGAAAACTTTGTCTTTTTTTAAAAGTCAGTTTAAAAGCTGTTCCATTTAAAAGTACCCAGGTATGTTTTAAAGTATTTTCCCCATTTTTAAAGATGGTGCCAAAGTAAAATGTTGAGAGAACGATGAGTAGAAATTTGTATCGGGGTGTGCGGCTGCAGCGGCCAGCAACACATGCTGCCGCCGCGGGAGCCGGCTGGGTCCCTCGCACTCGGCTTGGAAACTTTTGTTGCCGTATTCCAAAATATTCAACACAATTTTTTGTCCGGTATAAGTTTTGGGCATACATAGCAAATCAGTAGAGTCACCACGGTCTAAACTCTGGGCTGAAGAGGTGGAATATGGTATTCCATTGTGTCTAAAACATAAGTCCATATTACGTAGATACAATCTGTTTTGGGGTCAGACGGTGTTGTTTGGGAATTGTCCACCAATTTTTATTTATTTTATCTGGGTGTTTTCAAATCGAGTATGAGTTCCTTTCCTTTTTTTTATGTCAACACTACAAAACTATGCTTGGGTACTGGTGAATATTTGTATAATCCTAATCTGTATAGTTTTCTACATTAAATTATTTCATTTCATAAGCGCATTCAACGTTAGACCGCGTCTATTGTTTTTAAACTTTCGCGATTTGAACACAAGGGTAATGTAAACACTATACAGGACTTGACCGCGTCGCTTATGGTGTGGTGGAGCGCGGTGGATTATGGTCTCGATTGTCTCTGTGAGAGAAGGCCCCGTGTCCCAGCAGTGGGAACATAAACTGTTCTGCTAACGTTTGTAATGCTAAAAGAAGTTATAGTGACGCGCCAATTAGTCTGCTCGGTGGCAACGGAGCTCATCTGTACTGAAAGGTTGGTCGTTGATCACTGGTATCATTCTCACCACTGTGACGTCAGAACTCAATGTGACAAAACTCGTGTCTATGTGACGTGCACGGAGAGCCCCGGGGCTCCTGCCGCCGCTAGGGCTCCGCCCGGGGCGCTCCCCTGCTGTCTATTACCTTATTATTTATCGTCCTCTCGAGCGCCCCTCGCCGGTTATTACATTCGCAGAATAAGTAACGGAAGCTTATTATAAGGTTATAAAACGTAATGGATTTTGTTTCGTTGGATTCGGGTGAATGGCGGGCCCGGCCCGCCCCCGGTTCTAAATAATTTAAATAAATTTCCCGCGGTGCGTTCGCGCAAATGAATGGAGATTAATTGATTGGTTCCCGTTGTTTGGATGAGCCGCCCGAGTGTTGTCGCTCCGCTTTGTGTCTCTCCCCGGGGTTACCCCATTTTTCTATTTTGAATGGGAAAGTAGATTGGAGTGATTGGTATGTGTATGCGCCAGGCTCCGGCGACAGTTTGGGTAGCAGTTAGTAATGAGGATCCTGTTGTCGGTCCACATGACTGGTTGGAGCGATCACTGAATAGTGCCAGCCCAGCGCCAGACCAAACATGTGATTTGTGCTTTTCTTATCACATCAAACTTGAACTTTAGTTTGATGTTTTCTTTTCTCCCTACTTCGAACATAAACTTTAATTCTATGTTTTCTTTTCTTAACACATCAATCGTGTGCAGAACACCGGGTTCGTACATACTAACTAAATAATAATTGACCAAGTTCGGGGATCCTAAGAACATCTTATCTTATATATAAAATTCTCGTGTCACAGTGTTTGTTTCCTTACTCCTCCGAAACGGCTTTACTGATTTTAACCAAATTTTATACGCATATTCTGTAGGTATGAGAATCGGCTACTAGCTATTTTTCATACCCCTAAGTGACAAGGGTTGTTCACTAAGGCAAAACAACGTTTGCGGGGTCAGCTAGTCTTATATATAAAATTCTCGTGTCACAGTGTTTGTTTCCTTACTCCTCCGAAACGGCTTTACTGATTTTAACCAAATTTTATATGCATATTCTGTAGGTATGAGAACGGGCTACTAGCTATTTTTCATACCCCTAAGTGACAAGGGTTGTTCACTAAGGCATAACAACGTTTGCGGGGTCAGCTAGTAATTATTTAAATTTATTTAAAAAGTTAAACACGAGTAAAGTCGGCTTGACGGCATCCGGTAGATCTAAACTGGCATGAGAAATTGAAGAGTGACAGTGATTTAAACATAAAATATAATTCAATAAAATCAAAACCCAAAGATTTTTTACCTCGCAAAACCATACTTTCAGTATACATTCGTGTGAGTTTTACCGCGGCCCACAGTGAGGAATGGAACATTTCACCATAAGCCTCTTTATATTAGCGTCACATCGTGTCACGTCGCGTCACATCACGTGGCGTCACGTCGCATCACGTGGCGTAACGTCGTGTCACGTGGCGTCACGCCGCAGCACGTGGCGGCATGTCGCCGACCCGCTCTTGACGGCTATTGATTGGTCGCGCGTGTTGCTGCGTCGGGTGTCGCGTGCTGGTCTAATCGCAATCTAGCGTCCTCACTACCGCTCGTAGCCGCTGACGAGCGGCGACACTGTCGTATATCACCGACTTACTTGAAAGCGGTAGTATCAATGCAGTTTAGTACATCTTCTTGTCACTTCGCTCTTGCACTACAATTGATTCACTTTTCGTAACAGTTAAGCCGACCGACGTCTTCGATCTAAGTTAGTGACTTCTGTTTTGTTTTGGTTAAACTCTATAGACTAAAGGCCCGTGAACAAAATGTACGTAGTAAATAAATGAACCACCAGGAGACCTATGTAGGATGATAAAGGATATAAAGTAATAAGATCCAGTACTATGCCGTCACTTGTAAGCTGTCCAACTGAGTACAGTCGAAGAGGGGGGGGTTGCAACCCTCGACCATTTCTCCTTGTCGCATGATTTTTGTACGGCGTTGCAGAATAATAGATTAGAAGAGGTATTGAAACCATAAAAATTATAAATTTTAAGTTTTGAATTATTAGTTTGTCGGAAAAATTTGTGATTTTCCGACGATTTACAGATTAAATTTGGGCATTTGATTATGTATGGCATTGGTTCCATACAGTTTCAATACCTCTCTCAATCTATTATTTCGCAATGCTGTACAAAAAACATGCGCCAAGGAGAAATTATCGAGGGTTGCAACCCCCCCTCTTCGACTGTACTCAGTTGGACAGCTTATAAGTGACGGCATAGTGCTGAATCTTATTACTTAATACTCTTCTATCATCCTACATAGGTCTCCTGATGGTTCATTTACCACGTACATGTTGTTCACGGGCCTGAAGTCTACTAGCAACATTGAAACATTTGACTAGGATTACGATGGCTTAGTTACTCTCTTCAATAAAATCAGATAACTTGGTTTATTGGTTTGAATACGACACTCAAGTAACAAAACGCGTACTTCTTCACTATTCGAGAAAACATAATTAAACTTCTACCTATTTTACATGTGAAGCCGAGTTACTTCGACGCCTACATCCAAGGAAAGCTGTTCTACATAATACTCGTGAGAAGCCAACATGCCCCGCGACACACGCGCCCTGAGAGCCTGAGAGCGCCAATCAGTTCCGTTCATCAAAAACAGAGAATAAGATTACCTCGGCACGGAAACATAATCCGTTAGAAGATTTTAAGACGAGAAACAATCTTTTATGTGAAAATATCCGAGCCCTTTGAAGCGAAGGTGCTTGTTTATGTACGTTTTGTATATTTTCTTCAATCCGATTAAACGTTCTATGTTTTTCAACAGATTTAGTATTTAACCTCGGTAGGTTAAGCTCATCTTTTGAACTTTAAAAGGAATCTTTTGAAGGAATTTTCCTTGTGGTAAAGCTCTACAATTCTAAGTAAACATTCTGTTAGATTGATAGAGAATAAAAACCATTAGTTTCAAAAGATACGGAACGATGCTGTCAGTAAAACACGACAAACGTCGTCGTGTGGCGGGCTCGTCGTAAACTTGCTCATCATTAGGTATTTATGTTGTTGCTCGCGAGCTATACCTATTCACTACAAGGCATGGCACCAATACACAGAACAAAGTTAACAAATCATTTTACAAGCGGGTTAAATCAACTAAATGTAGACCCCTACTTAATTTAAAGTCGCATCAAAAACGGAAATCACATTGACAGAGTAGAGTAGGCTACTACACATCTCATATCAGTCTCCTAGCTCCAGTACCCCCCGGAGAAAGGCTAGGGTTGTCTGGTCGCAGCGCGGCCTCCTAATAAATACTTTATAAGGTTTCGCTCCAATGTCAAGGCTGCCAGCCTCGGGGACACTCGGTGCGAAATACGCGCCACTTAAATATTCGCCGCCGTAATGTTACGGATAATCTCACCTAACTTTCATTTACAAGCGATGTTTTTCGGGCGAACTTATATTTCTTTACTTATGAATAGCAGAGATAAAATGAAGTGATTAGGATCCTGCGACTAGTATTTGGCCATCTGATGACTTGCCCATCACAGCAGGGCGCGGTGTCGGATTGCACTTATTGTGAGGTCAATGAGGTACCTATGTATGTTTGTGCGCAAGATGCATAAGCATAAACAGCCCACTAAATGTTCCCACTGCTGGGACTCGGGGCCTTCTCTCACAAGGAGAGTCAAGGCCATACCACAGGCCATACCGGACCACGCTGGCCCAGTGCAGCTTCTAATTAACTGGCACTTTCAAAGCACTTGCAAGTGACGTCATTAGATTCATTGATCGGATGTCAATTCAATGATTTGATTTCATTGATCAAATAGTTCGCTTCGTTTTTTTCTTAAAGCCGATTTACATCAGACGAGCGAATGCTCATTCTATACCCACTGTATCAAATTCATTTGGTGTAAACAAACGTAGAACATTCTTTCGTTGTTTTGTTTGCGTTCGCAAAGATTCTATGGAATATTTAATATGGAAAACGCTAAGAACGATCTTTCGTTTACACTAAAAGATCGAGAAAGAATGCTCTTGTTCCAGCTCTAGCTCTATGTTCGTTCAGTTTAAATCGGCCTTTAGAGTAGAAACTGTGTACATAGCTTTTTTTGTAAGGCCGCCATGGGTCTGAATTAGTTCACTAAATTAACTGGATAATATTTGGCTTATAATAGTTTCATAAAATTACTAAATCTAACTGTTACTAAATATTAATGACTAAATATAACTAAAAACATATATAACTATAAACATATATAACTATAAAGTATCAAAGAACTATTTCGATTTAATTTCCGCTTCTGTTATCTCCGGTTACATCTTCCCGACTTCTCGCGTTTCTTTTCCATACAAATAAAATTATTCTCGAATTCGCATGAAACCGTCTCACAAAGTGAAATCGTATTTTCTCGGCGGCGCGTTTTGAGTGAGATGGTAATAAATGATATTATCATGAAAGGGATGACGTCACCACCGGGCAGGGAGCGGTGACAGTTACATTAGCAAGGAGCCCCGCGCCTGGCCGCTGACTGTTGGGAGAGGGACCACAGAGACAGACGGCCCCCGGGTGCGGGAGCTCTTCTACCGCTTAACCAAATCGCCTTTGCCATTGCTGTCCTCTGAGGCTGTCCTTATAATTTCAAGCGAAAAGAAAAGAGAGCAATGTCAAAACTAAGACAGGTTTAGTTAGGCTTTAGACTTTAGTTTAGTTAGGCTTTAAACTTTCGGGTCCTACTACATCGGTCATGCGCTGATTTATTTTCTCACGTCTAACAACCCTGGGAAAAAAGATATCTTAAGTCAAGCTGATAAGTAACTTCTGTATTTAAGTCACCAGGTTTCATAGACAATGACAAAAATATAAAAATCTTAGAAAACTCCCAAATTCGGGGTCTTTACTCCAAAGTGGTGAAGGTTATTAGCATGACAAACCTCAGATTCGGGGCCTGGCGCGCGCCGCGCCGGCTCCGGCGGTGTTTGCCGAACTAACCGCGCGCGGACTTTATGCTAAAACTTTCCTTTGTCATTAACTTCAACTTTCCGTCTAAAAGCCGGTCTTAAAAATACTTTAAAAGTTTACAAAATTTAATAAGGCTGAAGTGGTTACCTTCTAGATTTCCTATTCAGCTCATGAATACTGATTGAGTGCCTGAATTGTGCAATATAAATAAATAATTTCGTTTTAAAAAGCCAACATTGTCTTTACCTACATACTCGTAATATATTATATCGTTTTGTAAAGCACGATGTTCAACATTATTTATCTCATTTTTAACCGAGTTCGTATAATATAAATATGATGGAATGGTATTTTATTACAATTTAAATTATACTTAATTAACTTCCGACGTTTTAAAAGCGTTTCAACGATCGTGATTAAGTAAATTCAATTTAATTTGAACAAGTCATTTAAAAATAAATCAATACAAATAAATAAAACCAACTAAATAGTATTTAAAATAATTACTTCAAATACTTTTGTGTATTCATGAATTAACGTCCATGTGATGTACGGAGTTATTCAGAATACGAGATTCATGCAACATTCATTAGTTATTGAAGCTCAAGAGATGGATTCCAGATTCGATGTAGCGCTAGTTTCATCTGCTAAAAAGATCGTGACTGATTCACAGTTTCAAATATTAACACGGGTAGAGTTCGCGAGTCTCTCGATGCGAGCAATTTTGTGATTCCTCTCAGAAAATCCGGGATAAAACAAGAGTACACGCTCTAGGACACGCTCGCTTCATGCGGATCGAAGTGAGTCCTACTTCAGCACAGCGTATGTACGGTTGAAACGGAGTAATTTTTTTTTAAAGTACAAAATGACGAGACGACCAGGGCACGTGCCTGATGGTAAGCAATACGCCTGCATATAACTACAGAGTCACGCAGCTATTGAAACACGAAATATTCAAATCATTACCTAGCACTGCTCTCGTCACCCAGGCATATAAGAGCTACGACATTGCAGATGCCTTAGAGTTTTTCTGGATTTTTATCATACGATAGATCGTATGATTATTACAGAATTTGCAAAATACTCTTACGAGTAGTTAGATTAATTCTGTTAACTTCTGTTTTTGCACTTAATTTTAAAGCAAAACAACAAAATATATCCAAACTTTAAAATAAAGTTATTAAAAATAAACCAATCGGTGACTTTATCACTAAGAGCCATCTCTTGCAGTCAACCAAAAGTTACACATTAGAAGCTACTAAAATTAGCAGCTCATGGTCAGATGCTAGCTCTTGTGGGGTAGCTCGCTGTCCTCTGCCGAGCGTCTGCCTCACTAGAAGTTCTTCCAAGTTAATTTGCGTAGTTCCCGGGCGCTGTACCCCCGCCACCCCACCCCGCTACCCCGCGGCTCCGGTATCGCTCCTCCAGTATTTCTCTCGTAAAAACGAAATAAAACCTCCCTCTCTTGGAATTACACCTTCATTCCATCTCCACCTTCGAACACGCACAACCGGTACCTTCAATACAAACAATATTACAGATGTTCAGCTCATACTCGTGAATGCGCGACTTGCCTAAATATATTAAATACATGTACAAGTTTTGTGGAAGCATGTTAATTGAATGAAAGGACATAATTTATTTAAAACACAGATGTTGCTTGTTAGAACGGATTTTTTCATCGTTTAATCATTTACAAAAAATACACGATCAACATTTTTAGGAAAACTCAAAGTTGTATGTCGATGTGTGTGACGTCAAACAAAAAAGAGATTAAATATTTAATTTTAGTCTATTTTGTAACACGGTGTGTTAAGGACCGATAGATACTGTGTGACGGCTTAGTTTTAGAAACTAAAATCACCAAATAATACTTTTTGAAAAATGTACTGAAGGAGTACCCAATTAAAAAGAGATAATTGAACCCAATGTCGGGTTGTGGGGCCCTCTGCGCTATTTTCAGTTAGTTAGCAGGACAGGCGTGATCCGTATGAGCTTCCTACTGGTTGAGTTAATTTACGACCTTATGAGGAAATTATTATCAGGACGAGTTACCTGTGGGTCTACCGCCTGACTAAATTTGCTTTGGCTTTTGCTGTTGCAGTCTTTATAATTTCAAGCGAAATGCAAATAGAGGGAAATATCAAAGCTAGTTTTAGTTAGGCGATAGACGCTCAGCAGGTCTACTACGACAACAAACTCCGAATGATCGGATCCGACCGACAGCTGAACCAGATCTGTAGCCTACCACGAGAAACATTCGGATCGATACATCTCGTTCGGAAGTTATAGACTTAGGTCGGATGAGGGTCGGATCGAACGAAACGGCCGATTCGGTCAACCGACCGATTGTCTATCGAGGTAGGAAACTTTCACAAGTTCGGCCGTTATATCGTTTATCGGACTTCGTAGTAGACTTGCAGGTGTCGAATTCTATCTCTTTCAATGCGTCAGTTGTTATTCAGCACCAGTTGTTGGGTAATTTATTCCAGTGTAACCGCTTCTTCTTCTTCGTGTCGATGATGTTTCTTCTTACTTGCTATAAATTGTTTTTGTTTTCTTAATACCTATTTTTTAACTATACCTACTATCTAAATCATTTTTTTTTTTTTTTTTTATGTGTTTTTTTTTTTTTTTTTTGTTTTTTGTTTTTTTTTCTAAGAAAATTAAATTTACGTACAATTATTGTTTTCAATGTTTAAATATGTGCTGCCCAATGTTCAGCAACTGCAACTCCTGGTAGCGAGGCCTCCATCAGGTCGGTTCTGGTGCAGCTGGTTGGGCACCGCGGGCAGGACAGCAGATGCTGCATGGTCTGAGTGGCGCCACACTCGCACAGGATGTTACTTGCATCGGAATATCCCCATTTTGCCATGTTAACTTTGCAGCGGCCCACTTGAGTCCGGAGTCGGTTTAGTGACTTCCACGTGGGCCACGCTAAGTTGCTACCTGGGGCAAGCTCTTCGGCTGGGGCCACGAACTCATGCGGAGGGGGGCAGATCTCGTTCCACTGTTTGCAGCGGGACTCTCTGGGTGAGTCAGGCATTATTTTTGTACAGCTAAGAAAGCTTCTGCGGCTCTTGAGGCGTAAGCTTGGTATTTTTAAGTTGTAGAGTGGATGTCTGATGTCATTTTCTTGTTTTTCTTTTTCTACTGAGCAGGTTACACTTCTACGGACTTTTGGTGGGGCTATTCCGGCTAGAGGGTAGAGTGAGTTAAGAGGGGTGGGCTGCAGACAACCTGTTATTTTCCTACATGTATCATTTAGTGCAGCATCAACTTCTTTCGCGTGGGCAGATCGGTGCCATACTGGACATGCGTATTCACCAGCAGAAAAACACAGTGCTAATCCAGATGTTCGTAAAACATGGGCTGAAGCACCCCATGTGGTAGAAGCTAGTCTAGAGAGAAGGTTGTTTCTGGCGCTAACTTTTAATTTTGTATTATGACAGTGTGTTTTGAATGTCAGTGTTCTGTCCAGTTTGACACCAAGATAAGTCGGGGTATTGTTGTGCTCAATGGTGATACCTCGCCAGTTCACATTAAGTTTACGATCAGCTTGACGATTTCTGAGGTGAAATGCGGTAGAAAATGTTTTCGATGGGTTTGGTCTTAATCCATTTTCATCATAGTATCCTCCAAACACTTCCAAAGCTTCAGTGAGATGTTTTTCAACTTCCTCAAAAGATGCTGCTTGAGAGGTAAGGGCAAGATCGTCTGCGTATAGGAAGCGTTCAGAGTTTGGGGGGTTGGGCTGGTCGTTGGTGAAGATGTTGAACAGGATAGGTGCTAAGACGCTACCTTGTGGTAGGCCGTTCTTTTGTTGTCGCCACCTGCTGGTCCGATTGTCCAAATGAACTTGAAATCGTCGATTGGTGAGCATCTCTCTCAGTAATTTAATAAAAGTCTGGTCATTAATAATTGTTGATGCTTTTGACAAGAGTTTCCTGATGTTGATGGTATCGTATGCCGCAGATAGATCTACAAAAACGGCACCTGTGACTTTTTTAGCTTCAAATCCGTTTTCTATATGTTGTGTGAGTTTGAGAATTTGGCTTGTGCATGGCTTGCCAGGGCGAAAGCCGGCTTGTTCTGGAATCAGTTTGGGGTCAACTATAGGTGTTAGTCGGTTGAGAAGAAGTCGTTCAAACAGCTTGTAGGTGTGGCACAAAAGGGAAATAGGTCGGTAACTTTTTGGGTCAGTTGGTAGTTTACCCGGTTTGAGCAGTGCGATGACCTTTGATTTTCTCCATAGCCTTGGTATTTTAGATTTTACTAAACAAGCATTAAAGACTGCAAGGAGCCAAGATACAGCAATGGGGCCCAGATGTTTGATTTGTTCTACCGTAATATCGTCTTCACCTGCGGCCTTTCCATCTTTAAGTCCTTTGATGGCAGCTATCATCTCAGTTATAGTAATAGGTTGGCTTATTTCGGTTGAAGAGGTTTCTTTTGGGCTTAGTTTGGGTGTTTTAGGTAGTCGTTGGGAAGGCTTCCCATTGAGCAGCAGTTGGTGAGCTATTTGGTTTGCTGTGACCGTGCCAGGGTTTTTTGGTAAGGGTGGGCTGTCTGTTAATTTACGTAGGGTGGACCATGCTTTCTTGCTGTTGTGTGTCATGTCTATAGCAGTCACTGCCGCAACCCACTTCTCCTTTCGGACTTCTCGAAGTTTAAGCATAAGGTCTTCTCCGGTTGCGATGGTTTCTGATGAAAAAGGATCATTGCTATATAGTTTTTCGTATTTTTCTAAGATTGCAACAGAGTCTTGGGTGAGACCCGGAATGTAGTGTGGGCGGCAGCCTCTAGGGATATTTTTCCGTGATTCTGTCCAGATTATGTCTACAAATTTATCGTAGTTTTCTGGGTTTGGGGTAAGGCGTGACAGTTTTTTGTCTATGTCCTCTGAGAATTTGTCCCAATTGGCTTTTGAGAAATTGAACCGTCGTCTAAAAGGAACAACTACTGGTTTTATTGCGGCATGAATAATGCATGATATGGGTCTGTGTTGGGTGTTTGGAATGGGGGCACTAACAGATTTAGAACAGAGTGATTTGATATTAGTGCTTACGAAGATGAGATCAGGATTATATCCTCGTTTCCAGCGGCCACTATTAAATGATGCGGGAAGCTTGGCGTCATGACATAGGTAAAGTTCTTCTGCTTCAGCCCAGGTTTCAACCGCGATTCCATCAGCATTTGTGTTTCGATAGCCCCAAGTGGTACTGTGACTATTAAAATCACCGACTATTATTCTGAAGCTTTGATGACGGAAGTTATCAGTTTCAGTAAATATAAACGGTTGGCTAGGGGGTTTATAAATGGAGGTGATTGTACAGTGTCCGGTGTCTACTGTAATAATTTCAATTGAGTTTTGCGAGTTACATGATATGGATTTTATTGAGGTATTGGGCTTAGTGAAGATAGCGCTTCCGTGTTTAGCGTGAGGGATTTCGGCGATGAGGGAAAGGCCCGTGATATGGGGACGAACCTGTTCCATGGTTCTATGGGTTTCTTGAATGCACATGACATCACAGCCTGATTTGTGGAAGAGTGCTGATAGTAGGTCAGCTTTAGTTTGTGAAAAACCTTCAATATTTATTGAGATGACATTTAGCGCGGGTTGGCAAATAGGACTTTGTGGTTTCTTATTGTAATTTTTACTGTTGGCACTGAAAAGTGTCTTTTTGTTTGGCGCTGATAAGTGCCGTTTCGGGGCTCTGATAAGAGCCGTTGTGTTTGGGTCCTGAAAAGGACCGTTAGACATCATCGTTGTAGAAGGATTAGTCAGTCTGCACCGAAATGCTGACTGTCCAGGGTGGGCCGGGTGTAAACGCAATCACAGTTATCGATCAAAATAACACCGCACGGGGAGGCTCCTTCTATCCACCCCAGTGTAACCGCTGTAATTGACGCACACCGTCCGGAGAATGAAGTAATGGAGTTGACCTTTAGCAAACAGAATTAGCGAACCTTCAGGCGAACGTCGGGACGCGACGGGACGCGATGTGAGGCCCGCCTCTTAAATAACCTTTTTAATGACTTTAAATGTGGACAAGGCTACGCAGGAAAGAGTTAATATAATAAAGACAAGTTAAATACCCTTTTTTGACGTTTTTACTGCGGGGTAATGTTGGGTTGCGAAAACTGCTTCGTTTCATACAACAGTACCGATTGCCCGTCAAAACAAAGACATGATGTCTGAAGCGATCGCTTTTAAAAGATGTAGACATCTTATTTGTATTTTCTTTTAATTCTGATCAAAGTAAGCTACGTATTCAATATTTTAAACCTCAAAAATTTCATTCAGAAGACATCACATCGTATTGTCCTGGAGTCCTTGTTTTCTTTTTCGTTTTGCGGAGCGAGTCATCCGTGACTGCATAAGATTATTTAGAAAATAAAGTGGCCAAGTGCGAGTTGGACTCGCCCATGAAGGGTTCCGTTGCAGCAAGTAACATAATATAATAATATATATAATTATATATATAACATAATACTGTAGTTCGTTGTAACTTTGATCGAAGTTTTAATAGTAGTGTATTTATGACGTACTAAAAAAAACTACGCATCAGATCGAGTTCAAACCAATTTTCGTTGGTAGTTTGCATGGTAATGTACATCATATATTTTTTTTAGTTTTTTCATTCTCTTTCTTTAGAAGTTAGTGGGGGGGGGGGACACATTTTACCACTTTGGAAGCGTCTCTCGCGCAAGTTATTCAGTGTAGACAAAAATAATATTAGAAACCTCAACTTCATTTTTGAAGACCTATCGATAGAGACTCCACACGTGTAGGTTTGATGATAAAAAAAAATTGAAGTTCAGTTCTCAGTATGGGGGGCAACCCTAAATTTTTTTTTTTTTGTAAATATCTTAATGCGGTTCACAGAATACATCTACTTACCAAGTTTCAACAGTGTAGTTCTCATAGTTTCGGCAAAAAGTGGCTGTGACATACGGACGGACAGACAGAGAGACATGACGAAACTATAAGGGTTCTGTTTTTACGTTTTACGGAACCCTAAAAAAACTAGTAATTTTTGAGATAAGAAGTAGGTTACTTATAAATATATAATAGACTATGATAGACTATGATATAATAGACTACATGCCGGTGAACAAAATGTACGGGTCAAATGAACCACCAGGAGACCTACATTTGCAGGATGATAGAAGGGTATAAAGTAATAAGATTCACCACTACGCCGTCACTTGTAAGCTGTCCAACTGAGTACAGTCGAAAAGGCGGGGTTGCAACCCTCGATAATTTCTCCTTGTCGCATGATTTTTGTACGGCATTGCGAAATAATGGATTAGGAGAGGTATTGAAACTGTATGGAGCCAATGCCGTACATAAATGCCCAAATTTAAGAGAGAGACGAACTTCTTAGCATTCCATGGATTCACCGTGCGGGTGCCGGGTCCATCGTGTGGCAGAGAGAGAAATCTCGAATAGACCCCAAGACTTGTGACTCGGGCTGTAGGTTTAAAAGGGGCCCCTTATATTGACGTACGTCAACACTCACCTTCACTACTCGTATTTCTCTCCCTGCCCAGCCAAATCCGATATGATCCTACTAGTGCAGCTTTAGATACTCGTTCTAGTATAGAACTTACTGCACTTCTGGACAACCCAAGGTCTTTAAGCAGGTTATAGAGAGATTTTGCTGGTATACCTCTCGCTCCTACTTCTACAGCGTATAAAGTCAAATGTAAATGTAAATCGTCGGAAAATCACGACATTTTCCGACAAACTAATAATTAAAAACTTAAATAGTTTATAGTTTCAATAGAATAGAAGAGGTTCTAATCTATTATTCTGCAACGCCGCCGCCGTATAAAAATCATGCGACAAGGAGAAATGATCGAGGGCTGCAACCCACCCTCTTCGACTGTACTCAGTTGGACGGCTTACAAGTGACGGCATAGTGCTGAATCTTATTACTTCTTACCCTTCTATCGGGTATATACATAGGTCTCCTGGTGGTTCATTTACTATGTAAATTTTGTTCACGGGCCTGTAGTCTATAACTACAGTCTGTATTATCTATCCAAATAGTCCGGTTCACCTTAATTTTGCTGCCCAAAGCAAGTCGGCCTAGTTTACAACAGGAATATTTTAGCCGAAGAATTTCATAGTTACGTAGATGTAACAAGAACCGGGCTAAATGAAGTGACAGCTCGGTCCGCCGCCGCCGGTGCTAGCTGTAAGCTGTAATACCGCGGGGACGATGAGTGCGGGTCGTCCCCGCGAGGCAGGTGCGGGGAAGCCCCCACCGCCCGGGTACCGTCGGTTGGTCCGCGAACACTCCCGAAGACGTTTGCGTTATCTCTGCCCCACCGCGCGTGCACCGTCGGCTACAGTTACACAACTACCTACGAAACAATGCCACCATACGAAAAGTTACCGATCAACAGTTGCGTTCAACTCGTTGCGTTTGCGTTTCGTTAAACTCATCCAACAATAAATGATGGATAAAATAAATAATAGCAGGGAATTTGTTCACATGAAACGACAAAAACCCTCCCACATGATGTACTGACCACTAACACTTAAACCTGCGTGAAATTAGTTACGTGGTGATGAGATACTCAACTTCATTTGAAACTAGAAATACTGACATATCGACTGAAATTACTATCCATTTGCAATTCTTTCTACTGTCTGCGGAATACAAGTTGCTTGTCGTGATCGAATCTCTTAATACTTAATAATTCTATTCCGATTTCAACGAACATACCCTGGTACTCCGTGTACTCTCAAGCGTGTCCAGCCATTAACGAAGCTCCCTATCTCTCCAGTTCCTTGGAGCTGGTGAACTGCCGCACAGCGCGGGACCACCGGCGTCGAACCCACTGCCCGTAAAACTAATTTATGAGCTGATACTCCTTAATGTGGTCGTGACGTCACGCGGTATTTGTGGCGATGGCGGTACGCACCGGCCTCAGTCTGACGAGCCCCACGGCCCCACGGGCGAGGGGTGCGGGCGCGCTGCCTCGCATCCCCGGCAGACACAGAGGTTAGCGGGTGCTGCGGCCACTATGTTACACTATTTTATGTGGTTGGATTCCCGTTAAATGTTCATTTTAACACGAGTTTGTTGTTAGTTCGTACATGGTCTTATAAAGTCCTTGAATAACGATAGAGCTGATTCTTACAACTCTAGGTAGATGTATGTGATTTATGAAACTGATACAGGCACAGTCTCACATAAAATAGTAACAATACGTGACCAAATATACAGCTCAAATGAACAACTTTCGGACGGATAGCCTGGCAACGGCAACGAAATATTTATTTTCAAAATAGAATGTGCTGTGAACAATGTGGCACTTGTTCTAATAACGAGAAATAATAAACAGCCCCTGAAATTCTGAAAACTTGTACCAAAACTTTTGAAATGTTTTATTCGGTATGATCGGAAATATCCCAAATATTTATAGATTTGTAGCCCGGGGTCCGGACCCGACACCCGACACCCGACGCGACGCAACGTCCGCAGATGTTTTATTCAAATCCTCCCGAACAGAAGCCTTTGTATCTCTAATTTCCCGCGAACTCACTAAATCGTTATCTTGTGTCTGTTGTAAACAGTAATATTCCACATTCCTGCCGAATAGAGGAATTTCTATATCAGATTATATTCAAGGTTTATCCTTTACTTTATTTACATAGTCGATGTCTCGTCGCCTCGAGCGGCGAGAGCGCGGGTCGTCTGATGTGATCCTCACTATTGTTTTGTTTATGGCCGTGTTTTGTCTGCCTTTCACTGATGTTGATAGTAATCAGCGTGAGCGAGATGAAGCAGTGTCCTGATTCTATTAACTTGTTATAATCGTACAACCAAGGTTAGAACAAACTCGAAATTAAACAACAGTCAATCAGTTTGCGACAATCGGCCGCGAAACGCGGGCGGAGTAATGCTCGTCGACTAGGGAGGATTTAATTAAATTCCGCCGCCGAAGGTTTATTGTCTCTCGCTACAAACTGCTTCGTTTACATTCTAGTGCTTTATTGCGAGACCTAGCCGGGGCCCGCGCACCTGCCGGCCCCGGCGGCGGCGGCGGCGGCCCCGGCGGGGGTTGCCATTCAAATACCTACGCGGAACGATTTAACTTTACAAGGACGAGTCTTTGTTTCGGTCCCAGAATAGAAACCTGCCCTTAAACGGTACGTACTTTACGTCTACGTACGTTTGCTTACGTTTTTACTCACAATGTGAAGGGGTTGATTCTCGCTATGATCCGGGTTCCATCCCCCACCACGATACACATTAATAACCCCCGCACAGCCGCGCCGCCAAGTTCACGGCTTAACGGTTGATCCGCCGAGATACGAACGAGACGCGGAAACTTCATAACTTTCCCAAAGTTTACTTTTCAAAACGAAGATCAAAGATGGAGTGCAAACATGAACCCGATATTAGAGAGTCGGTGGCGGTTCAATATTTTTTATAGCTTTTTGTTTAGATGACATGGAATTGTGAGTGAAACATTTTCAAACTCTTCCGTGTAGGTTTTTTTCAATTATGAATCAGAGTGTTGTTTGAGCACGGCTCGCGCTGCGCCGCCACCGTTCCCCGAATGTTCGCATTACGCAAATTGATCGGAACTGCGTTGTTTTTATTTAAATTGCTGTTTGCTCTGGGGGAAGCTTTAAACGGTTTCCAAGGTGCTGGGAGCTGGGAGCGCAAACAGATGGGAATTTACATAATTTAGCTCCGCAAATAAAATGCTATCCGAAAGATCCTCTGTTTCAAACTCACCGACAATCCGACATGCTGCATTCGTTATTCATTTTGAGATCGAAGTTCTAACATGAAAACTCTTAAAATATTTAAATACTTGAAATTCCCTGACTGAACACTAATTGAGACACATTAATGAACCGGAAAAGTGAAATCCTCAAATCTTCAAATGGAACCTTTAAGCGGAAATTTCAGGATTGTGTTCTTTGTAGCATCTTCCTCGGCAGGATATCACAAATCCGCCTCGAAATGAATAGGACGGGGAATCCATATTTTACTGAATACAAGCAAAGTGAACCGTAGCCGTACTTTAAAATATTACGCATTTTGTAGGCATATTTTGGGTAAGAACAAATTCCTGTAACATAATACGAAATATCCATATTTTAAGAACACAACTACTCAGCACAAGGTGAGCCCAGCCAACCTTCCCTCAGTTAATCAGCCCGCTCCGTCAGGTTACTAAAGTTGTAATCCTAACCCATATCAATACCCACACGGAGTGAGGTGAACGTATAAAGCCCGCGTTTGACGGCCGGCGGTGAGCTAGGCTGAGGCATCGATTTAAACAATGGATGTGCCCTGAGCACCTTAAAATTGTTAACAAATTGAGTCCCTGTGTGTAGTGTGATTGGTTTACAACTACCAATATACTTGACCCCTAGAATCGCTAGCGGCGAGGTATGCGGTTCTACTTATTTTAGTTGTTGACAACGAATAGCGATGGGTGTAAACGTGCGGCCTTTACCGCTTCCTGTAATGGACTAAAACAGGGGTTCCCGAACTTATTTTGTCTACTGGCTACTTTGAGAATAAATTATTTTTAGCACCCCGTTTTTTCACCTAGGTTCTTAAAAACCACTATAACTTCAAATGTAATTAATGATTGTGAGCTATATTAGCGGAGATTGTACATTCTTTCTAAACGACACTTTTACTATAATCCGCAGGAGTTAACTTAAGACCTGAGCCCAGTAGGTAGTAGATACAAAATGGGCTCCAAGCCTTTACACAACGACATACATAGTTTTTTTCTGTGTCTCCTACCGCCCCCCTTTAGGCCTGCGTCACTCACAAGGGGGCGTCATCGCTCAATTTATGAAAGGTTGGACTAAAACGAAAAGAGGGAGCTCACTCTTCCCAACGATATCATAATTCCTGCGAGGGCACATCCATTGATTTATATTGATGGGCCGAGGTCTCCGAAGAGCGCACGATACACCGCGGTCCCGGCGGGCCCCCCCCGTGTCTCCGCCGGCTCTGTCGCGGTAACGGATCGCCCCCCGGGGACTGAACTTAGCACAACTCTGTTACTGTACGACCAACTTATCTGTAGAGTTCAGCGATAGCAGCACCATCGATAAGTGTTGCCGCCTATTATTAAATTAGACAACTCCTATGTTCTATTTTACTCGTAACTCAGTAGTTTTTTAAGTCAAAACTTCCTCTTTGATGCACCACGCATACATTTTTCGTGCGCTGTGAATTGAGGTAAAGCTTCACGCTCGTAAATGAAATAAAAGTGTTCTCGTGAACTCGTGACCACGGCCTTCTAGAAATTCGTTAGCATAGTAGCAGGTTAGAAGTATGACTTGTTTACTTAGACGATAATGCTTTGAATATTTATTCAAGACTACCAGTTCTCTCCGGGCTCACCCGCGTGATTTCAATAGTGAGATATCAATTTCTGAGTTATTAGTTTTTACTTTTATCGGTAGTCCCTATGACTGCCATTTTTTATAGTATAGAGTGACAAAACAAGCAGGACATCTGCCTGATCGTAAGTAACATGTTTGCCCATAACAACAGAGCGACACTCAACTGTTGGAACATGAAGAGTCTAAACCATTACCTAGCACTGCACAGCGTTCGTTACCCTGAAATATAAGATGTTTTATCTCTACGTCCAGTACTTTCACTGGAAACATTGCCCTTAAAGCCGGAACACCGTGATGTTTTTACATTACTCCTAGGCGGTAGAATAACTGGAAAATGTGTGGTACTTCCCCAGGCGGACTCTGCTAAGAGCCCTATCTACAACTAGTTCCGCTTTTGGCCGTTACAGATAAGTTGGCGGCACTATACTAACTGCTCGCCGCGTCGCTGTCAGACAGCGGAGTTGTAACTTGTAACCGGTGTTAGAACAGTTGAACGCCTGTAATGATGTTTACAACGCACTCGCAAGGCCCGTAACTTCCATTACTCGTTGGATCGGGTGTAAACTTTGCATAATAGCAACTACGAAACATGTTTTGCGTCAAAACTGTGTTGCAAGGATCAATACATCTTCTTTAACACTCTAGTTTTACTCTCAATTATAGTTTTGTTGATAAAAAATGCCGCAATTCTGATGTTGAAAATATAGTGATGTGTTAAATACTCGTAGCGCCAAAGGTGTAGCGAGTGACGTAGCTCGCTACGCAACTTCGTAGCCAGGCTGTTATTTCATTATCACACGAACTTTGAAACAGTTTTAACAAATACCTACTACATTTTTCCAAATGAAATTAAAAAAAAAATGTGAAACGAAATTAGGGTTTGACGTGTCCACTGTGCCTACGGGCCGCGCGGCTAACACCTTATCTTTACTTATTTGGTACCGTGCAAAGTCATGTTTTCGATTTATACATATTACATATATTTTTGCCCAACAAGTTAATTGAACGATTAGACTGGCAACATTGTGTGGGTAAATTTTAAAAACCAATGAACTTCTAGGATTAGTAATCTGTATTTGTTAATACTTTAGTTTCGAAATTGTGCGATTTGCTCGCAGGTCATAACCTTTAACGATAACGATTTTAGCTTCCTCAGCTGAGGTTGTTAGAATTCCGTAAAACGTAAAAACGGAACCCTTATAGATTCGTCATGTCTGTCTGTCTGTCTGTCCGTCCGTCCGTATGTCACAGCCACTTTTGGCCGAAACTATGAGAACTACACTATTGAAACTTGCTAAGTAGATGTATTCTGTGAACCGCACAAAAAAATAATTAAAATAAGAAAAATTTGGGTTGCCCCCCATACTTAGAACTGAAACTCAAAAAATTCATCAAATCTACACGAGTGGGATGTCTATCGATAGGTCTTCAAAATTGATGTTGAGGTTTCTAGTATAGTTTTTGTCTACACTGAATAATTTGCGCGAGAGACACTTCCAAAGTGGTAAAATGTGTCCCCCCCCCCCCTCTAACTTCTAAAATAAGAGAATGAAAAAACTAAAAAAAATATATAATGTACAATACCATGCAATCTACCAACGAAAATTGGTGAACTCGATCTGATGAGTAGTTTTTTTTTAGTACGTCATAAATACATTATTATTAAAACTTCGATCAAAGTTACAACGAACCAGGGTTGGAAAAAAAACAGTTTTTTTTAATTTTATAAAACAAACAGTTCAAAATGTTTTAAACAAGTGTGTTTTTTGTTTTTTATGTTTTTTTTATTCATTTTAGTTTTGTCCATTCATTTCATTTGAAATAGACGTCATATTTATTTATACTTACTATTAGGCTAGGTACTTTCAAATTTGCAAAATGGTTATTGGTTACACAGTTGTTTTATGTTGCGAACATACCTATTTCTAATCTCTACTGAACGGTTTAGATTCACCTGTGTCTTCTAACTAATGTTCATTTTTAACACGGGAAACCCATTGTTATAAATACCGTTTTTAAGAGTGCAATGGGGAAACTACAATATTTATATCTATTTTAATACGGGAAATACCATACTAGTCCATTGAATTACTTTCTTTCTTCGGGCGACATTAGGGACTTTCCTAGCAGGACCAACAGGGAATTATCTATTAATTCTAGAGGTATGCATTGAAGTGTCTTTCTTTGTAATGTTTCTTTTCAAAAACTCATTATTCCTTTTGTGAGTAGGTACAAAAAAATAAAATAATTAGCATAGACTCAACTGGTTTTATGTCAATCTATTTCGAGCCCTAAAGATTAATTAATTTCATTCAAAAAGTAGTTTTAAACATTGTTTTTTTCTTTATGTTTTAAACACTGTTTAATACTTGTTTTAATCTTTGTTTTTAAACATGTGATTAAAAACACTGTTTCAATTCAAACTGTTTAAAACACTGATTTAAACTAGTGTTTTAAAACAACTTGTTTTAATCATGCCAACCCTGCAACGAACTAAAAAGACTATGTGTACTATGTATATTATGTTACTTGCTGCAACGGAACCCTTCATGGGCGAGTCCAACTCGCACTTGGCCACTTTATGTTTACAGTTCGCTTACTTAATCATTGGAAAAATTGTTAAATAGGTATCAAAGTTTTAGTAGGGCTGCACAAAATTATTACAAGATTACACTTACTACAAATGTTGAGGTAGACGCGGAATAGATACGCACATCTCCATCGATGTAATATCGTCGTTGTGTGGTGGCACCCACACACCCACACACCCACCTATCGTCAGGTCGTTGTATTGGTGTGTAGTGGTAGGACTCTTGGAAGAGTCCGCCTTGGGAAGTACCACACCTTTACCAGTTATTCTACCGCCGAGCAGCAATGTGCAAACTTTACTGTGTTTCGGTTTGAAGGGCAATGTTTTCAGAGAAATTACAGGGCTTAGAAATATAATATCTTATATCTCTGGGTCACGAGCGCAGTGCAGTGCTAGGTAATAATTTGGACTCTTCATGTTCCAATAGCTGCGTGTCACTGTGCTGTTATGTGGCAGGCATGTTGCTTACCATCAGGCACATGTGCTGCTCGTCTCGTCACTCTATAAAGAAGCTCGCACACCAGGCGTCCCCCGCGGTCGGCGGGTGTGGGTTCGATTCCCGGGGGAGCCACGCTCCTGATGGTTTTATGACGCACCGCGTGGCTACGCTCGCATCTTTCCTCCACTCCTTGGAACCAGTAATCCACACAACGTAACGACGTAAACCTCACAGTAACGCTAGAGAATATAAACGACTTTAGTTACCTTACGAAGCATCGCTTGCTACCTCACTAATATAATTTTCCCACATTTATAGACAGATACTGTTTACTGTACACACCAAAAACAACAAAACACTTATAAGGAGAGAAGAAAAATAAAAATAGTGCTACTATCGGCAGCCTTATTGGTCATTGATATCGTAAAAAATAAATAAACTGATTTTAAAACATTTCAGAAAACGAAGCCAATGTTTATATTTACAAAAAGATTCAACGGTGCACGGTGTGCTCTCTTGTGATTTTTAATTTATTTTGTTTATGTGTTCTTAACAATAAACGACTACGAATTGAGTATACACATTGAAAGTTCTTGACCTTGTATGATTTGATAGAAACACAGTATCTTTACAAACCGACAGGCACGAATGTTGGGCGGACATGAGGTGGAAGGGATACCCCCCATCTCCCCCCTTCCGCGTTCAAGTGAATGGCCAGTTTATTTCTTTTTAATATTTGGTAAAACATGACAAAATTAGAATCTAAACGTTTGATGCCGCTTTTACAGTTTTAATGCTTTATGACACTTTTTTTTCAATTTAAATCTCTGTTATTGCCATGAATTCCGCAAATAAAGCAAACGAAACGAAATTATGTAGGGTCTGGTAGAAACCTGTAGGATACGCTTTAAAATACGCTTTTAGATTTAAATATATTTTTTTATCTTATTATTGACTTTAACATACATTTTTAACAATTTACTGTGTTAATTTACATTTTAAACAATAAGTGCCGTGTCGAGTGACAGCGGACACGGCGGCAGGTAGTGTGGGTTCGAGGTTTAGCGCAGATTACTTTCAAACAAATAGTGAGGATGAAGACAACTAATCTACTACTACTATCTCTACCTCCCCCGGGCGGCGGCGGGGCGGGCGCGGGGCGCGGGCGGGGTGCCCTTGAAACCGACGATATGAGAGGAATTACAAGTGGCGACCCTGGCGGTGAGATATTAACGTCTAACTGCAATCCAAACGAGGGAGCCACGAATGCATTTTGTGACTGAATTTTGTAGTTTAACCAATTGATAAACTTTGTAATTATCTTGGTATTTGTTCTTCACGTGGCTTGCGACCGTGGCGGGCGGCGGGCGGGAGGAATTTCATTTTTAAGTGTTCAGCCGACCCCGCGCCGTGACTCGGCTGCTGATCCTGTATGCATTAAATTTATACTCGTTTTATTTAATTACCGCGGAAATATGTAGCAAAATAAAATGTTTAATTCCACGAGTGAAGCTGTGGAAAGTTACTCCTAACATTTAAGGAATTATTCAATAAAAATAACCGCAACGCTGACTAGCTGACAGTATACCACAATTCCTCACGAGATCCGAAAAGCTGATGACGACAGGGACAAGCTATGGGACAGGAAGTTTATTACACTCTTCCTTAAATAGTTAAATCAGCCCCGAGTAAGCTGCCCAACTTCAAAAACTGATTAAAAAGCTGGCTTGTCGATCAAACTTGTTATAGTTAAAGCGTGATGATAAACTAATTAAAAATTGTAAGAAACAATGTATTGACATTGTTTGTTACAATAATTGTAATAAATACAAATAGATTTTAATGTTTGACACTTATCTGTATGATAATTATTATCGTACAATAGAATGTCCAGTTTAAACTTAAAAAATGTATGCGCTTGGTATTTGTTACTTTGTTTATTTGAAGTTGACGTGTAAATTGTACATTTAGGAATAAAGAACTTTGACTTTAAACAGCGTTTGACATTAAGTTACCGCCGTACTCATCTGTACTCAAACACCCAGTTGAGAAACTAAATGAAAATATATGTAGATTTTAAAAAGTATAAATTCAAATTTGCTATTATTTTCACAATCCTCCAGTTTGAAGTTAATCAAAACGATAATTAAGTTTTCCTTATTCCATATTTCTATTAAGTTTCTCCATTTTTTTCAACTTAGGTAAACACACTAAAATGGAGACATAGAACAGGCTAAGGTTTAGAAATTAGTTGTTTTGGTTTTTGATAGAAAAGTAAGGTGAAAAGTGATGCGCTAATTCTGTGTCTAAATGTTCGTGTGATAATAACAGTAAGACGTGACAACGTAGTCACGTTACCCGTGTCGTTCGCGCTGGTTCATCCCCCCCCCGACCTTCCCGGGGTCCCTCCTGGGCCCTCGGGGAACTCGTTTGTCCCCCGGCGTATTGGCAGAACCGCAACTAGCATTGTATGCATTGTATTGGTCGCTGGGCGACCGTCTGTACCAGTGTGTGCTGACTACAACAATATTCTAATATGCCAAAAACCATTTTGGATTTTGTTTGAAAATGGTCTAAAATTTGGTCTTGGTTTGATAATTTCTGTCCCCTGCAGGCTGCCACTGGCACTGCTTTGTTTCAGATGATAATATCATCATTATGATACATTTATTATCAAAATGGACGTGATTAGTTCACCTTGATCACAATAATCAAATAAACAAACAGTTAACAAAAATCAAGATGGAATCTATTTCAGAGGACACTTTTAACTATTTTTTTAGTTACGATCTATATCGTTATGTTAGTGTATTTTCCTGTTGTGCATTCTCTTTGTGAAACAAAATCTAACCGGTGTATTTCAAACAGTCGTTAAAGTTTCCGCGACACAAAATACCGATACATTTTCGACTAAAATCTTTTTATTTGCTAGAAATAACAATTTTATAAAGTTTTAGTTTTTATTGTTAACAAACAACTAACCAATTTTATATATTCGAATGTATGGATGTTCGTGGCTCAATCGCGTCCGAACAGCTGAACGGGACGGGTTGAAATTTGGAATCCTACTAATATTATAAATGTCAACGTATGTATGTTTGTTGCTCAATCACGTCCCGTAACGTATGAACGGATCGGGCTGAAATTTAGAACACAGATAGATTATAGTCAGGAAGAAGACGTAGGCTACTTTTTATCCCGGAAAACAACGGGAATGGGAACTTCGTGGGTAACACCGCGGGGCGCTGCTAGTAACTAATATGTCTGGAATAACATAGGCTATTTATAATCCATATTTTCCATCGCGAGAAAATTACGGGAACCGAACCCACAATGGTGAAATCGTGAGACACTGCTAGTTTTTTCTAAAATTTATATCACGCACGGCTTAAAAGAGCTGCTTGTAAACTCTACAGGGTTATTATCTAAGTTTCTGATTCAAATCTCAGCCATCGAAACATTAGTGGAAAGTAAAACAGTAAGGGAAAAATGTTCGACAGTAAAAAAACGACGCATACGTTGTTGTAATTTTTATGAGAGTTCCATATATTCATGTAGAGATTCCAAATGTATAGTTTCAAGTAGATAGAATTCCCCTAAGCCCCCCACCTCGTATAGACAAGGGAGAGTGGTTAGTTTGTGAAGGATTTTACAAAAATACATGTTTTTAATTGCGCTCATGGGGTTGTGAGAGATTCCGAGGACACAATTATTCGAGCTGAAATAATTGGAGCGATGATTACATTACGCAACCTTTGTTATTGTTTTATCTCTGACTTAAAACGAGGAGTGTTGCAGATTGACGTGTTATCGTGTCTGCTTCACTAATAGACTGATTTCGAAGGTTTGTTTCTCTTTAAAAGCCGTCGTGACTGAGGCGATTTCTAGATATAACCTTGCTTAAAATATCTAATTTCATCGTTGTGTTAGGTGTGATGGAAAATTTGGAAAAAGGTCGATTAAGTAGATCACGTAAATATCAGTGTGCCCTTTGCCAGCGACCGTATACCGAGCGCAGCGGTGACGTCATGGGCTCCCGGGAGCCAGACAAAGGGCCCAAATATCACTACTCCGACATTTACAACTATACTTTTACTCTTTTGTTCGGCCCTAACTTACAGGGTTATGCTAACACGTGTAATAAGGCGAAACTGTCCTAATTAGCTCACCCTGATAATCAACTTTTACCTTGGAGCCAGCCCTAAAATAACTCAATCAATCAAAAGTAACTTCTATAAATGTTATGCTTCCAAAGGTTGGCCCAGATCGGGTTGGTGACTAGCGGCATTAGGCACATGACTTCGAAAAGATTATGATTATGTGGCGATGTTTGCCTTGAATAAATAAATAGGTAAATAAAAGAAAGTGGTGCGCGTGGGATTCGAACCTTTTTCCTTTTCGAAAAAGCTTCGGATCGGCATTTGCCTATCACCTGATCATCCGTAAGCCAATTTTAAGTTGACCTCGCAGTAAAAAATATTCATAGTGATATAGAGAATGCGCCTCTTTTAGTTTACTACAAAAAACCTCCAGTAACCTTGTATAGACACCAGATTTGTGACCACAAGTAAGTAATCAGTTAAATTTTAACGTATGATTGTTTTTTCCAAAGCACAAAGCAACTCCAATTCAATTCAACTACCGAACCCAAGTCAAGCAAGTTGAAGGTATGTCCATTATTCAGATAAATCGAAATCAGTAAATAAGTTCCTGAGTTATGTGATTAATCCCCGTATCCCAAATATTTACTCAAACTAACGCGAGACAAAAATCTGGCAAATTATAGGTAGAACATTGGGTTATCAGTGTAGAAAGTTTCCATCTTTGTGACGTCAAACTATGTTACTACACATACGTAAAATCGAACTGAAATCATATTTAGATTATTATGGTAAAACATTAAAAACACAGCCGAATTGAAAACGAAATCAGCTGAACAATAACACTCTGTGACACAATATACAACATTTTCTTCTCTCGCTTGGATATTGCCTCTTTTTCAAAGCTGTGCTGTAAATACCTGACAACTTTTATTGCGGTAACCCTCAAACATAGACTTAATAAGTTTGCTACTTTTCTGATTTGTTTTACCCGAAGTTAATCACCCCTGCGCCCGCACCCTCCGCGTAATTTGCAACCGACGCTGACGCGGAGGGGGAGAGGGGGGGAGGGGAAACAATGACATCGTGTGACACGAGCGCAGGAAATTAGAGAGTAATAAAGTTATCACACATCATACTGTAGGCTAAATACCTAGATGTAAATTAACGCGATACTGGATGCTTGTACCAACCCTCGAAACGTGTGACGAAAAATTTGTACTAATTTTTCGTTTCAAAGCTTTCGGTAGAAAAGGAAAGTGTAATAGTAGCGCCGCGCGTCATGCGTCAAGGGATAGCGTGGCCTTTGTTTGCACGGCGCGCGGCGACCCACCGCGAACGGTGACGTCACCCGACCCGCTGCGGGGGATACCGCGCGTCACGCACGTGGGAAACAACAGAGACTCCACTTCAAGATTTGTTCTACTGTTATAGATTTTTTGCTGGACAGAGCCTTTATTAACTAAATTAAATTACAATGAGACCACTATGACCTAGGAACTATTTACATAACTACTTCCACAAATTGTTTACAAACTTTCGCAATTTGAACATATAACACATATGTATACTATACTTACACCAGGTACATCTGTATTATCTAAAAATCTGAAGTGACAAAGAAGAGAAAATTTAAAAATATTAAAATCCTCTACCAGTTTGAATCGTGCACAACGTGGCGACGGCGCCGGCGTTATCACGGTGAATGACAATGCACCTAATAAACGCCGTAGTACTCGTATTTTGGTCTAATTCAAGTAAAAATCAAATGAGTCTTAATTTTCGAATTAAAATAAAACCAATAAGAAATTATTATAAAACTGCTGGGTGACATTACCTATTTTGTGTGTGAACCCTCAGAGGTATTTATCTGTTCCAAAAACTAAACATTACTCGAATTGTCCCTCTGCTGATTCATGCTCTGCACCCCGCGAGATCTGCAGCCGCGGTATTGTTCCATCAAGCCCTGCACCATGAGACAGTTCGATTCAATGCACATTGACGACTTTATGCGCCGCGACCGCAAGCCTTATCGTCGAGGGATACAGTTCATAGTCGCGGTTCCCGAAACATTGAGTGAGATATGTGTGACGCAATTAGATCTCTTGGTACGAGGCTCGGGTCGCACTCAGGCCAGACCGTTTGCGGTTATCTTTATAACTCCACCGTCCTCCGGAGTTATGAGTCATTACAGTTGACCCTCCGGCGCTCTCCGACGTATTCTGTAGCTAGCTCGGTCCGACAGGAACGGTTATATTAGCCGCGATAAACCGCGTTAATCCAGGGTCTAAGCTACATTATCCATTCTAAAATTCCTCTAAATCCGTTTAGGAGTAATAAACACACTTAAACTTTCCCCGTTATAAAATAGGTACAAATTTAGTATTTAGCTTGTTTGAATACTTGTACCTATGTAGTTAAAAAGTATCGTTCTTATGACAGAAGTAGAGTTAAACCTCTTCTAGATCATAGGAATAGTACATAAGCTAGTTTATCGCGGGAAATATTATGGGAACGGGATGATGATGATGATGAACTAAGTGGATGAGACCTCGTGGCGCTGCTAGTCTATTAAACGAAGTAACAACTTGTTCTTCATAAATGCTTTTGTAAGTGTTCGCACTTGCTTGTACCTTTCATGTTTGTTGTGGAATTCCTTCCTTCCGGAGACATCCGATAATTACCGAGCTGTGTCTCACGTAAGTAGTTCCCCGCTATCTCCCCGTGGCTCCCGGCGGCGGCGGGTACTCGTTATGACAGGTACTAAGTGCGGGTAATGACTCGACGGGGAAGGGAACTTTTCTTCTCGGTATTGTGTGACGTCACTTGTTCGTTGATACGTGACGAATTACCAAGATACTCTTATCTACTAAATATAATACATAAAAAAATGTATTTTACTACTTTAATTTGTTTTTAACGTTAAACTTCCTTTTTCATTAAAACACGTCTAGTCTGTGGCTGTGTGTTTTTCACGAATATATAGATTTCACGATATTCATAGAATATACCCAATATTCTTGGTATTTTCAAGGCAAGAGTGAATCGATTTCTTATAGGTAAGCACACTCCATGGAAGACTGTATCAACGCATCAGGCGAGATGGCGGTCAAGTGTAATCCTATTATTGTTAAAAAAAGTATACAAAAAGAAAAGTAGGGGGAAGTAAGTTTTACGGAAGTAAAATTTGTGTACCTACTGAGCCCAAGAAAGTGTACTGTACACCCTTAATATAAACAAATTTTACTGTTTGGTTAACTCTGATATCACGAAAAAACATTCGATAGTTTTAAAGATTTCATTCAGTTTAAAGATTTTGAATGGAATGGCGAATGTTTTCATTTTTAGAAAGCACGATGCTAAAGCACATTATCCGGAGTTAATATAATGTACATCCTAGTTCTGGCCTATTGTATTTCAAAAACCAAAAAAGATATGAAAGCAGTGCGTGCCGAGAGACACATGAATAAGGACACACATTACAATGATTTAGGATGTAGATGTAGGGGAGCGATTTATAGACGCAAATACGAATAAAGAAAGACAGTTCATTCAAACATTCCCGCTTGTACCTACGTATGTATTTATAAATTGAAATAAAATGGGTAGTAGTACTCTTATCCGAACAAAAGGAGTAAACCACATTTTAGATCAGTCGATCGACAGAGAGGTGGTAACATTTTGGTCGCTAAATATGACCCAACCGAAAAACTCACTAAAACCGTTTAAAATATCATTGAATGCTTTCACTCTGTGTGTTATTGCTACCGTGGATCCGAGTCCCCGAGGCTCGGCGCGACACTCTCTGAACACTCTCATTACCCGCGGGTTCCGCGCAGTTCCGACAAATAACACTGTTTCTTTTTACCTGATTTCTCTTTTAGAACCCCATTTTCACGGGGACAATTGAAATGATATTCTATTTCTCGGGTATGAAGGTATGATTTGGAGTGATTTCTTGTGATCCCCCTACTTTGTCGTTGGAAAGTAGAGACGTGACTGGAAATGCGAACAGCAGTCGTTTGATGCAAGACAGCTTTTTTTGAGGAAACGGCCGAGATTTCATGTCGCCTGCCGAGTTTGAGTGATGTGTTTCGTATGTACCTAACCGTAACAGCTAACAATGTGGTGATACCTGATACCGTGTGATGATGTTTATATGCCAGGCATGCGATTATAATGTAAGTGTTTATATTTCACAACAAAAGAAAAAATCATTTAGTTTCATATTGTATGTCAACGTACGTCATTTAAGACCACAACTTACTATCTGACAAGATGGCGGTCAAAAGCGGACTTTGCACCATTAAAGACATTATGAAACGCCCGTCAAAATGCATGGAGCGACGCGGTTTCTAAGAATAGGTAATAACTGTAACATAATTATATTATATCTATACATACACAACCTCGCTTTAATGTTTTTTAGGCATAAATACAAATGGAGCGGTATAGTGTCAACTCTATACACGATGTCATTTTGGCCCGCGGGGTCACTTCCCCAACAACCCGTTTAATGTTGACCCTTAGTTAAACGTGGTTAACGATGACCCCTGGTTAAACAAGGCCGGTTAACGCTAACTTAATCCGCCCATTATAGAGGATTAACAGTAGATTGAGGTGATATGTCCGTAATAGCGGCGTGTTTGCTGCGCCCATCAACTGTTACTGTGTATGTTGGTTGAGGACTTTGGGAAACTTGGCGTGTGAGATACAGGGTTATGACGCGGTTAACGACCGTTTAAGGGGTATTTAGCAATGAGTTATCTGCTAATTTAGAATTACGTCGTCAGAATGTAAGTAGAAGTTAACTAACTAAAGTTCAATTAAGTTAACTAAATGAAACAAGTCATTCAATTGATAAAAGAGCGACAGCTAGCGATGGTAGAGAAGCATAGTAATGATTTTAACAATCTAGTACACACCATTTATTTCATCCTACTAATATTATAAATCCGAAAGTTTGGATATTTGGACGTTTGGATGTTAGTTGTGATAAATGAAGTAGGTTTAGGTGTAGTTTGGGCTAAGGAAACTCGTTATGCATTTTTGTGTTTATGTACACAAGTAAGTACAAACTCAAGACTTAATCTCTGTTAAAGTAATGCGCGGTTGTGAAACTTCACGAGCAGTCAGATGACGCAGGGACATTAAACTTAGTACCTTCAGAGAGAAGATCCCGTTTTAAACAAACTCACTTGGCTTACGTACCTACTGCAGGTGACCACAGTCGATGATGTGGCAAATAAAATATAATCCTGCTTACCTACCTACGTACAAAATGGTATCTAATACCGTAATCAAATTGTTTTATGAGATTTCTCGATTATTTCAAGAAATAATTAAATACATTGTGCTGATAGGCGATTTTACTTTTTTTTTTAAAATGAAACAATAATAACAATGAAACAATTCTACAATTTAATCCTAATAAGAACGTCACGTAGCGAGGCCGGCTTTTCAGTAGATCGTCGGTTTGTAGAGTCCGAAGGGACACGAGTGGCGTCGATCCCGTTAATCAGTAGTTTAATTCCGGGCGGTCCCGTGGGCGGCCCCGCGCTAACCGCCTCTAATCGACCGCTCCCGGACCAGGATCCCGGTAAGCAGCTTTCGGACGGATTAAGGATGTCCTGATAACTTGTTTCCATTATATTGCTATTTACCCTTATACATAATTGGTATCCACCCACCCACATATAACTGATAGGATTTTGTTTGATTTATCCGGCTTGAGAAGGCTTAAAGAAGAAGGTACCTACATCATGTCATTTTTGTGTTGAGTGACGCTACAGTGAGAAAGTGAATGAATATTTTAAATATGTACGAATGAAGAATCCGAAAAGAAAATATAATTTAATTATTTAAAAATTATAGATTTACCTAAATATCTAGCAAATATTGAAGAACATTAAATAAAATTACTTTTTGAAACAAGAACTCAAAAAACAGACAAACTTAACTTTGCGGTCGGGGCTTAATTTTTGCTTTTGGGCCAGTTTGCTCATAAATTTATGTTTAATGATGTCGCCTTGAATCCTTTTTTGACAAAAAACACATTTAGATTCGAATTGATTAGCATAATAATTAATTTTCTCAATCTCCTCATTACATATTCAGATATTGTGCAAAATTTAATCCGAGCACTATCCGCCGTGGATGTTCTTTATCGTCGTCCTCGTTGTGAGATAATACCGTCTGCGCATTCCGTAGCACGGCCGTCGGTCGTCAGCCGTCGGTCGTCAGTCGTCGGTTAAACTGTGGAGCCGGCCCCAGGCGCGCGGGGAGAAACTTAGACACTACAACTCTGTAAAGATAAAGTAATTTTAGACTAAACTTAAATTAAATTACGATTAGAAGTAGCTCGCTTGTAAATCTCACAATCTATCGTTTGGTAGAAGAAACTGCCCGCTTCTCGCCTGGACGTCTACTCTAAAACAAAGAAAACGTAATTTCGAAAAAAACTCGTGATTTTCCAACTCCGATTCTACTTCGACCCGTCATTTTGTCCGTTTAAATATTCTAAGCATATTCTAATTAGAGTATGCTTAGAACATTTAAACGTTAAATAATGTTGTATTGGACGAAACGAAGTAGAACGAGAGTAGGAAAGTCGCGAGTTTTTTGACGAAATTTCGTTTTCGTAGAAACAGAGTAGACGTACTGGCCTTTTCTCCGCTATTACAAGACAACTCTTTTTAGTAAGAGTTATAATTTTTACTTTCAGCATTGTTTCGACTTCAATTTCTATGTTAATATTTGTAAACTATAAAGTCAATTATTCAGGAACAGAGTATGTAGTAATGTCTGGAAAGAACAGGACGTCTACTCTGTTTCTACGAAAACGAAATTTCGAAAAAAAAACTCGCGAGTTTCCTACTCTCCTGTGCTCGTTCTACTTCGTCTCATCCGATACAACATTGTTTGACGTTTAAATGTTCTAAGTGTACTCTAATTAGAGTAGGCTTAGAACATTTAACCGGACAAAACGACGGATCGAAGTAGAATCGGAGTTGGAAAGTCGCGAGTTTATTTCGAAATTACGTTTTCGTTGAATTAGAGTAGACGTCCAGGTGTGCCTTCTCCAGAAATCCTGTTAATGTTACAAATGCAAAAGTTTCTCTATCAATTACATAGGTACGTCGAAAGGGCTGAACCGATCAGTACGAAATTTGGAACGAAATTAGATAACAGTCTAAAATGTACATAAACTACTTTTCATTATGAGAAAATTGCGAAAACCGAAACTACAAGTGTAAAACCAAGGGTTACTTACGGATAAAATGTATTAATAATCAAATTGATTAATTACAGATAAATGCTAAATCTACTACACACTTTATCGTATAAATAGGAATACTAACAATCATTAAGTTACATTTTAAAATAAAAAACCTATGAATGAGACCTCGTAGACCTCACGAGGGTTCATACTCGAGTAAAAATACTTCTATGCGAAGTATTTCAACCTTTTCAAATGAAGTAATCAAAATTGCTAGAACCTTCATAGTACCGCTAGAACCTGCCCCGCCGCACCCGCCACTCTCTGCCCGCCCGACCAGCTGACGCTTGGCTCAGATTTACCGCCGGGTCACGAGACTTGAGCTAAGCACAATTTTTTATCCTTGAATTGGTTTCATGTTCCATACGTCAAACAAATCTATACCGATTTGACTGTACTCAAAAGATGACGAGGTTTTGAAGACAGACCACACTTCGCGGAACATTGAGGTACCTACTGTTTGGAATAAGGCAGTATGGCCTCAGTTTGAAAAAAAACTATTCTCAAGATTAGAATGCGATACCTGTAACTGAGCTGAGATAACAGAACACAAAGCAACTCTCGCCGCGACCTCGAGACGGATCACACACAAAGCCTCACATGTATGTACTGTGTATAGATACACACACACCAGGTGTATCCTTATAGCTACTTGGCAATCTACAGGGTAGTGAAGAAAGGGTAATTCTGAAAACATATTATATATCTGAATTTGCTTCATTATTTTTGTCGTTTTATAAAAACACTCGGTTTTCAAGCCCGAATCACTCAAACCTTGTTGATCGTGTGAGATTGAGGAACTCTACTTATTATTACTCTTGTAGTTTTAAAAACAGAAAAAAACTGTAAAATTGTAGGTATTACAAGTAAAACAGCATTTTAGCATTGTTCGGTTATTTCAAAATATCTATATTTTGATAGGAAAGTAATCGTTAAATACAGATACCTATATATAGGTACACCGTAAAATTGAAAAAACCCTTAGACTATAATCTAACGACATCAGATTACAAACTAATCTAACCTACCGTGAGCATGTATTCCACTCGTTAGATTATTTATTATCTGATGGTGTTGACAATTTCACGGTGACGTATACATCCCACTAATATCATAAATGTCATTGTATGGATATTTGGATGTTTGTTGCTCAATCACGTCTTAACGTCTGAACGGATCGGGCTGAAATTTGGAATGCAGATAGATAATAAGCGGGAAGAACACATATACTACTTTTTAACCCGAAAAACTAACGGGAATGGGAACAACGCGGGTAACACCGAGGGGCACTGCTAGTATCAATATACATTTAAGTTTGAGGCAAAATGGACTGAATATGAATGAATACTGTTACATAGTTCATTAGTACTGAACTATCTTTCAAGGTATCGTTTGCAACTTTTTAATTTAGTCTTTAAAATGTATACCCTTCCCGCGCGACCCCGCGGGCGGTGTGCGTCGAAGTGCGTATTCTGCGGCGGCCGCGCGGTTCATTTCACACCGACCCGGTGGCCCCCCCTCACCCCCACCACAAACGTCGGTCTATTTTGGTTACAGCCATGTAACGTTGCAGATTATCTACCAATGAAACCACGATACACAACACGTCTCTTTTAGAATCGCTTACCCTTTATGCGTTACCCGGCACAACACAGAGCTTCCCACTAATCTTTGAGTAACTTTTACGTGGGCGTGACAGTAGAAGCTAAAGTGGCAAGATATGTATTATCTTTATGAGCCGCAGTCGCTGATCTACACTGTAAACAGCTGACTGACAGCACTTCACTCACGCAGACATTATTCTACACAGTTTTATGAGCCTAAATGAATAAAGACTAGGTTGCTTCATACAATCTCCATATTTCCCGAGAGTGTTTTGTGGCAGACGCCGAAGAAATTTGCATCGAAAATGTCGTGACCGGCGAAAGAAGCCTTGTCGTTATCGATGCATTGAACTTTCAGAACATATTTTCTGAATTTCTTAGGTTTGATACGCGAAGTTGATAATTTGCATAATTCGTTCGCTAAGGAACATAACATTGAACTTTGAAATATTCTTTTCAGACTACAGTCAGTACAGTAGTAGTACTGCAGTAGCGGTTCAATTGTTTTTTACGTTTTTCTGTAAAAGGTTGTATTTTTCTCGGGATAATTTTTAATCTACGTTAACAGTCCATTATTTCTGGGTTATCATTCTGCGAAGATAATAGAATATTTGATGTTGTTCTGTAATCTTATAGCTGTGGTCGTGGAGATCTCGAATGTTTTCTCATCGAAAAGAACAAGAATATTGGAACGTTAGTTCAGGTGTAGTGAATGCTATTCAGTGATTTAGACTCTTCATGTTCAAATAGGCATGTATAATGAGCAAGCGTGTTGTGAGCACGAGCATAAATCTTGTTAATCCGTAACTTTATTGAAAAAAATAAATAAACTGGTTTCCATTACTCTTATTCTGCTAGGAAGTTGCATTACTGATTAAGAAGTGCCATGGACGGTATAGTGAATAATATCCGAATTAGACCCATTATTTTCTCTTTCATAGTAATCAGCCAATATATTTACGTCTAGACTGTAGAACGTGTTGTCTGAGAATGTTTTTCCAGATGGTTACAGTCTTGGTGTTTTCAATTCGAGAGTGAATCAGTCTAAGTAAGCACGCTACACGGTACACTGCTACGTTGCTAAAGATCAGACGAGATGTCAGTCAAGTGCAAACCAATTGTTGTTAAAAAATAACGTTTGAATTTTTGGTTTTTATTTAAATTTCATAGTGAAATTATCCATTGAAATAGAGCACAAAGATACGTCCAGCGATCCTCCGGTCGGCGCGGCTGGTGGCTCGTCGCGGAGGAATGAACTGTAATTAGCTTTACTACTCTCTAAGGCTTCTGGCGACGATTCATTATAGATAATGTTACTTATTTATATTCTTGTTAATTAGTATACGAACTTACTAATTAATCATTTAAAAGTAACTAGAACGCAATTAATTTCAGCTCTTAGCCGTCAACTTTTGTTGTTTTGCTTATCATATTTAAATAATTTCTACAGAAGTTATTAAAAATAAATTCATGAATAAAGTTTTTTTAAATTCCTGTTAAAATTTTGCACTATTACAAATTGTAACTCAAAAAACGTTTCACGTATTCTACGAATATAATATTCAAATGCAAAGCGATATGTTGATAATTTTTGAGAAAGTACATATGTTAATATTTTTATAAATATTATAAAATTTTGGTATTGCCAACGTTCTCTTTAGTTTTTCGCTGAAAAGGAGAGATTATTGCCATTAGCAATTCTGTGCGTTAAATAGTTCCTTGAGAGATACATCCACAGTACTATATCTGCTGTTAGGTGGAATATCCCAGGTTAGCAGCCACGTGGTGTACAATTAATGATGCAGTGTCATAAGCCTCTCCCCAGACAGCGGTAGCAGCATGTTGCGAGAGCTGTAAAACTTGTCCATATTGGAATACCTACCCAGCTAGAAAAATGTTGATTAAACTAATCTAATCTTAAGCAAAGCATCCGATCCCCAGCATCCGTTTTATACTAATTTATAGAGATCGCCGGCGAACGTTAAATTCGCGTTTTTGTATCCCTTTCTACTGTAGAGTCTGGTGGAACTTCATTAAAGCGCGCGTCCGGAGTGCCGGAGCCGGCCGGGTTCCGGACGGGCCGCCGGGTCGGCGCCGGGTCCGGACGACATCATGTTTTTCAAATAGCCCCCCGACTCCAACGGACGATCGGATTAAAAAGTTTGAAGGAGTCGAGGAAATTAAGATAAAACGGAGTTTGACGCAGTTTAGAAAATCCGTTCTGCTCGGGGAATTAGGAGTATTAAGAGTGAGACGCCTGGAAGCCGCTCGTATTCATGTTCACAGAGTATTACAACATGTTGTCTAGTAGCGAAGTACCGAACGTGCGTGAGAACGGGGGTTTATTCTATGTATTGGTGTCGTGTATGGAGACGGTAATATTAGTGGTTCACGAAAGTTCAGATTGTCAGTACAGTTTGAATTGTTTTTTATATTCAGATCGCAGTTATTATCGTGTTGTATCATATGTATATACTTCATGTTGTATATTAGTTGGTAGTTCAAAGTATGTAATTCAAAACAACAAAGATAAATCTGCTTATCTCAAAAGAGAAAAATACTCGGCTACTGAACTTCATCACTAGTAGACAGATCCTCAACCATAACGTTCCAATCGAATAAATTTAACGTAACGACATTCAATAACTTCCAATAATACGAAATTTCCTACTGGCTGTAATAGTACATTATGATATAAGTGCGGTAAGTTGATAATTACAGCCGAGGCTTTATTGCTAGCTCGAGCCGAAGGCGAGAGCTATAATTAGCAGAGGCTGTAATTATCAAAGCGCACGTATGTCATACGACGTTTTATAACATATTTGCGAGGAAATAAACAAAACTGACGACATTTTCAAATAAAAACAATACAGCGAAAAAAAACGCGCGGAATAATATTTACTTGATCACAGATCACAGCACAGAGTAAATAATCACTATGGATCACAGATTAGCAATGCGCGCGCATCGGCGCCTTTTTTTTTTAAGCAACGGCTCAGAACCAGCCGGTATGCCATTAATAATAAAGTAAATTAATATTTTTGTGTTTTGTTACAGAAAAGTTAAAGTAATTTATGGTCTAAATAAATTAAATTAACGAATTTAATAATTCTTTATTATATTTTACCTCTCAAAGTTAATTTTATTCACAAAATGTTGACCACACTTTTCTGACATAAAAACTCTTTACTAAGATTTAAAAAGGTACCGTTCGTTTTAAACGGAGCATATCTCTCTACCTAGTCTGTGGACGGAGCATTTTGAAACCGTGCGTTTTACATTACACATTACAGCACTAGTGCGTAATAAGATACATTACGATACAGAAATTGGTTCAATAAGAGACCCTTTACGAGCAAATATGTTATAACATATTCAACGCTTTTAATATTATATTTTTACCCAAACTTTTAAAGGGAATTTGCCAAAACTCTGCGAACAAGTTAACAAGTTAACAAAGTGGGCCCGGCCAAGAGCGGGTCGGGCCGGGCTCGGTGGCGGGTCACGGCGCGGATTAGCAGACAAGCAGATAAACGACTTGGTTTTTAGGGTTCCGTACCCAAAGGGTACCCTATTACCACATTTACTGTGCTATTACTGAGACTTGGCTGTCCGTCCGTCCGTCTGCCAATCTCGAGAACGGTGATAGCTAGACAGTTGAAATTTTTACAGATGATGTACCTATTTATATTGCCGCTATAACAACAAATACTAAAAATTCAATAAAAATAATATTTAAGGGGGCTCCCATACATCAAACTTGATTTTTTACCGTTTCTTGCTCGATCAGTCCGTCCCAAGAAAACTAGATGGCGCCAGTAGTAAAAATAAAACGCAAGGTCGAATGCATCGTCAGAATCATGAGGTAGAAATCAAAATTTAAAAAACCTTATGCCTGTCTGCGGAAATTGCGATGTATACGGAATTCCGAATAAAAGGTATATAAGGTTTTTACCGTTTATTTGCTAACTGGTAACTGGTACGGAACCCTTCGTGCGGGAGTCCCACTCGCACTTGGTCGGTTTTATTTAAAAACAAACATTGTAGTTTACTTTTAAGTTTTTTTGTGGATATCAAATATTTGCAAGATTGGTGATTGAATTGATTGAAGAGAGTTGTAGGTATCAAATGGTCTGCATGATTTACCTATAGGTTAGCGAGCCGAAGTCACTGTTCCAAGGTGGGCATCTTGGGTTGGACAGTCCAGTGTGGGCAATCCGGGGTGCACTGTCTAGGGTGGGTGGTCTCAAGTGGAGGTGTCCAAGGTGGTGGTTCAATGTACGATAAATTAATACGTCACCGTGAAATTGTGAATACCATCAATTTACATAATAATAATAATAATAATAATAATTTATTTATTTCGTGACCAAATAATATACATTAATACTTAAAAAAACTAAACTATCATCATATGTACCTTAATTTACACAATCAATTACAATTATTTTAAACTAAGCATGCAAGGACCAACCAAAGCTTGGCTAGTCTATAATTGTGACAATAATAATTCGTATTCGTATTCATAGACAATAATAATAATTGTTATGACTAAATAATATACAATAATGCTTGACAACCTATCAGCATAATGTGTACCAATTTATATAATTAATTAAAACACTAATAACAAAATTAAATTTAAGGAATGGATTAATTTCGGTTTCATATAAAGCTAAGTAATACATATTTTTTTACAATTTCCGCAAAATTACAGTTGTTCATTACATTAAGTTTTTTGTGTCTATAATAAAAAAATATTTCGTGGCCAAATATTACATATTAATAAATGTTATCTACAAACCAAACCTTTATAATTTGTATCTGCTTGATTTATATTGGTATTTAATTACATAACCAATTACAAAACTTATATTAGGCAATTAAGTACTAGCCAAAGCTTGGCCAATCTATATAATAATGACAATAGTGACACAATTGATATGTCCCAATAATATTCATGAATACCTGGATAAATTATCATCATGATGTATTACATTTTTATATTACAATTAATGGCAACGTTAATTGTAAAATTAAAGTTAAGAATTCCAATCGATTCATTTTAGATTCAGACAATTGCAATACAATTTATAAATTCCTTAAGATTATTATAGTATATAATACCTATTTGTTGCCAAAGGTACCTGAACTAGCTGCAAGCTGTATTTCAGGTACCAATGGTCTCCCCTAATTGTCTGTACAGTTCCGAAAAATTTAGGATTAAAACTTAGAATTTTCATTTAAATTTAGGAGTCAGTTAGATATCTGCTGAATGGATGACTAAAAAATTTGTAGTAAAAAAAAAATGCCAAGATTACAAACAAAAGACAAATTGCGAATGAAAAATAGGAACATAATATAGAAACCATATTATAGATATTGGTGAAAAAGCGTGTGTGTACTTGTGTATGAATGAGAGTGTGCGATTGAGTGCGTATACCCTGTGTTAGTGTAAGTGTAGAAGATCTGTGTGTGATGGTGAGTATGTGTGAAGGTATGATAATTATGTGTCTGGCTTTGTAGAATGTGAGCGCAAATGTATTTATTTTGTGGGGAAAATCTTATAGTATTACGTCTGGTAATAACTATACATATGATATAAGTTATAAGTGAGAGCATTTTTGTTTTTGACTTTGAGAACAGTTAAGAATATTACACTTTATGATCTGTAAAGGAGCCTGGAAAATTGTCCCTATGTTCTTCCATACTTCAACAGTAAAATCCTTCCAACAAGCTTTCAACTTGATCATAGTCTGTACTTTGAAGCCAGGCAAAAACGGTATGTTTCAGTTGTCTGTCTGTAAATCTATCCACTCTGTTATGTTTATTAATTTCTTCATACAACTTAGCAGCAACAACCCTATATTGTTTCTGAGCAAACCTAGTCGTCACTGAAGGAGCAAAGTAAGTGCGCCTTCTTGTGTGACTTTCCAACTTAGACAGGTCCACATTTTTGTGGTATCTACGAATGCACTCAAAAATAAAAAGCTTTCTTACAGATAGTACTTCAGCCTTGGCATAAACGTGCTTTGTGGGGTGCCGGAAAGGCAATTTCATCATCACTTTTAATAGTGAGCGCTGAGCACGTTCCACTGTTATCAGATGAGTTTTATCTGCACTACCCCACACGCATATACAGTATCTGATTATACACTCGCATAGAGCCTTATAAGTTTGGACAATCAATTTGACATCTGCAACACTTCGTAGGTTTTTGAAAACATACATTAGTTTTCTAATCCTAGAAGCTAGGGAATCAATATGGACGTCCCATGACAGTTTCTGGTCAACTAAAACACCCAGATATTTTATAAATGCAACCCTAGCCAGGACGGAACAATTACACACACCAAAAATGTCACCACCATGCGGACTTCGATTACACGGATATGAGTGAATTTTGATCTCAAAATTACTTCCTGGGCCCCCTGAAGTTCTCTTACTAAAGCAAATATATTTAGTTTTAATTGTGTTAAGTGTTAAAAGATTGTCCTCAAGCCACCTAGTTACAATGGAAAGACACGTCTCCACCAATTTCCTCACTTTAGGCCATGTCTTCTCATTACATAAAAGTACCGTGTCATCCGCGAACATAATCAAGTCTAAACCCGATAATTTTGTACAGCACAGTTTATTTATGTAAATGAGAAAAAGCAGTGGTCCTAGCGTGCTTCCTTGTGGCACTCCATAGGTACAACCAGAACTGTCACTCTCGTGCTCTTCAACTCTAACCCTTTGTGTTCTGTTTGTTAGGTAGTCGGTGAACCACTGCAGAGGAATTCCTCGAATACCCACATTTTCCATCCTAGCCAGAAGTATAGGGATCGAAACCGTGTCAAAAGCCTTTTGCAAATCCAAAAACACTGCTACACACTTCTGTTTCCTGTCCATGTAAGATGTAGCTAATGATGTTAACGTTAGTACAGCGTCTTCAGTAGATTTGCCTTCTCTAAATCCATACTGGTTGTCACTGAGAAGTTTATGCTTTTCGAGATATTGCATGACTCTCTTTTTCACTAGTTTCTCCAGAACTTTAGAAAGAGTTGATAAAAGGGAAATAGGTCTATAATTTGACGGACTAGTCTTATCACCAGATTTATAGATTGGACAAACTACTGCTTCTTTAAAAGAACCTGGAAAAGTACCTGTTTCTAGACTAAGGTTACAAATATATGTGATCGGCATAGCCAGATATGTTATATACCTTTTGAGAATGCTAGTTGTGATTTTATCACATCCAGGTGCGCTATGCGTCTTCAGTTCGAAAACAATTTTTTTGACTTCGTAAGGATCTGTAGGTACAAACGATAGGGAGTTAACAGGTGCAGTGGCATCCCTGGCCTGAGTTGCCAATTCATTTTCACTCTTTTTCATTTTGTTCAAAGTATTGTCCGCTAGCATGCCACCCACAGAAGTAAAGAAAGAATTAACTTCATTTAATGCCTCCCTAGGGTTATTAAGATTTTGAAGAAGGTCTTTTGAATGAGTCTTTGTATGCTTTAGTTCACATACTTCTTTAATTATTTTCCAGGTATCTTTAATATTATTTTTACTGTCATTAAGTTTATTTTTATAATATTCCCTCTTAAGATATTTTATAATTTTATTGCAAACATTTCTATATTTTCTATATTTCTCTTTAGCAGTTAAATTATTAGGATCCCCTTTAACTTTTTGGTGCAGCCTATCTCTTTTCCTTATACACTTCACAACGCCTTTAGTTACCCATGGTTTTAATGGTTTATTTTTTTTAGGTAACATCTTAGTTTCTGTATTGGACTTTATAATATCTGTCAGCTTTGTTACAAATAATTTAGTTGCTAAACTAGTGTTATCAGTTTCATAAACATCCTGCCAAGTCTCCTCTGACAGCGCGTCATCTATGCCCCTGTAATTCAATATTGTTCTTTCATGTGTGATTTTAGTTTTCTTTAATTTGGCGTTGTTGATGTATAGAAGAATAGTGCAGTGATCTGTAGTT
The DNA here is from genome assembly GCA_963693475.1 of Ectropis crepuscularia. Taxonomy (NCBI): domain Eukaryota; kingdom Metazoa; phylum Arthropoda; class Insecta; order Lepidoptera; family Geometridae; genus Ectropis; species Ectropis crepuscularia. The sequence goes on along the minus strand of OY856350.1, from coordinate 29,449,151 downwards.
TTCTGCTCAAACACAGCCGTATTCCACAAACCTAAACATTTCACCATGAAGTGATCGAGGCAGGTTTCGTTACGGGTCGGATGGGTTACGTCTTGTATAAGACCATGGTGGGCCATCATATTTAGGTAGACCTGGGCTGATTTAGAAGGGCTGCTTGCCAAAGTGTTTATGTTGACGTCACCCGTCAAAATAACATTATCATTTGTTATACCACTAAGTATCTCATCTAGAGAGTTGAGATAATTAATTTCATTATTAAAACTAGGCGGACGGTATGTACACAAAATAGTATAGTCCGGTGAAACATTCAAAATAAGACAGTTACCTTCCAAGCACAAAGGTTCATATGCCGATACCTCAAGTTCTTGCCTGACATAAGCGACTACTCCGTCATTTTGATTTATGAAGTTTTGTGACCAGAACATGTTGTAGCCATCTAAGGCAGGCGGAGAATTATGTGCATTTGTCCAACATTCCGTAAGTACATAAACATCGGCCACTACATCACAGTTCGACATGAATGCCACAAAACAGTCGAAGTTGCAGTTTATACTTCTAATGTTTATTGTTACAACTATAAGGGAAGAATCGTTTGGTGTGTTACGTCTTAGAACACTTTGGCAGTCACGTGAGTCACTAATTAAGTGGCACTCCACCTTTGTTGACTTTTCAAGTTCATCACTAATATAAGCGTTACTATTCATATTTAGATACGATAGATGTCACAGATGCCAAAACAACCACAATATTTACTCCAGCTCTCAAAAAAAATCCAGAGTTTAAAACGCGAAATAATTGCAAATGTAGAAACATACAAACACCCATGTAAATTTTGGGCGTATTTGAGAGTATTTGGACACTTGTGTGATTTACAACAGAGCTATTCACCCCTAGCAGTCGCACATGAACACTATCATTTGCTAATAATTTTAATTGACCTATACGCAGCGCATAACAACAAAAATGCAACACAGTATAACATACATAGTGAACGTGACGCATTGAGTGTGTTAAATGGTGCAATATGTGGTTACTTGGTAATATTGTACATAAAAGTCTGTGCTTTGGCACTATTCTGTTAGGCAGGTAGCGAGCTACATACAATACGCAGATGTTGCATGTGCACATAGTGTCACAAAATAGTGCACACTTCAGGTAGTCAGATCCATAAATGTACTTAAATGTTAGCCGTGTGATTAGAAGATGCCAGTAACTAATTAAGTCCACATTGACACCCAGAAAGATAGTACAGTTAACTATATACCTCAAAAATGTCTCTTTACATTTCTCTGCCATAAAATAGTGCAATAACAACAGATCCATTACATCCAAATTTTGGGGTCCAATAGCCAGAGTAATTTGATAAAAGCGATGTTGGGCAGCACTGTGTGTACAATTAGTTCCGTATGTGTGCAGATGTGTGCAATGCTTTAACAATACCTGTATGTAATTTGGTAAAAGTATATTGAATATTTGTGAGTATACTATGTTCAAAACACATGCGCGTTTGGCAAAAATTGAATTGACCGTGGATAGTAGAAAGCGACAAGTAATAATTATGTACTTAAACGTGCATTTAGAGTACCATTGTATCAGTTTATTCCAGGAATGTTCCCACGGCAGGGATTCGGGACCCTCTCCTACAATGAGAGTATCGAGTCCACAATTTATCACTAATAGATCACAATATAAAGAGAAATAAAGGTGCCCTCGCAAGATGTCCTTCACAGAGCATGTCAGTATGCTCACGACGCTTTCAGTCACCTTCAGGGCCAATGGTAATAACCCACTTGAACATTCGCACCTGAAACAGTACCACCCCGCGCTGCAGGCGGGGCTCGAACCCCCGACCTCTCGCTCGCGCAATAGGCCGCCCCTCGCACTGTGCCACAACAGCGTGCGGTGATTAAATTGCGTATTATAGTAATAGCTCATAGTAATAGCTTGCAATTGTAATGTATAATTTACTGACAGACATCTATATATATGCAACATCACATAGCAGACTGTATGCAATTTCATTAAAAAAAATCCATACCGCCTTATACTTAATTGAATGGAATACAACTGTAACCGTACGGGTCGTTTTATTTTATCAATATTTTTCAATGAAACTGCAGAAGAAATATTATGACTATCTTTCATATAATGCTTGTAGGGTGAAACTGATAGGCAGAAATGTACATGTACCGATATAAACAGGCGGGTGCTGGTCGAGCACACCATACATTCAAACAGTGAAATCACAATCACATCTGTTGTCATTCCACTGCAAAGTACATACATAATAAACATGATAGTAGTGTACTCACATTTATCTGTTTTTTTTCGTGCAAGTAATGTAACTTAAACTGACGAGTATTATAATTTTTCGACGATAGATAAGTACATAGTTAACAATGCATGGTATATCCGGCCTTGGTTGCTTGTATTAACGTGTTTGTTTCACCAGTTTAAATTAGTATGTAACGAGTGTGTGTTCCCCGCAGAGAGCCCGTGGTCTGGCGGCGCGGGGCGGCGCCGCTCGCAGCAGTCGCCGGCGCCGGCCGCGCTGCTGGCGCACTTCGACACCACCGTGCATCAGGTGAGTGTCCACACTAGGCCCGCGTCTGACAGCTGCCGCCGGCCGCGCTGCTACAGCACTTCGACACCACCGTGCATCAGGTGAGTGTCCACACTAGGCCCGCGTCTGACAGCTGCCGCCGGCCGCGCTGCTACAGCACTTCGACACCACCGTGCATCAGGTGAGTGTCCACACTAGGCCCGCGTCTGACAGCTGCCGCCGGCCGCGCTGCTACAGCACTTCGACACCACCGTGCATCAGGTGAGTGTCCACACTAGGCCCGCGTCTGACAGCTGCCGCCGGCCGCGCTGCTACAGCACTTCGACACCACCGTGCATCAGGTGAGTGTCCACACTAGGCCCGCGTCTGACAGCTGCCGCCGGCCGCGCTGCTACAGCACTTCGACACCACCGTGCATCAGGTGAGTGTCCACACTAGGCCCGCGTCTGACAGCTGCCGCCGGCCGCGCTGCTACAGCACTTCGACACCACCGTGCATCAGGTGAGTGTCCACACTAGGCCCGCGTCTGACAGCTGCCGCCGCCCAGCTGTCGCTACTGACGACTAGTTCACATTCTAAGCACTACGACATCTTAGGTCGTTTTGACTGGTTTAGTGGATTGCCTGGTAGTATGTCTGGCAGCAAAGCCGTGGGTCGTGTATTCGACTCCCAGATTCCCATCCAGGTCAATTATTGGTTAATTACGGCGCAGGGTTCAAACCCGCGACTCGCAGCTTTACTGATAGTCTAAGTCACTAGTGCCAACCAAAGCAAATCCGGTAGTCTCTAATGCTGGGGCCATACTAACGTTTAATGTTAATGCCCGTTGTCGCGATAATTAACGGCATTTCCCGTTAGTATGGCCCCAGCATAAGAGCTAAGAACTTGTGTTCCATATTTTTACTATAATTTACTTGACATAACGCTAATATTTATATTTCGCCGAATGGTTGTAAAAAATTAAAGCAATTCACAGTAATTGTCCAGTTAATGCAGTTGTTCAAGGGAGATGAGATTAGTTATTGTTTATCAAACTGCGCGTACAACGGAGAGTGCAATTAAAACCGAATTCGGTTTTGTGGCGATGGTGAGGTGAGGGTTGTTTGTGGAGTAATGAGGGCGGGGACAAATCAGGTCGCTGCGTTACCCGGAAATTAGTTTATTTACCCCCAGTCCGGCGAGCGGACCGTGACTGGCAACATTATACTCGGGCTAAATGCTGCACGACTTTGCTAAAACACATTATGTCTAAATTTTCGGAAACATATTATTTCAAACAACGTATTCAGCGGCCAAATGTATCAAGCCGTAACTGATTATTGAAGTCTTCAAATCAAGAGTAACTAGGTTGCTTCTAGTTAAGTCTTCCTGAGACATCCCAGGTCGTTATGTTGTTTTAAACTTAACCGTTTCATTTAAACTTATCTTACAAAAAAATGGAGGTGCCGACAAAAGCCATAACATAATGTATCTATTATGTACTAACTTTAATAAATACGGCAGTGGGGGTAACGATAACAGTTAAGCGAATTCAATCGTTTTTTTCTATTTAAACAAAATGGCTGAAAAAAATTTACTTTGGAAAATCTTAACGGGATTTTGTTAAAAACATTTTTGAATGAACCGCTATAGTCTACTAGAAGATTCCCATTCCCATGACCACAGTATTATGTTACGAGACCGGAATATCGGGATGAAACACATTTAAATCGTGATTCACTCTGGTATCATGTTTTCAAAATTGCAAAATTTTAAACTATGTTATTGAAGACCATTGGTTAGTTGTGTTTATAAAAAACACTGTTGTATTCAAATTAGCATTCTGATAACGTTGGAGGTTGCAATTATTCATATTTCAAATGAAAAGACTTTAGAGCTTAGAAAAAAGTATAAGAGCATTCGGCAATATTTTTGAATTTCCATTTAAAAAAAAAAATTGGCAGTCTTAGGAACTGCCGATAGAAGTGAAAACTTGTGACTTGTGACTCAAATGTTTTCACTTTTAATTGAATTGTCTAATCTAATTTATATATCACCTTGTCATAAGACAAATTATTTGTTAAACCATCGTAGGTCTATGTACATTCGCATAATTTCAACACCGCCAGCTAAATCGATGGTTGCGCCATCTAGTTTTATATCAACGTAATTATACAGAATATCGCAATTCTTTACTGTTTCTGTTGCCCTGGTACTGGTACCTAGGGGCAAACGCAACTCTTTTATATTTCTGTTGTCCTGGTATCTGGAGATAAACGCTGGGCTGTTGGAGGTAGGTAATCGAAACTCTTTACTGTTTCTGTTACCCTGGTACCTACCTGGCCGTTTTTACCGAGTTTACCCGAAGATTTCATATCCGATCCGATTCGATCCGATCTATTATCATATCCAAGCGTGACGATTGATGAATCCATTTTACAGCCCACGAAAATTCTGTCTATAGCGCGCCTAAAGAAGTTTTCACTTCAAAAGTTAATTAAGAAAACGAGGGAGGAACCCCCGCTCAGGGCGTCTCCGATTTCGGGAATAATTCATCATCAGACCGCAGCACCCGCGCTCCTCACTGACGTGTCGCGGGCGGCGGTGGCTGGGGCTGCCAGATACTCGTCATAAATGTTGCAATTGAGCACTCCTTTAACAGCATTCGATGTTTAATTGGTAAAATGTATAAATATTCAAAAAATACCGATAACATAACTTTATACTAAGTATTTTCTGTCTGAGCCCAACTATTTGTTAATAATGTTTTGAAACTTTCGCGATTTGAACATATAATTTAAATTATATGTTTTTTACTTTTTTTGTGTGCCTCATCCGAATATAAGCCGAGCGCAAACTGCTTTTGGTAACTGGATGTAGGGTGCCCAAAATACAGGCCTTGCCTAGTTTGGGACCCATTGTAAAAGCCATATACCATGATATTATTTTCTGTATGTAAGCCTAGTCTAGAGTAAATTTATAATTGTAATTTTATATGGCAAATAAATATTTTTTACTTTAAAAAAAAAAAAAGAAGTAAAATTAAAAAAAAAAAAATACTTTACGGGACGTCTACTCTCTTTCTACGAAATTTCGAAATAAACTCGCGACTTTTAAACTCCAATTCTACTTCAATTCGTCGTTTTATCCGTTTAAATGTCGTTTTATCCGTTTAACATTTAAACGTCAAACAATGTTGTATCGGATGAAACGGAGTAGAACGAGATTAGAGTAGGATTAGAACATTTAAACGTCAAACAATGTTGTATCGGATGAAACGAAGTAGAACGAGATTAGAGTAGGATTAGAACATTTAAACGTCAAACAATGTTGTATCGGATGAAACGAAGTAGAACGAGATTAGAGTAGGATTAGAACATTTAAACGTCAAACAATGTTGTATCGGATGAAACGAAGTAGAACGAGATTAGAGTAGGATTAGAACATTTAAACGTCAAACAATGTTGTATCGGATGAAACGAAGTAGAACGAGATTAGAGTAGGATTAGAACATTTAAACGTCAAACAATGTTGTATCGGATGAAACGAAGTAGAACGAGATTAGAGTAGGATTAGAACATTTAAACGTCAAACAATGTTGTATCGGATGACACGAAGTAGAACGAGATTAGAGTAGGATTAGAACATTTAAACGTCAAACAATGTTGTATCGGATGACACGAAGTAGAACGAGAGCAGGAAAGTCACGAGTTTTTTTTCGAAATTACGTTTTCGTAGAAAGAGAGTAGACGCCAGAGGGTCTACCGCCGAACGAAACAAAACTATCATTTAAGTACCTATTAGTTTCCTCTACATTTCGGCAGCGTTATAACACAACACTGAAAAATTGATTCAGCCAGCTCTATTAAATGTTTATTAATTAAAACGTCTATTTCATGCTAAACGTGACAGAAAACATTACGAAGAAACGCAGATTCAACGCATCTAACAAAGATCCCAATATTAGATGGTTCGGGAATATATTTAAAACCTGTACTAGCACAGATTGCATTACTCCATGATACGTTAAATTATACGTTTCGTGTTCAGCTTTAGATAGTTTAGAGAGCCACCGGAGCGTTAGTGTTATTTAAAATATGAAATAAGCTGTTTTATAAATGTCCATTAGCAGTGTCGTTCCCACATTTCCCACCCACGGCTCTGCCGCTAACGAAACTGTTTTAAGAAATTGCTATTTATCTCTCTTTGTTTGCAACTTAAATGAAAGAGAGAGCCATAGCAAGGGTGTAAACAATCCCGTTAGCCGGCAGTACGCCGCGGCCGGCCTGCGCCCCCCGAGTTTATCTCTTCCGAGCAATTTGCTCGCTCCTTTTGAAAGCATGAAATTTTATTACAGCGGCGCAACATCAACTCATATTTCCTATTTTTGAAGCTCTCACACTTTATTTTATGGTTTTCGTGACAATAACAGAGATTATTCATTTTAGCGTGGGGTCGCTGAGTTGTAACACGCACCCCGCGTGGTCTGTGTATAGTGTACACATTGTTTATTATGGATTAATTGTTTTAATATGTACCTAGTAGTTTGGCGAATTTCACAACAAAATATTTTTTTTAACCATTGAAAGGCTTGCGCTTGACCGCCATCTCGCCTGACGTCAGCGACGATGTAGTCTATAATGTAATCGCTATTTCATTGCTACATTATTTTAGGTAAATGAGTCAGGAATTTCTATTTACGAGAAGTAATCAAATATTATAGGAAGTTACGGCTGGTCTAGTCGGGAGAACGGCGCCTGCCGATCCGGAGACACCGGGTTCAAACCCCACACGCAACACTGTCTTTTCGAAGTCATATGCGTAATGCCGCTAACTTAAAACGGTGAAGGAAAACATCGTTAGGAAACCGACATGTACCTAGAATCTTTCGAAGTCGTGTGTCATCCGCCAACCCGCACTGGGCCAGCGTGGTGGATTATGGCCTTAACTCTCTCCTTGCGAGAGAAGGCCCCGAGCCCCAGCAGTGGGAACGTTTAGTGGGCTGTTGATGATGATGATGATGAAGAATCAAATATTAATAGTTTTATCTCCGTCCAGTCACTCCGTCTAGACTAAAAGGGGTGACGATATGCGGAAGACAACAGGCAGTGTATGAAGACGCATACTCTTACGCTGAGGATAGTCCTGACTGGCAGTTGACTAAGATAGGCTGATGATGATGATGATATAGTTTCAATACCTATTATTCTGCAACGCCGTACAAAAATCATGCGACAAGGAGATATGATCGAGGTTTGCAACCCCACCTTTTCGACTGTACTCAGTTGGACAGCTTACAAGTGACGGCATAGTGCTGAATCTTATTACTTTATACCCTTCTATCATCCTACATAGGTCTCCTGGTGGTTCATTTGTTACGTAAATTTTGTTCACGGGCCTGTAGTCTACGCGTAACATTGGACGGCGCCGGTGATACTCGTATGTAACTATGTAACCTTTCCCATTCCGCGCGCATTCCACTAATGATGATTGGGCATTTCACGGCTGATCCGTCCGACGCCGCCTGTGATTAGAACCCGTGTGATCGACGGGGTGGGGGAGGAGGTTCCTTAATTAGTTTTTTGATTTTCAACGGTTTTAGTGGCAACGGGAGACTCACATTCGTAAAGCTAGGGTAATCGAGAAAAACTGCTACGGTACGTTTCGTATGTAAGTAGTTACATACATGTATTCGTATTTTCAAAGGGTCACTCCTGAGACTGTGATTTTACTTTTTGATTTGACCAAAAATTGGTCATAATTTTGGTTTATAATTAGTGGTAAAAGTCGGTATGATAAATATCGGATCATACTACCGACCGATGTGAAAATCGCTTGTAAGTACTAAGCCCAAATGGTATACTCGAATATACATAATAATAATACCCAACGTGTTCAATTAAATGGAATCAACGCTGCAATTTTCAAAAAGTTAAAAGTTTTTACTTAGAATATTATTATAATTCCAAAAAGCATCTAACGTGCACGTTTCTTTGCCGCTCCAACGCTACATTAGCATGTCGCAACGCCAATATACAACATTTTCTCTACCAAACATTTAACTTATGAAATGAAATGATTTATATTGGGTACATACAGGATGCTTGCTTTCTGGGACAGCCTGGGCTGGTTGGAGTAAAGGGAAGTATGAGTCACGCACAATGGCCCAATAAAGAGGCTAGGTGCGGAAAAGGCCCCGCTAAACTAACTAACTAACTATTGGGTACATAAAGAGAAGTACATAACCTAAAGAGTAAATAAATATTTAAATGTAGAATTAGAGTTAGTGATGGTTATTATAAGCGTGTGTTGGATGTTGAATGTGTTTTGTATGACGTCAATAGGGGAATTCTGAACTCCACACTAGGTTAGACCTGTGTTGTGGAATACAGCGCCTGCCATTGTAAGTCGGCGTGTACTTGAATGTTGTTTGTTACTATGGCGGTTTAAGTAACTTTACTTCATTAAATAACTCTTATTTATAGTAGATTCAAAAGTACAATTTTGTATGTGAAGCTGACAGTTCTTGAGACTTAACGTAAACTATACGTATACGTATAACGTACGTTAACTAGACATAAAGGCTAGTTCAAGTTGTTTTTAATCAGTTTATTGCGTCCCTTTTGGTTTAATAAGTACAGGTTCCGTGTTACCGTATGGCATATAGTATACTGTAGGGTATAGAAGCGAAAACTGTGCCGGCAGGAAAATGTACCGCGAGCCAGTTTCTTTGTTAGCATTGAGGTCTCATCGTGCTGCTAAAAATAAGACCTAGATTCAAAAACATTTTTGTGTCTGAATTTAATCTTTGAAGAATCTCGGGAAAGCGCTCGGTGTCTCATTGTGAAGTTACTTTCAATCTGGGAGCTCTCGGCTTCAAAAGATTACTTCTATACAGCGAACCAGCGACCCCCGACCCTACCATTACACTTCACGGAAATATCAGGGGATATCGAGATAAAATACACTCTTTTTCTGACGTAGCACATAGTATTTAATCTGTGTGTGATATACAAAAAAACTGATTCAGTTTCAAAAGAAATCATGACAAAAAAGACTGATTTTTTTAAAACATAAATGCATTTAAACTGTTGATGACTCTTTAAATGATATAGGTAATTAGTGTGTAACAGACATATAAAAACATACAAACTCTATAACGTGCTCTATAACACTATTATATGAAACTTGATATTCCACTGCCATTATAAAACCAGATAGTGTATTGTGGACCGACATGTTGAACAAAATTACACTATTCCTATTGGTACCTATTGAAATTATTTAACTGTAATTACGAATACGTATTTTTCGAAAACAAATTGTATTGTCAAGATAATATTCATAATATTCCTCTCAAAGAGGCCACTTTGAATGGGCCAACTTTAATCCTATATATTCGGTACATTATCTTATCTACAAACAACAATAAATATACATATGTACGAGTATATGTCTAAATATCGTATAGATCATTAGCAAAGCTTGTACTATAGCGGCCAGATAGCATGAAATGAAGAACAGTCGGAGGGCGTGACCATGACCATGGCCATCTAGATTATTCTAGATCGGACTTATTATGGGAAATCGTTAATCTATAGTCTACTAGCGATCTAACCCGACTCTGTTCGGGTTGAATGACAGTATCAGTGGTTCCGAAGAGTTTCTTTACTAAAGTACATATATACTGTGACACTCAAGCATAATGCGGCATTCTTTAAAAATATAAATTGTAAATTTGGTCCAGTATGTGCTATTCCACCATCCACCAGTCTACCCGTCACGACCTGCGTCAATTTAGCCGCCTAGCGGAAATGTATCACGGAACCGAACGTTGACTGACAGTTTAAAGTCACACAGCATGTTATAACAGTACGAGCGACACTCGGTGCTTCTCTGAGGGATCGTATCCGAAACGAAGCCATCCGTCAGAGGATCAAGGTGTCCGACACAGCTCAACGCAATACCAAGTTGAAGTGGCAACGAGCTCGTCATACCTCTAGTAAACCGCGAATTGGCAAACATAGTGCAGGATGCCCTGAAACTCGATAGACTGACAATATACGTAAGCCAAGCAGGTAAGTAGTTGGAAGAAAAAACTAAAGACAGAGCTGAGTTACGTATTACGGGAGAGGTCTGTCACTAGCAGTGGGCTAAGATAGGTTGATGGTTATGATGTACTATTCCAGACTATAATTGAATTGTGTTTTAAATTTCAACCCAATTTATTCCATTTCGACATGATTGAACAACAAACGTCCAAACATCTAAACATTCACTTTTGTAAAATTAGTGGGATTTAGTTTACGTATCAACGAGTACCTATCTCTTAAATATGAATAAGTTTCCTGTCAAAGAAACAGTTTTACAAAACAACTAAACATTCCGAGCATCGCAGGTCGCAGGTAGCACTTACACTAATAACTTTGCAATTTGGCGAGCCGCCAGGACACCCTGTGTTCTACATAAAGTACGACAGAACAGATACATACGTAGGTATAGTTTGATAAAAATTGTAAAGTTTTTAGATAAATAATTTTAAAGTTTATTGTTAATTATTTTTGTGTACTCAATTCTTTTGGAGTGTCCATAAAGTGTATCTAACTATACATATCTAATTTGTACACAAGAGAATATTTCCGATATTGCCTGTTTCTTCATCTGACGAAAACGAAGTCAAGCCTAACTGTCATAATCCTGACCTGAGGCTTTATTCCTTACTTTTTAAATCGAACGTATTCAAGTAACCGACTTTTTAAGTGTTTTATGCCAAAACGTGTTATAGGAAACACATTAGCTACAGCGCTAGGCTCCGTCCACACGTATAAAAGTAGCGTGCCCGTGTGACGAGGCTCATGTGGTCCGCATTAGACGCAGGAGGCTGCCACCAGGCCGGGTCACATCCCTCCGGGATCGCGGTCACAGATGACCCGCCCGCGTCCCGCGCCCCGCGCCCCGCCGCCCCTCGTCCCGACATCGTTTCTATTCAAAGATGGATAAAAAATGCTAGTCTTCATCGAAACTACGGCATTGTTCTATAGGTATACCTATAGGACAGTTGTACCCAACCGATAGAAAATATAGGCCGTAATTCAGAAAGACTACCTACTTGCTTTTCACGCTGGGAGCATTTCACGTGTACCTGAAGTTGAAGAAGTTTAAGTAAGGTCTATTATTACATGGATATGTAAAACAATATTACTAAAACAACATTTTTTTATTAATTTTACCGGGCAGACAGGCCTTACCTTTACCCATACATGGTTAAAGTAGATTGTAACCAGTAGTATTTTAAGTTAAGGCCTGTCTGCCCGGTAAAATTAATAAAAAAATGTTGTTTTAGTCATATTGTTTTACATATCCATGTAATAAATAGTTAAAAAAAATAACAAAGATATCATATAATATGTATCTATAAAATAAGTTATTGCATACAACTTTCTAATTTTAATTTCTAGATTTGTTATATTATAAATAATAAATTATCTAAATGTAAGTTAAAGCAAGCCGATATTTTTCTTAACAGTGCATGTAAGTTTAAAACGTAATTCTTCGCCATTATCAATATCGATGAAAAGATGTTTTGACATTTTTTCTAACATCTTTTTGTAATAAGAACATCAAAATTTTAGAATGGATTTTCTTAGTGGGTGCTTACTGATGGATATTGTAGGTTCACGGGCACATATCATGGGCACATCGTCGCTTAGCAGTAGGCGAGATGGCGGTCAAATTATCTATTTACAAACCTATTCCCGATTAAAAAATATTTTAGATCTTCGTTATTAAGCTCAGTGCAAGGCATGAGATAGAACTAAATAAAATGCAGTCTTTGGTGTGTATCTATGAGAGCTGGGTGAATTACTGAACATCAAAACAATTCTGCGGGCCCAAGGTTGGTCACCTCTGCTACAGAATGAAGCGGATTCCGTGAACTTGATCGGTTTCCGATGATGGCGGTGACATTTGTGTGTTTTATATCGTCACCGCACCGCCACACGCAGTAACACGCACGTGCACGACGCGCTGGAGTCTGTAAAGAACCTCAGATAGCCAGTGAGTAATCCGAGGCGACATAAAATCGAAATGATTTTCCTTTTTGAAGATATTTTCTTTAGTCGTCTATCAAGCAATTTGATGGCAAAATCGACCCTTTCAATGCAATCGCAAGAATCTGTATATAATATTTAAAAAGACTTAAGTGTTTAAATTATTACAGGTATAGACTTACCAAACATACACTAATTTTAAGTCTTAGGTAAGTCAAGTGTTGTCAGGTGAATTAAGGTAGGTACATAAATACAGCTGTAGATAGTTCAAGATCGGTAGTTCGGTAGTGTAGCCACTCGTCTCAAGTACAGACGCATAAACTTCGTTGAGATTCCAGTGCACTTGCGACTGAAATATGAGTGTTTTGTTAACAACAAATTTTATCGAGGCGTACGATAAAACACACCCGGTATTTTGATACAATGTTGTGCATTTATGAAATGAAAACTTCTATTGGCGGACCACAGACCACACATGACTCTTGTATTTTTTTTAATGTATTCTTGGTCATGTACCTATACTCCTTCTGCCGCATCTGTTACTGTCGTGTCGCTGTATTAACTATTTTCAATTTTTTATATGTATCCGTGTACATTTTTGTTTATAAAAATGTTCAATGGTTTATAACAGTTATTTCTTATTTTAGTATTCAGTTCTGCCGTGTGGTCTGAAGCACACACACATTTATTTTATTTTATTAGTGAACACTTCACACAGAACACCATCTGACCCTAAAGCAAAGCCCAACAAAGCTTGTACTTTGTAAGCCCGATTGCTGATATAATACTTATATAGTTTTAAATATATAGGTATTATGTGTAAGTATATAGAAACACCCAGACACAAAACAAATACTCATATTTATCACACAAATATTTGCACTGGGTGGGAATCGAATCTACGACCCTCGGCTTCGCAGGCAGACTTACTAACTCCCGTACTGCCAACTAAGCCACGAAGGCAATCATTAAGAAATTCCCACTGGAACCACAGTCAGTGCATCCTCACTCGCTCAAGGTCGTGCGGTTTTAGCCTACCGCTAGACCGTTCCTTCCAGGAAACAAGTGACAGTCGTTTGTCGGACGCACGGCTCAGCGCTCGCGCAAAACGTTTCCCGCGCATATTGTTATTAGATATGTCGTAAACCCTCCGCGCTAGACAGGGACAGAGTTACGCGTTAGAAAGAGCGCAAATGTTTATTTGAAAATCGCGGCCGGTATTGCGAGCTGAATTAAACTTTGTTGTGTCCCAGCAAGAGTCGCTATTTATATAATTGTTTTTGGTAAGTGTGGCTTCTGTACTAATATTTATTCTGTGCCACTGTAATATGAGTTAGTGCAAGTTTGAGGCTGCCATCACCATCATCATCATCATCATGGTCAGAGTATAACCGAGTGTGTGTTCCGCAGATCCGCGACTGGCTGTCGCTGGAGGCGGGCATGCTGCGCGCGCCGCCGGTGGGAGTCGGCGACGTCGACGACATCACGCTGCACATCGACAAGCAGAAGGTGAGCTGTGTGCTGTGTGCTGGCGGCCGCTCGCTGGCGGCGCGCCCGGCCGCTCGGCGTTAGGCTAAGAACTCATGAAGCGATTTTCACCCGTGACCGCCGACTTCTGCAGAATGCAGATAAATTATATGTAAAAAGCAAAGTACAACTCACGACGCGTCTACGCCCGCACCGCATGCGGTACCGGCGGGTATCGCAAGGCCCGTGGTTGCCTGCAGACTCGCCGAGTAAATATATAGATAAAATCGCTCCTTGAGTTCTTAGCCTTCAGCGCTTATAAAATGAAGCTCGCACCTAACACGCATTCTAAACACTGACCCACTATGTTCCGTATCCACGTTGATTTAAAAGTGTGATTCAATTTGGTTATTCCACCGCCAAGCAGTAACGTGCATTATTATATTTCAGTTTGAAAGGCAATTTTTCCAGTGAAATCACACAGCATACAGATAAAACGTCAGCGTTTGAAATACTTCTGAAATATTAAATAAGTATAAGTTGTTGCGAGCGTACATAAGTACACGCACATGATTAAATCACAGTAGGTACTCTAACGTATGTAGACTAAAAGCCGGGTCACACAGAGGCGATCCGATAGCGATAGCGATCCGATAGCGAGACGATATTTTTTGTAATGTTCGAATTTGTATGCAAACTGACACACAGCAAGCGGGCGCGATCCCATACTCGGTATCGGATCGCTATCGCTATCGGATCGCTATCGCTACCGGATCGCCTCTGTGTGACCCGGCCTTAAAATGTTTGATATTTTGAACCAGTATACGCCTCGTCACGCGCGTGCTTGTGCGCTAATGGCAGTAATTTGAATGCAGTCCCGAGCTCGCGGGGGCCGGCGCGGGCCGCGGGGGCTGACACACGGATCTCTCCACCATTCACTATTTACCATTTATTATTCCAAGTGTTGGTAACAAATTTTTGGCAGGTATTTGAGGCAAGCTGAAAACTTGTCACATACCTCTTATCTAGTTAGTATACATAGTACAAGCTTTGCTTAGACTGCGGTCAGATGGTGTTGTGTGTGCGTTGTCCACCAATATTTATTTGTCTCAAAAAGAGAGATCAATTACTTACCAAGTGATCTAAATAGAGAGAAATTTTGCCTCGCAACTCACCAGCCATGTCTCCACCTCCGTGTTGGGGTATAATAGGAGCTATGTGACAGAGGCTTTGGTTGTGTTTTGTTAAATATCATTAATCAATATAAAAACTATCCTATATCTCAAGTAGTACCAAATTACACATAAATTTTAATTACCTAAGTATCGTCAATATCGGTTGAGTTTATGTAGAGTTCACTATGAACAACCATCATGAGAATGTATTTTTATATATTCAATTATTAGGTGCATCACGGGCGTCTTACGTATGATTTTAATGTATTAAAATTGGGGAAATTTCTTACACCACTCTACATATCTAGCCCCGAACTAGGCGAAGTTTGTACTGTGAAAACTGGACAGCTGATATGAGACTTGTATAATTATTGTAGATACTGACTTACTATTTTATAGAAACACCCAAACAAATAGCATAGCACAAATTAAAATTACGTTATAGCGTGTTGCTCACCATCAGGCGTATGTCTTTCTCGTTTCGTCACTCTATATCATAACTTTTAGAAGTTGATTAAAATTAGCCACACTCTGAATGGACAGCTACTGGACTCCAAAAGCGTCATCTTGCACTATTACTTTCATCATCATAATCATTAGCCTGTGGTCGTCCACCACTCGACATAGGCCTCTCCTATATTACGCCACTCAGCACGATCCTCGGTCTTAGGTTTCCAACCGCCAATATTCCATTAAAGTCTAGAAACTACACAGAATTATTAATATTTAGTATCGGTGCTTATAGCACTGTTAATGATAAACATAACAACCAGATTAAACAACAAAGGGCTGTAATATAATTGTGGCTTTAAATCACGCCGTTTAATTAAACTATCGAGCTCCTTTGTTGGCCAACAAAAGTCCCACCAGCCTACTGGTACCGCGTTATACCAAAACATGCATTCGTTTATGGAAATTCAATTTATCACTATTAACAACAACATGACTGCTTCTCAATAATTAACCCTGTTGTTTATAGATTAGGGTTGAGTTTACTAAACTTTGATTGTGATGTTAGATTGATTGTGTAAAATACTCTCTATTGTCGAAGCGTCAAGGTCGTGTTTTGTGAAGCCAGGTGTGTGGTGCCTCTGAAGATAAGTTAACAAAGATGTTGAATCAAGGGATGGGGCTAGAATGTGTTTGAAGCGTGCGGAGTGTCCACAATAGTTTGTAGTCAAGGAGCTTGTCTGCACAAACAAAAAAATTGGCAGTCATAGGAACTGCCGATAGAAGTGAAAACTTGTAACTCAGAATTTGATAGCTTACCTTGAAAACTACACGGGTGTAACCGGAGGGCGTGGCCTTGCCATCTTAGCATGGCCATCTAGAAATGCGTCAGCATTTCCCATTGGCTGATGCGTTTCTAGATGGCCATGCCATGATGGCCTGTCCACGTCTTTTCAGCATTTCCCATTGGCTGACATATTTCTAGATGGCAAATAGCCATGGTTCCGAGTTTACCTGAAGCTTTCTTATCATACCCGAGCGTGACGAATGAATTCAATTCACAACCCACGAAAAATCTGTCTAGGCGCGCCTAAAGAAGTTTTCACTTCAAAACATTTTATAAAAGTATATTCGCAATAAAAACCTAATGTATTTATTTTACTACTTTACATGGTTTTAAAAATAAGTTGAGATTAGTTTACTTTTAACACATTTAAAATTTGCAAAAGTATATAAACACTTCTGTGACGTCAGAAAATTTCTTCTGTCATATTTATGATCAAAATTAAACTATTAGGTACTGAGAAAAACCATTCTGTGATTCTCATTAATAAACTCGCCGAGCATTATCCCGGCTGAAGAGCCCCAGTCACATTTTACACCCATTTTCGACACATTCTTATTTATGATTTTTACAACACTGCCTCTAGGTCTATTAAATTACTGCAAGCAAATCAACACCTTATCCGTTTGCAATAAGGTTTTATTTACAAAAGTCGCATAAATATATTGATGGACCCGTAGACCGTGTTCACTTGTGATAGGGTTTATTTTTCTGTGTTTTTGTTTTATATGCCAGTCTCGTGGGCCGGCTTCAATTAGTACCCGCGTCGGGTACAATGAGAAATTCTATGAGCAGCCGAAAATAAGGATATATGAAAGTAATAGATATTAATGATATTGGAATCCGGGAACATCTTGTATCGGACTCTTGTTAATGAAATCAATCTAATTTCATTGAGCAATAACTTCGTTTATTTGAATTACTTACGAATTTTATTAATACCAAAATGTAAGTACGACAGTACTTTGAAGATATTAAAAAGGGTGAATCAAACCTTAGGCTGAGACTCCACCAAAGCGGAGATGTGCGAGCGGAGACGAGATGTTTTTTCCAACAACCAATAGAGTTTCGTTATTCACGCAAAGCGGAGACGAGATGTGTGAATTACGAAATTTTATTGGTTGTTAAAAAAACATCTCGTCTCCGCTTGCACATCTCCGCTTTGGTGGAGTATCAGCCTTCTTCTTTCTGAAAATCAGTTTAATGATTGAAATATTTGAAGTCGTTGCCGACTCTCATTTTTTTGCACTTTATAATGTAGTGATCAGCTGTTTGTAGAAAAAGCAAACTATCCTTAGTGAAAAAAAACGTTTCATATTTAAAAGTAATGTTAAGTTTACTTTAGTAGTAACTTAAATATGTTCTGTTCTTGTAATTAAAATATGAACTACGGTACTACTACTACTACAACCAATAGCTAACGGAACGTCGCACGATAGCTCGATAGTGGCGCCGTGCGCACATAAACAGAAGTGTTGGCGCGGGATTGTCACCCTTCCTCTCGGCAGCAGTTAGTTCAAGACGGCAAAGACTCGAGGGGTAGGTATCGCTAATTTCCGCCAGAGTACGATGCCCCCGCCGCCGGTGACGTCATCATACCACGCGTCCGCGGCCGACCTTGGCCGTGATCTCCACATCTCTCTGACTACACTCATAAATATGGTTTCATAGAATAATTTTATTTTTCAGTAATAATAAATAATAATACGCACACACACACGTTTAAATATGAGTATCTTGTATAAACACGGACAAGGCCAAATTTTGTATGGAATATTGTCCTGGTTAGTTGAGCATTTGTTTGCAGTATTGGTTAGATTTATACAATGACCTATAAATAATTTATATACTAGATTTGTAATACTTCGTTGGATTTATAGTAAAAAAAAGTGATTTGCAAGGATTCCTAGTTAACTGGATAACACAAAGATTGTTAAATCTTATGTATAGGTACATAAAACTAAATAATAATTTTAATATCCAATTCATATTTTTCAAGAACACCGTAGATAATTTTGATGTGATCATTAAAGATGGTAGCTCGTGTAAACAATCATCAAAATATTTGTCTATTTATACCTTGATCGGTGGTCCCCATGCGAGTAAAGCTGCGGAGGAACTCTAGCATAAAAGAAAGAGTTTATTTGTCATTTAGAGAGACGCTCCTACTACTACTAGTTTTTGGAAACTCGTCCCTAAACTATTTTTGACACTGCATTAGACCAAAATACACGTTGACGTGGTGAATTCCTGATTGTATTTCCCTCAGCTGCTCCCGAGCGAATGCTGCGGTTGACAGGTTGCTGGCCGTTAAATACTCCAGTGGAGAGTTCATTTGCGCATGCGTAATTTTAGTGAAGAGACAGTGTCGATGTTATTAGTAAATATTTTAGCCATTGGTGAGTTTTATATCTGTGTAGGAAATTGCCTAGGTACTTCTTTGTAATAATGATATTTAAGAGCAATTTGTTATGACTATCTATGGCAGCAAATTAGGGCTAGCCCTGCAGGCGCAGGGCCTAAATACCTAAACTTTGCAACTGTATTTACGCACATATGTACGTATACCTTGCACTATAGCTCTGATGACCATAATTTAGTTCAAACCGAACTAAAGGTAGGTACATGAAATACAGAAATCCAATCATAAAAGTTCTTAAAAAACAACCTTAGTATTAAAAAAATGTCGAAAAGATTAGTAGGTGATTTAAAAAAAATCTAAGCTATGTCTGTTTATAAAATGAAACTAGCTTCTCGCTAGTCGATATTGCAGTTTCGGAAATTTTAAAACGACAAGTACGGTATGTTATCGTGCTAAGAATAAACCGCGTCGTTTGAAGATCTACCTTAAAAGCATATATAAACTCTTGTCAAATCCACATGACATTAAATTATCTATTACAACCGGTGACTAATCACGATTCAAGATTGTTTACTTTATAATAAAACGTGAATGTGTTATAACGTTTCCTTCTAAGTAAGAGTAAATTGTATATTATAATATATAATAGCATAATGGTTGTACAATTTAGAACAAAAAACAAAATCATTGAAGTTGCTTTTACTGCAAATTGGTAAAAGTGGTACATGACACCCTGAACCCTTGCACTCTGATTCAGGATCCGTGAGAAATAATAATAGCCATATAAAAAAAGCTCAGGTCAGTTTAATACATTTATTTAAAAAAAGCGATTTTATTTTATCGATATATTTATCGTTACCACAACGTATCGATAAGTGAATGTCGACAAGTACCGCATCCTTATTCCCCCACCCCCTACGACAGGGTGTGTGGTTGCCAAGCAACGGGACCGGTACGCGACCACGTGGCCTTGAACGAGCGCGCCGGGCGCCGCCGTGGGCCGCCGGCCGTCAGTTAACGTCAGTAGCGCGCCGGAGGCCCGCGGAGAAACACCTGTTAGCCTGTTACTGCCACATTATGGAAAATAACATTTTGGCTATGACATTTTTGTTTGGTATTTACTGACAAAAAATATTTTTTTAGAAAACTTGCAATAAATCTCGCTAATTCCTTAGATAGCCGGTGACCAGATTGCCTATATGATATTATAGTTATTTGTTAAACACGTCATTACTTCATCAAAATAATATTTGCATATAAAAAGTTATAATATTTATCAATAAATATTACTGCTTAAGCACCGCCATTTAAGAGAGTAATTTTTGTGCAAACAAGTGCATGTAGTATTTTTACGGCCAATCAAGCTATGAAATCACGTCACGGAAAAGATTGCACTTTGACTCATATGAACACATATACATACATTTTCAACCTTCAACTTTGTAACATTACCACCTTAAGTGATGTTCTTAAGAAGAATGTAAAGTAAGGGACGCAGAAGATCAAGTTAGAATACATTTTTAAGACGAATAAGCAAAACTAAACCCTTCGCTGTAGCACATAAGGCCTATTTTTTATTTATTTCCGAGGAAGGTGAGTAAAGGGGAGGATGAGGCAGGTCTAGGCGCGGTGAAGAGGGTGGAAAGATCGATAAAGGGGGAACGGGGGTAGCGACAGTATCATTTAAGGTTGGGGTATTAATGGTATATCGATAGAAATAAAGTTTAAAACAAACCTTATAATCAAGTTCATTGGTCTACTTGAAAAGATTAGATCGTAGTTTTTAAAATAATAATAAGACGTAATATACGATAGAGTATGAACAAAAACTAAATAAATGTAAAGCAGAATGGAATGATACGTATTCTAAACATACAGACATACGTAACGTACATACGTGGTACTTTAAAGATGAAATGAGAAAAATACAAACGCATTTTTTTAAAGTTTAATGAAAAAATACAGAACTAGTAAAACTTTGAAATTGTCAGAAACTGTGTTCCATCACTTAATGGTATTGGCTATAGGTATATAATATCTTCTTCGAATCAAATGTCATCTGATATGTTGTTTTACCATCTATAACACAAGTATTATATCCGATTTTTTTGTCCATATTATGTTGTAGTAAGTCAGTTTTTAGTCGCACTCGATAAAATTCAAGCTATTTTAACCGACTTCAAAAATGAGGATGTTTTCAAGTCCTTTCAATTTTTTTTGTATGTGTCTTACGCGATATTTCCACCAGTCCTTTGTAGTGGTAGAACTCTTGGCAGAGTCCGCTCGGGGAAGGACCACACCTTTGCCATTTATTCTAACGCCAAGCAATGTGCAAATATTACTGCGGTCCGGTTTTCCAGAGAAATTACAGGGCTTTGAGATATATAACAACTTAGATCTCTGGATGGCGAGCGCAGTGCAGTGCTAGGTAATGATTTAGATTCTTCATGTTCCAATAGCTGCGTGTTACTGTGCTGTTATGTGGCATGCATGTTGCTTACCATCATGCACATGTCCTGCTCGTCTCGTCCCTCTTTATGTAAAAAAAAATCTAAATCAATTTCGATGATTATTTTTTGTATGGTAGACCCAAGGACGTTTAAAAAAAGTCGGACAGAGCCCACCCTGAGACAAGACTGAGGCACTCAAATGGCGGCGGATATTCATGTGTGGAATTAATTCTGGGTTGCCACGTTAACCAAATTTACACCACAAAAAACAAGTACATAATCAGTAAATTATTTCATTTCTTAATCATTTTGCTGGTCCATCCTAGAGAATTAGAGCATTTAGGCATTGTCATATATGTCATTAACTTCGAAATGCTTACTGCACTTCGAACGACACAAGCTTCGGGTAAACTCGGGACCATGGCTATTGGCCATCTAGAAATACGTCAGCCTGTGGGAAATGATGAAAGAGTGTGGACAGGTCATCATGGCATGGCCATCTAGAAACGCTGACGCATGGGGCAATGGGAAATGCTGACGCATTTCTAGATGGCCATGCCAAAATGGCGAGGCCACGCCCTCCGTTTACACCCGTGTAGTTTTCAAGGTATGCTATCAAATTCCGAGTTATAAGTTTTCACTTCTATCGGCAGTTCCTATGACTGCCAATTTTTTTTTTCTATCACCATTCGTTATCCACAACCAAAATAAGTAGA
This sequence comes from Ectropis crepuscularia, assembly GCA_963693475.1. Classification (NCBI taxonomy): domain Eukaryota; kingdom Metazoa; phylum Arthropoda; class Insecta; order Lepidoptera; family Geometridae; genus Ectropis; species Ectropis crepuscularia. The sequence goes on along the minus strand of OY856350.1, from coordinate 29,427,096 downwards.
ACCACAGCATATCTTGCCGCTAGCGATTCTAGGGGTCAAGTAGGTTGTTTGTAAACTAGTTACGATACACACAGAGACGCAGTTTATTACCAATTTCAAGGTGCTCAGGGCACATCTGTTGGTTTATATCGATGTTATATGGGTTATTAAGTTACGGCTGGTCTAGACGGGAGAACGGCGACTGCCGATCCGAAGTTCAAATCCTAGGCGGACCACTGTATTTTCGAATTCGTATGCATAATGCCGCTTACTTAAAAAACGCCGAACGAAAACATCGTGAGGAAAACGACATGTACTTATCTAGATGGCCTTGACTTTCTGCTTGCGAGAGAAGACCCCGAGTGAACATTTAGTGGGCTGCTTATAATATGCTGTAGATATAATTTACGAGTACTTACCATATATTTTGGGTAATTATCACGCGGTAACATTGGCAACACTGGTCTTGGGATTCCCTATTTTGTGTTAGGAAATAAAGATTTGTTTTAATATTTAAAATGGGGAAATAAGTGATTAAATTATTCAATCACATAAGAAACATGATTCCTGGAGGTTTATTGCGTTGGTCACTACGGCTTTTACAGGATTTCAAGGCGCAGGACGTTCTGTGTGTCAACATTTGTTTGTATCGCGAAACGTGTTGGCTGCCCGAGTTTTGCGCGCATAATGGCCGACTAGTGTGCGAATGTGTGCGTGTTAGCCTGTATGTGACAGAGCTCTGGCCGACTCAATATGACACAACTTGTTCGTTAGCCAGACTCTGTCCGACTTTTTTTAAACGTCCTTGGGTAGACCATAGTTCAGAGGTAGTCCCATATAAATGTTGTCAAAATCAGTGTAGTCGTTTTAGAAATATGAACAAAAACAACTAATAATTAAAATATTTTTTCTTTCAAATAGCTCGATGGCATAATGATTGATTCCTATTGAATTTAGTGGAATGCCTGAATATAATTTTGAATTGAAGGCGGTTTTTGTTTTTTGCTTTTGAACAATTTTATAAAAGTTAATGAACTAGATATTACCGGGGGTCTGCTTGGCCGGGATACATTATAAACTATCGACTTCTGTTCGCGTCCCATCCCTACTGCCATTCGCTCCTTGGCCGCGGCGCGCGGCGGACGTCTCTGTGGCGCCGCCGCGGACCCGCGCGGAGATACAATGTACCAGGCATCGTAATTCAGCTGATTTGGTTTGAATTTGCGGCCATGAATGCTTCATTTACAGCCTTAATTGGAACGCGTCAGATTTCGCTGTTACCGGAATTTAATTTAATATTTTAATAGCGGAGTTATTTACTCGACTAATTGAGTCGTGGAAACGGACAGGGCGCTGCTTACGTTCGAATTTTGTTAAAATACGGGTGTTTCTGATGGCGGGTTCAATTGTTCAAACTATGTAGGTACATATATGTTTGTGTTAAATCTTCTTAGTAGAATCTAGAAGAAAATTGTCTTATAGTTTAGCTTTTATGTAGGGTCGTTTAAGTACTAGTCTACAAAATTTCAGTCGAAGTTTTATTTTCCTTGTCCTAGAGTTACAATGTCTGTTTACATTCTTAACTTCAGAGTGGATAAGTAAACTATATTAAATTTAGTGCAGTTACTGGACATGTGGCTTGTAATTATTGTACGTCACTCTGTTAGATTACTTCAATAAATGAACAGGAGTCAATCAATTTGAGTGACCACATTCACTAAACACTCAAAATAATCCAAGAAATTAAAATCTAATTAAAGTCCAATGCTAAAATGTTTCGACTATTAAATACTTTTTTCATCCCACCAGCTCGGAAAGAGTACTTTTGCTCCTCGATATCAGGGCGCAAAAGTCGTTTTTACCCTCTAGAGGTTAAAGTAAATTTGAATTTAGAACATCGTGTGTACTGATGTTTTGAATTCAAAACATAATTTAACCTATTTATTTCTACCTCCTTGGTGCCGAATTCATCATACATTTATTTTTAATTTGTTAAAAACTCATACTCGGAACCTCTTTGGTGTACTTTTTTTTAAATGCTTTGCGCGCAATTTTCTTTTCACGTATGGAAGATAGAAGTAAAGAATGTTATTTCAAATGGCAAAACATTTTTAAATGCTATGAATGAATCAATTGTAATCGAATTTAAGTATGCCGAGTTGCCGAGTTAAATAATTAAATATTATTGACTACTAAAATAGTAACTAATAGATAATTTCAACTACTTGTACAGTACAAAATAATGTAGTAAATTTAACATCAAATAAATAATGACTATTTTGAGAAAACATGTAGGTACAATATATTTTGAAGTCAAAACTTCTTTTGACGCGCCAAAGACAGATTTTTCGTGGGCTGACAATTTAATTCTAGCGTCACGCTCGGGAATGATAAGAAATCTTCGGGTAAACTCGTGACCATAGCCAATGGCCATCTAGAAATGCCTCAGCCTTTCCCATTGGCCATTTAAAAATGTGTCAGCATTTCTAGATGGCCATGCTCATAGCCACGCCCTCTGGTTTCACACGCGTAGTTTCCAAAGTAAAAATCAAATTCTGAGTTATAAGTTACCACTTCTATCGGCAGTCATAGGCACCTATGACTGCCAATATTTTTCTTTCATGAATTCTGAATAGTACGTTTATTAATTTCCTTTAAAATGTACCTACCTTGATGCAAATTTAGCGCTACTATAATTTAATGCATTTGGGCGGACACTTTTTCATGTTCACATGAAACTCCTTACCTCAATCGGTCAACTCTCCATATTTTCACGTCATATTGTTATTATTAAAACCATGGCTATATAAACTTAAGTTTAAAACTTATAAAATTGAATACAAGTGAAAAACCGAAATACCATAATAATAAGTGATTGTAGCGACTAAGAAGTTTATTTAACGCCAACAGAATCGACTGAAACTGAAAATGCGCAAAGCGTTTAGTAATTTCCTCGCTAGGGGGGGATGAAAAATTACGTGTTACACTCGAGTGCAAAGATTTTTCACCTTGTGCCCTTTTGATTCCCTTGCTACGCTCAGGATTCTAATTTTTGAATCCCTCGCTACGCTCGTGATTCAACTTTAGAATCCTTCGCTTGCTCGGTCATCAAAATTGAGCACGCGGTTAAAAAGCCACTTTGCACTCTTGTATAACAAATAACTATTCTATACTCCTCGTCGCTAGACCACTATTATGGCTTCACGGCGGCTTATTTCATCCAATTTCACAAGCGATAGGTAGCTGGTGCCAAAACCACCTGTACTACACACTATTTTTCCAAGTGCCTCTGATTAAGGTTGACATCGTTACTATCTTTAACGACGCAGGAAAACAAAGTGAGCAACCTTTTTTTTTTAGCTTTTATAGGTTTACACTTGACCGCCATCTCGCCTGATGACGCGACGATGCTGTCTACGATGGAGCGTGTTTACCTAGAAGAAACCGATTCACTCTCGATTTGAAGACACAAAGATTGTAACCAACAGTGAAAACCCACTCAGGCAACGCATTCCAAAGCCTACACGTTCTTGTCATAAACTGCCATGATCGACGATCTTTCGAAGACATGTGTCATGCGTCGACAAAGGCTGCTATTGCCAGTGAAGTTCAAAGCTTATCTAAGTGATAACACGGCAGAAATCAAAATCAACTTTACAGTTATACAACTAAGTTCGGAATAGCGACGACACCGTTTAAGTTGTCGGGTTCACAGAAATAAGTTGTGCGATAACGTTCAACTCCGAACGTAGATCTACGGATATGTTAATAACTTGAACTTGGCACTGTGCGGGATCTAGCATCTAACTCAATTATCGCTATTGTTGTCTCTTTCACTTCGGTCCAAATTAAAGAAAGAGCAATAGCTATGCCGTAGGCAATGTCGTTCTACTGTATACCCGGGATGCGAATACGATACGAGTTAGATATTATACACTGCGGCCTATACTGTGGAGGTAACTTCCTGTAACTTATGGCCGACTTCTCCTAATATAACATTGTAAAATACGAAACGTGTGTTTTATGAAATAACTTTACAAATCCGAATGAAAATAGCTCGTATTTTTTACCAAGGACTCATTAATTCATGTTAGAACAGCGAGTCCCTACGGTTACCTCGTAAATGACCATCGTTTTTTGTTTTTTTCCTTCCCTTAAATATTTTATCCTTGTGGACTTGCTCAAGAAATTATGAAATGTATGTTTTAAGATGTTGTTGAATGTAAATCGTTGAGAGGATAAGAGAAAAGAAGAGATAGAGAGAAGAGACGACGACTCCGACCTGTGCTAATTAATGTTTCAGTAATGAGTTTTGGCGCAGAGAGACGATCGTTGCCAGAAAGTTATCTTTAATTTTTTGAAACTTTTAACTACATTTTGAACCTTAAGTGATACTGCCATAAGATAATTATTGTTGTCTGAGTTTTGAATTACTTGATTGTTGTTTGTTTTGTAGAATTTGTTTATATTTAACTCAGAATGCGGTTGATGTGGATGTTAAACTAAACTAAAAGGAAGAAGCTTTTAAAGAAAATACCAAGAATGATGTACCTAATGCTTTATTAACGTAAGAAATACTTTTTAAATAATATGTAGGTACTAAAGGCAAAGACAATAAGCCAATTTATTATCCCAGGGTATTTTATCTATGACTAAAAGTGTCAATTTTAAGACTCAACGTGGTAAAACTATACTAGGTAATATGAATGGGGATACAGTCATAGGTCAAAGTTGCTAGCCTTTCGGTTTTTTTATTGAATACACTTCGGAGAGTGTGCGACTGATTTACATGATCTAATACCACCTTGCCCTTTTTTCTAGCGGAATGGTCGTAGCTCGAAAAAGCGACATCGTTTCATATTAGATGTTCCAAAGACACGAACGAAAAGATTTGACTCTACTTTTGTGATAAGAACGTCTAGGCTTTGGAATGCGTTGTTTGAGTGGGTTTTCCTTGTTGGTTACAATCTTTGTGTCTTCAAATCGAGAGTGAATCAGTTTTCTTTTAGGTAAACACGCTCCACCGTAGACCGCATCGTCACTTAACATCAGGCGAGATGGCGATCAAGTGTAAACCTTAAAAATCTTTTTTAAAAAAATGGTTGTCTGTAAAGTCGGTTTACTGACGATAGTTGAACGTGACAACTTCAACTACGCCTTAGAGCGAGGTAACGCCGCATGACGTCATGTTTTTTCGTGCGTGCAGCCGGCTTCATCGAATTATAAGACGTTATCACGTCAAAAAAGTAAAAAAACATTAAGTAATGTTTAGAAAATATATATACAATTTTATACGCTGATTTTTTTGGAATTAAAAGAAACCTTCACCTACGTTCGCGTTCTAAGTTTCACAAACATCGAAACTTTTGCTTTTATAATATTAGTAGCAGGATTATTGTAACTTGAAGTCAAGTAATAACATCAGAATGTAGCGGGATGATTAGTTTATTGCGGTAAATTACATTCCAAACAGTCAGGCCGTAGTTATGTTTGCGTTCGATTCCGCTGATTGATTTACGATACCGATACTGATGAGGCGGCGTTACTCGGTACCCGCTTACTGAGCAGAACTTGTAGTCTCATTATTATCATCATTCTTCATGATATCTGTCGGCAGCGTGAGAGCGTGAGAAAACAAGTCACTTTTTTTTTGAACTTTCATAGGTTTACACTTGACCGCCATCTCGCCTGATGTTAAGCGACGATGCGGTCTACGATGAAGCGTGTTTACCTAGAAAAAACTGATTCACTCTCGATTTGAAGAAACAAAGATTGTAACCTTCGGGGAAAACCCAGTCAGGCAACGTATTCCACAGCCTAGACGTTCTTATCACAAAAGTAGAGTCAAATCTCTTCGTTCGTGTCTTTGGAACATCAACCATGAAACGAAGTCGCTTTTTCGAGCTACGAGCATTCCAATAGAAAAAAGGACAAGGTGGTATTAGATCATGTAAATCAGTCGCACACTCTCCGAAGTGTATCCGATAAAAAACCGATAGACTAGTAGTCACTGAGTACTACCGCCAGTTCCTTTCGAGCTACACTTTCATTTTTACCTGATTGCCCAGGAATTAGCTACTAACTACAAATCCGGCTACGACTACGACGATTAACTACGAATCGGGCTCTGGAACACAGTTAGATTTTGGTCTTGAAGATACATAGGCTATTTTTTATCCTAAAAAAGTAACGGGAACGGGAACAACGCGGGTAACACCGCGGGGCGCTGGTTGGTATTATACATTTCAAATGTTTGGATGTTTGTTGCTTAATCACGTCGTAACTGCTGGTATTGAATATTTTATGTTTTTTAGTAGGCATGATAAGGGAAGTATTTTATGCAACGATGCAGTTTAGGTTAGAAGTAAAATATTATATACAGAAAATCATGATGTTTATGAACGCTTGTGTTCACCGTGGTTGAGCTGTAGTCTGGGGTCCATGGTTCGGGTCCGCGGGGAACTCGTGACGTCACGTGCATAATTCCGCGCCATCATTATTGTATGAGGCGGAAGGTCGCCGGTCGGAGCGCCCGCACTCCTCACGATGCGCCGTCGTTGCTATGGCAACCGACTTACCATCCGAACGTGAATTCTTATTAGGCATTTTTATATAAAGTCATACCCTTACTAGAATGTACCACACGTTTTTGTTTAGAAATATGTATCATAGGCCAGTGTCGATAATTAATGAAACAAAAAAAAAAGGATATTATCTTATATATAAAATTCTCGTCTTATATATAAAATTCTCGTGTCACAGTGTTTGTTTCCTTACTCCTCCGAAACGGCTTTACTGATTTTAACCAAATTTTATATGCATATTCAATAGGTCTGAGAGTCGGCTACTAGCTATTTTTCATACCCCTAAGTGACAAGGGTTGTTCACCCCAAAATTTTTTTTTTAAATATTTGGACATTTTTTTTTTGTTTTTATTTTTTTATAATGTGGCGTTAAAAAATACATACAACCCTACAAGTTTACCCTTTTCCCACCAACCCCTATTTTTCAATAGCCATTTTAGTAATTTAATAATTTTTCATCCCGCTCGATAACTGATCAATTATAGTCTTTTCAATTCTATTATAGTAAGTAAAATATTTACAATTATTTTAGCACAGAATTTTAAAAACATTAGAATTACATCAAAAATAAGTACTAGAGTTGCTAGTTATAAATAAATTTCTTTATTTGCGAAAATGGGTAACTACAATAAGATCTTATATGTTTACATTGAGAACTCCAACCTTACGGCATGCAAATATTAGGTTGTCTATGACAATTTGATAAAAAACTTAACAATTCATTTTTTCTTAATTTACCACTCTAAACTGCCTATTCAAGGACTACTAATTTCACATTGTTATTGTTTACATTAATAAAAAACAATTATACCAAATACCAATGGCCAAATTAAAAGCTCAAAAAATCTTGTTACTAGATACTGTGGATATGCACCATTCAAAGGCTGCAAATTCCTTATTATTAACTATTCACATAATCATAAAATTATTTTTATACTATCATATTAGAATTATTTTTATACAATGCACAACTTAGACCCCATTCTATCAGACTACTTTACAGTATTACTTATATAATTTTTTATTTGTATGGATAACTAGCAGTGATCCGCTTGTGCTCGCGTAGTTCTCGTTTCTGTTATTATCCCGGGATAATAAGTAGCCCATACTATGCCAGACCATAGTTATTGAATACCATACCAGACCATAGTTTCAAATTTCAACCCGATTAGTTCAGTCATTTTTACGTGATTGAGCAACAAACATTCAAACATCTAAATACCCAAACTTTGACATTTACAATATAAACGAAAATAAAAATTGAAAATACGTTTATTTAGACAAATATTGAGTTCACAAAGGTTGACTGACAAATTTCGTACCATTACTATTATTGTAGGATCCGGCTATTAGCACCTACCAAATACAATTCCGGATACCCGACCCGAGTTGGTACTAGCTATTACCGGGTCCAGGCTCCCACCCAAGCACTGCCTCAGTAGGTACCGAGACACGGCAAGGACCGGTGGGCAATGTTTTGCCGGCGTGCACTGGATACTGGATCCCACACTAGGGCTCCCTGTGTCACTGGGATCCAGGTTCCTCGCTTATTGTATATACTTAAATTACAACATCAAAATAGTTTACAGTTTATATAAAATAATACTAATTTACTTTATCTCCAATAAAAAATGTGTTGAAACAAAATTTAAAAAATCACAATTTTCTTTTGAAGTTATCTACTTGTTCTAACAAATTCTTAGTGATGCTGTTCCCAATGTCTTACCAACCCCATGTGATGGTGTTCGTTAGTCACGTCACGTGGGTGTATCAGTCGGGTCGTCCGTTGTAAACGCGCCTGCACCCGGCCCGCGCCCCCGCGGGTGGGGGGGGGGCAGCTCTTTTCTACTTTTATAGCAAAAGGTCGCGTTACAAATAAATCACTGTGTGACGTCATCACACGCTCCACTAACAACATGCCAGCTGAATTTATTTCCGCTACAGTATCTATTATAATAGTAATAGATGTATAATAGTAGACTCTATAATAATGAAAAAGTGTGTCTCTATTTATGTACAAATGCAAGAAGTTAATATTTCTTCTTTTTACACCTAGAGCAAAAAAGTCCAACTTCAGCCATAAAATTTCGTGACAGTGGTACCTTTATAATTTTCCTTATAGTACAGTCGAGGTAGACATAAAACTAGCCTGAAATAGAAAAAATTCCGGGGAGCGATTTTTTTTTATGAAACGTCGGGGAGGGTTGTTGGAAGTATAAATCTCGATTTTCTAACTTATCCCGGTAGAGGGTTCGCCACCATCTTGTTTTAAAGTTTTTGTGTAATAACTCGTTCATTTTCAACTTTAGAGCAAAAATGATGGTCACCAAAGTTGTTGGAAATTTAATTTCTCACAAGTTTGCTTCATATAGTTTTAAGCTAGGATCAATATTTGCAGAGTTATGCTATAAAGTTTATCAAAAAAATCGTAATGGGTGCAATTTTATTTTCTTCAACTTTGGTTCTCGCACATTTTTTACTTATTTTATTTTTAGTATTTGTTGTTACAGCGGCAATAGAAATATATTATCTGTGAAAATTTCAACTGTCTAGCTATCACCGTTCTTGAGATACAGTCTGGTGACAGACGGACGGACGGACGGACGGATAGACAGCCAAGTCTCAGTAATAGGGTTCCGTTTTTACCCTTTGGGTACGGAACCCTAAAAAGTGCGAGAACCGAAGTTGAAGAAAATAAAATTCCACCCATTACGATTTTTTTGATAAACTTGATAGTATAACTCTGCAAATATTGATCCTAGCGTAAAACCTATATGAAGCAAACTTGTGAGAAATTAAATTTCCAACAATTTTTGTAACCATCATTTTTGCACTAAAGTTGAAAATGAACGAGTTATTTCACAAAAACTTTAAAACAAGATGGCGGCGAACCCTCTACCGGGATTAGTTCGAAAATCGAGATTTATACTTCCAACAACCCTCCCCGACGTTTCATAAAAAAAAATCGCTCCCCGGAATTTTTTCTATTTCAATGTCTGCCCCGACCGTGCTATTAACCTTTTGACCGGCAGAGTCACCTATACTACTTGACAAGCGCTAGCGAGCGCTGAGCGCCAACGACGTCTATAGCTGATTAAAATTAAAAAACGCACTATACCAAAACGTAAACTAAAAATGTATGAGTACTGTTTTTTTACTTGTCCTTAAATAGAAAATCCCAGCAAAACGTGTAAATGTACGAAACTAGTCGGTAAAAACCATGGGTGCTGTGATTTTTAATTTTGTGGTATGACGTATGCTTGACGTACAGGACACGGAAATGCAATTAAGTCCTGGCGGTACAAAGGTTAACGCTCTAGAAGAAGTATAACTTCAAAAACAAGCAATAATAATGCCTTTTAGATCAAACTCGTGTTTGGAAAATATTTGTAGATATAAATATAATGTGTGCGCTCCGCGGATTTACCCGCGCAATTCTCGTTAAAAGGTAGCCCAAGTGTTCTTCCAGATAACAACATAACTGTGTTCTAAATTTCAAACATCCAAATATACATTTGTAATATTAGTAAGATTAAGATATACCAATATACATGATCATGTGCGTACTTACGTCTTACGTAGAGCATTACATGAAAACCTACAATATTGAATTAAAAACATTGTATTATTGTATTCGTTCATAAAAAATGGCTGGCCTCGTGGCTTAGTGGGTAGTAACTCTGCCTGCGAAGCCGAGGGTCGTGGGTTCGATTCCCACCCAGTGCAAATATTTTGTGTGATGAATTCAAATGTTTGCACTGTGCCTGTGTGTTTCTATGTATAATAAGGTATTTAATACTATAAAGTATTATATCAGCTATTTGGCCGCCATATTACAAGCTTTGCTTAGTTTGGGGTCAGATGGTGTTTATATTTATTTATTATTATAAAAAAAATATCTCGATGAACACGTGTATAGTGAGCTAGTGACGTCACTAATCTCCCCCGTTCCCCGCAGGGCGTGTTACGCGAGCTGGAGCAGAAGAAGCCACAGCTGGACGAGCTACTCCACACGGCAGAGAGCCTCAAGGGCACCGAGAACCGGCAGCAGCTGCACGGGAAAGGTAAGCTTAGTATTATGCAGCTAAGGACGTTATTTGGACGGGGAAGCACCGGCGAGTTACACCGTTTTTAGATTTAGGATCCCTGGACAGAAGTAAACGTTATTGGCTGCACGGGAAATGTAAGCTTAATATTATACTGAAAAAGACGTTATTTGGACGTTGAGTCGATAGCGAGTTACAGCGTTTTTAGATCTAGGATCCCTGCATAGAAGAAATGTATTTCCGGTTGCTGTTGGCGTAACTGATCACTTGTTGATTAAAAAATAAATCTTTGACATCTATACGAATATTACCGAATACTTATGTAAACTATCTAAAATATAATAACTTTTAAGATCAGAGATCTTAGAAACATTAACCAGACTATGCCATTCTAATTAGTCCGTCAGGTAAATAATGGAAAAATATGGGATACGTATTTTTTATTTACGCAAACAATTAAAAATTGGCACAGATATAGGTCACCAAACCGCCAGAGTGGGGAGTTGTGACGTCACGTCTTCGTAAAAATAGTAAAATGAGGACGTTACTCGAAACTTCTAAGCTCTGAACCTTCGTAGTTTTTGTTTATGAAACAAAAGAAAAAATACGTGTAAGTACAATGTCTTTTTATTAATCCAAATGACGGACTAATTACTTATTTTTTTATCATTATGGCTGTTTTCAGTCCCAAAATTAATAGTTTTCGGAACCTATTTCCGAAGAGTTTAAGAACGAGTAAGTTCAGAAATACAATTTATTGCCGTTTAAAATATCTGAACAAGAAGCTGCCGTAAAGCTTAACAAATGCGTAGAAATTATACTAAACGTTATTATCAATCTTTTCTCAACAACAATACCGGTTCATTAGTGGACTCACTCACCGCGCTCAAAGAGCTCCTCAAAATGGCGGCGCGGCAGGGCTGCCAGGGAGAGTGACTAGGAAAATGATTATGCGCTATTTTAGCTATTCAATATAGGTAGGTATATAATACCTTGATAAATAAAGTAAATATGTAAGCCGTTTCAGAAAGTGCATAGTTCTGAAAAATGTCGTAGAATAATCTTAGGTTGATAATATTGTCGTAAGTTTATTTAGAAATTCTTGTGTGATGTTTTCTTCTGAAAAACAACTTTGCTAACTTGACACTTCTGGTATTTACAATATTTCTTGGGAACCTATTATATGTAGGTAATAGATACCTACAACAGCCCCAGTGCTGATAATAATAATAATAATAATAATAATAAAAGCCTTTATTCTCTGACCATAACAAAACATAAATATAAATATTTAACTTAGATGCTATTTAAACTAAAACATAATAGAAAAGATAATGATAAAAAATTTAAACAAGTTATAAAATACTACATTCATCAACCCCTTCTATTATAGGTCAGGTTGTCTTTCGACATAGGCCTCCCCTAATATCTTCCACTCGTCCCTGTCCCGAGTTAGTCTTCTCCATCCTTTGGGTAGGTCGTCCTCCCATCTTTTTATTGGTCTTCCTTTTTGTCTTTTACCTGTCCTAGGATACCAGTTGATTATATCCTTGACCCACTTTTCTTTGTTTGTTCTCATAGTGTGACCAGTCCAACTCCATTTGAGACGTTTTATTTTTAATATTACATCGCTAACCTTTGTTCTCTTCCTTATTTTTGCCACCTTCCACCTATGACTTAGCCTTATATTTAGCATGCTCCGTTCCATGCTGCGTTGACAACTTATCAGTTTCTGGTTGTTTTTCCTTGTAGAAGGCCAGGTTTGGCACCCATAAGTGAGACACGGGAGTATACTTGAATTATACAGTTTGCTCTTCACATGTGTTGGTATTGCCTCATTTTTAAAAATTTCTTTTAGCGACCAGTAGCGTTTCCAAGTATTACTTACTCTTCTATCAATTTCTTTTGTGTATTGTTCTTTAGTTGATATTATTTGTCCCAAATATATATATTCTTCAACATATTCGATTTTTTCCTGTCCTATTTCTATGTTTTCTCTTATTGCATTTGTCATTATTTTAGTTTTAGTTGGATTCATTGACAATCCTGCTTTTCTGCTTTCGACATCTAGTTGCTGTAACATGGTTTGTAATGTGTCTGGTCTTTCTGCAAATATCACGATATCGTCGGCGAATCTCAGGTGGTTTAAATTTTGTCCGTTTACATTTATTCCGTAGTATTTCCAATCAATGTTTCTAAAGATGTTTTCTAATACAGCTGTGAATATTTTTGGAGAAAGTGGGTCTCCTTGCCTGACCCCTCTCTGGATGTTGAATTCTTCTCCTTGCGTTTCGAGTTGAACAATTGCTGTGGATTTCCTGTATATTTCTCTTATCACTTTGATGTACTTGCGATCTACGCCTTGGTTTTTTAGCGTCTTCCAAATGTAGCTATGGCTTAGCGAGTCAAAGGCCTTATTGTAGTCCACAAATGCCATGTAGTATTGTTGGCTATATTCATTTAGTTTTTCAATAACTTGTTTTACTACGTGGATGTGATCAATAGTAGAGAAGTCAGTGCGAAACCCTGCTTGTTCTCTCGGTTGATTTTCATCAAGCTGTTTCGTTATTCGTCCTAGTATTATTTTTGAAAAAACTTTGTAAATATTTGACATTAGACTTATAGGTCTATAGTTATTTATTTCGTTTTTGTTGCCCTTTTTATGTAACAAAATTATAACTGACTTCGTCCATTGTGTTGGTATATGTCCGTTGTTTAATATTTCGTTAAATAGATTTGTTAGAGGCTTGTGTATCACGTTTAATGTATGTTTTAGCATTTCGTTTGATATTTTGTCGTCTCCTGGTGCTTTACCGTCTTTTTGTGTTTTTATTGCTTTTATGACTTCGATTTCTAATATACATGGTACCTGTTCTTCTAAATCATCTCCGTCCGTTTCTAATTCTGTTGCTTTTTCTGTTTTAGTGTACAGTGTCTTATAAAAATCTGTTGCTACTTTAGCTATTGATGATCTTTTTGTAGTCACGTTCCCTTTTTTGTTATTTGTTTTCATATTAGGTATCCATTGGGTGTATTCTTGCAGTTGTTTTAGCCCTTTTTTAACTCCTCCTGTTTTTTCTATTTTCTCTTTCAATACTTTCATTCTTTCTGTTTTTCTATGTTTTCTGATTAATGCTTGAATTTCTTTACTGATTTTTGCTATGTTCTCTTTATTTTCTTTCCTGTTTTCTAACATTTTGCTTCTTTTCTGCATTAATTGAGTAGTTTCTTCGCTTAGCTTGTTTTTCTTCTCGCTTGTACACACTTGGTTTACGTTCTTCAGTGTTTTTTCTAGAAAGTTGTATTTTTCTTGGAGTGTTGATGGTATATCTATTTTGTCCAATTCTTTAATTAATTCCCTTAACACGTCTTCTGATGGAGGTATTGTTACAATCTTATTTTTAACAGACGAGATAATATTTTTTCTAGACTTGTTATTTATGTGGTATACAACTCCTCTAACCATTCTGTGATCTGTGTTAAAATTCAATTTATTTACTGTATCGATATCACTAAAGGCTTGCTTGTCTCTTGCTAGGATAAAGTCTATTTCATTTCTTTCCCTGCCATTCGGAGATATCCATGTCCATTTTCTTGACTTTGCTTTTTTAAAAAATGTGTTCATTATTTTGAAGTTATTTGAATAAGAGAATTCTACAAGTCTTTGTCCATTATCATTTCTTACTCCACTGCTGTGTTCTCCTAAAACGAACTCATCTTTGTTTGATTTGGTTCCTACCTTTGCGTTGAAATCTCCTATTACAATCGTATTTTTGTTCGTTTTTTGCATTGATTCTGTTAAATCTTTATAAAATTTGTCTTTGGTTATTTTTGTGTCTTGTTCCGTAGGTGCATGAACTTGTATAATCGAAGACGGTTGTTTAAATCCAGGTAGTTGTAAATGAATAATGGCTATTCTGTCTGATATGCCTTCGAAACTTAATATTTTGTCTTTCATATGTTTTTTTACTAAGAATCCCATTCCATATAAACCCTGTTTTTCTCCATAGTAATAAAAAATGTATTCACCATATTCCCGTATTTCTTCTCCTTTCCTTCTCACTTCACAAAGTCCAATAATATCCCATTTTATAATTCTTATGGCTTCCTCCAGTTCTTCCAACCTTGTGTCTGACATTAGTGTTCTAACGTTTAATGTTGCAATATGTGTTTTATTACTTAATTTATTTTTCATTTCATTCTTTAGTGATACATTTTTAGGGGGTGGTGGTCTGACAACCCCACGGGGACCAGCCGGGTTGGGGTCGTTCCGGTTCTGGTTGCCGATAATTAGTTGCTACTTATTTTGGTTTGGTTTCATATTAACAGATAATGAGTTTGATCTAGGTCTTATTAGGTCGAATGCATTTTTTCTGTTTTCTTTTATTGCTGAAGAATTGCTTACTATCTTTTTCGTCTGGGGTTGTTGTTCTGGAGAAGTTGAATTATCCCTTTTTCTTTTATCGTTGTTTGGGGTTCCCTCTTTAACAATAAGTTGGTCATATCTTAAATATGCATAATTTCCTTTCGCTCGCTCTTCTACAAGTTTTGGTTTTAGTTCTCTTCGTTTTTCCATCACTTCCTTAGGAAAATCTTCCATGACATAAATTTCTTTAAGACTTTTCCTCATTTTTAGTACTTCACTTCTCTTCCAGATATTTGTGAAAGTGACGAGAACAGGTCGTATTTTATCCTCTTTGTTATGTCCTATACGGTGAATTTTTGATACATCGTACGGTTCTATGGCGATTTTTAAGTTTGTTTTAATAATGTGCTGTACTTTTTGAAGTAGTTCCGAAGAGGATTTTTCTTTTTCTTCCAACCCAAAAATCAAAATGTTGCTTTTCTTTTTCTCGTTCTCTAAATATTCTATTTTTTTTTCTAAATTTTCTATTTTATTTTTCATCATTTTATTGTCTTCGATCAGTGGTTCTAATTTTTCGTTCATTTTTTCAAATATAATATTAGTTTGTTTTCCCATCTCTATTTTCATTTTTTCAAACAACATTTGAAATTGTCCATCCATGATTGGGTAAATCTACGGATTGTTTTCTGTACAGTAGCAACACTAGCGTGTAGTAGACTTGACGTTTAGCAGTGTACTAGACGTTGACGTTTAGTAGCGGGCGATGTCACTGACAATGAAATTATTCACCGTTATGATAACCTCAAATATGTAGTTTTAGTAGAACAGTTTTTTTTTTTGTTGTTTTTAAGGATTTTCACTTTTATTTTCACGTCACAGTGTTATGCGCCACTAAGTTTCTCGTTTTACTACGGATATTTGCACAATAGTGTTGATAAACCAGTGATTCACAATTTTTCTTTACGGATGACTTGTAAGACAATGTTTACTATTTGACAACCGGAAGCCGAAAAAAATGCAGCCAGTGCTGATACCGCAGTAATATATCAGCGACCAAATTACTATAGGACGCAAAAATCATTTAATGAACACAGCATCCCATCGCTTTTGTAAATGAAAATAATAAAAGTAGGTACGACTTTTTGGACAATACTAGTAAAAATACACGATGTGTCTGGCAGCCCTGTTCCGCACAATAAAAAATGGCGAGTCGGTTACGCGCGGAAAATGTAAAACTGAGAATAATTTCTAAGTCGATTTGTCGAGATTAACGAGCGAGATAGGCGATCGACGCCGCGACCGGGCCGGCGACCGGCCGGCGACCGGGTGACGACCGGCCGGCGACCGGCGCTACTACCGCCTAACTAAATCGGCTATCGCTTTGCTGATGTTGTCTCTACCATTTCAAGCGAAAAGAAAAAAGAGAGAAACATCAAAGCTATGACATTTTTCGTTCGGCGGTAGACCCCCGGGTGACGACCGGGCCGGCGGCAACTTCACGTAGATTTATCTTTGATGATAACAAAGTAATTGTTTAAAATCTTTCTGCTACTTTTTACGTTATCAAACGCTGTATTGTAACGGGCAAGTTGGACAACAAGTTAAGTATGCTTAAGACCTCTTGGGTTCCGGGCTACGATTTGTATGTCTAATATTTTTATTAAACATTTCAATTGTTATATTTATTTTTTACATTGATATTACTTTAGGCGATAAAACACAGTCATTATAACGGATGTGTGAGTATAGATATACTTATACTTAAAGCGAAGGAGGTTTATTTGAATGTAATAATCGTAATAGTCCGAGATCCCAGAGCTCCCAGACATCTCCTATTTTCTGATGAATGAAATGTGGACGATTGAGTAGAGTTAGTAAGTACTAAGAACACATGCTTACTCGCTAACTTGCTTAGACGGCCAATTTTGAGATATGGGGTAATGAAGGTACATACAAACATTACTTACTTCACGTATTTTCTAATAAGTGGTTTTCACGTATGCTGTAGGCAACATCCTTAAAAACAAGGTTCCAATACTCCCAGACACTTTCCGTCAGCCGTTTTGCTTAACAACTCCAAAATAATAATTTAACTTCACTTAAATTCTCATGGTCCATTTGTAAATATGTTCGTCAGACAACTATTTTGTTGCTTTTTACAATAAGATAGACCAATCTAAGGGGGCAATCATCCCTTAAACTCAACTATGTTCTATGGGTAAGAGCGGGAGACTGAGTGAGACATTTATTAGAAAACATTGACTTAAAATTGAGTCCATACCATAATTATATCCATATTAATTGAATATTACCAGTCATATTTGAAAACGAAAACATTTCTCATCTGATAGACCAATGCATGCTAATTTAAGATTATTTATTTTAATGTTATTGAGGTAGAACTAAAGCGCCAAGTTAACATGTTTAGTTAAAAACAACTTATATATCTAAAACACTGTAAGTAAGTACCTATTTGAAACTACCTACCTGTTGACAAAACAAAAATTGTGTTGGAATCTAACATTATTTCAGATTGCTATAGACTTTTAATTAATGAATGCATGCTCAAATTACACTAATCAAAGTCGGATTTGGTAAAAAAAATGGCCAAAAATGGTAGCTTCAAAATTTTCAGAGAAAGTCGGTACGTGTCACTAGTCTCACATAAAAGAGCAGAATTGTAGATATGAATATTTCTACCGAAGCACTAGTCATAATCAAAGGCGTACGTTTTATCTCGTTACATGAGTTTTCTCACGACCTTATAAAAAGGTCATGAAACACAATATTTTCTTTGGAAGCCTCTCTATCCCCAATCTCATCTAATATGAAGAAACGCTGACATAAGTAAAAATATTTATAAGGCTCTGACAAATACGAATCTTTCAGAGACCTGAATACAAAATAGTTTGGTCAAACAACTTTTAGGGTGGCAACTCTGGCAAGCACTTTCAGCAATTTCTTTTTACAAATTTTAATTAATTTCTTTTTCATTTATAAGAAGCTAGATTTTGCAGTTAACTTTATTTTATAGTTGATAACGTGACGAGATCAATACAATGATGGTAAGTAAACACCTACAACAATATAAAAATAATAACTTAACACCGGTCTGTAACAATACATCGCCTCTCACTCATGAACAGTTCAAATAACTGTCAACCACTCAGGAGTCCTTAAAGTGTCCTTAAACCTTCTGTTTCTTCCAGGGCACTAGTGTAGCCAGCTATTCCAGTCATTTGATGACCAAAAGAAATTAATTTATGAATGCTTCTTCCTTTGCCTTATAAATACATTTTAGTGAATATTATGGTATTATGTCGACAAGAGGAATTAATAAAATATTATTTGTCAGAAAGTTAAAATGTTAAAACAACGGTAAATCTTGGGAATACGAGTGCTAGGCAATAAAACAGTAGACATCATGAAGTGTTGAAATGTTTGAGGTTTAATGCTAGTCAACGTAATTTTGGACTATTCTGTAAGTACATTCTTATTTATATGATATTTGTAAGCTCGCTATCATGTAATTGCAAGTTTGCTTGTGTAATATTTTAATTTATTTGTGTAGCAAATAGAAGGATAACACAGAGTGCGGGCGCGGCCGGAGCGAGCAAACAAATTGAGCAAACGCTCGTTTCGCTCGAGCAACATTAGTTGTTAGAATCAACCGCCATCGTTCACTTTGCATGATCACTTCACTAGAAATGTGGTCCGGCGAATATTTCGGCTCAGGCAGGCTTGAATTTTAAACTATAGTAGTTTGGACCGATGTTCTGTATTTATGTGTGAGTTATATTAGGATGACCTGACCGGGGTCCCAAAGGTTAAAAGGCTGCCTGGCCGACCCGGAAATGTATTGACTAAACACCTATAAAAAGACTGCCGGATAGAGACGGGTGGAAAAAGAACAGTGTGAATAGAAAGTTTTTCTTAATATTGGGCCAAATAAATATGATAATATCATAAATGTTATGCCCGTATTTGAGTAGCCTCGTGGCTCAGTTGGTTGTCTACTCACTAAGTAGGAGTTCGTGAGTTTAATTCTCATTTAGGACAGCATTTGTGTGATTATTAATTTCGGAAGTTTATTCTCTGTTTATTTGACTCATTCATTATAAGTATTGTACAACTTGATAATGTGATAAGGAACGTAAAGCAGTCAAACTTAAAAAAAAAAACGAATTAATTGAGCCAAAAATAAAAAAACGCAAATGTAGTTTTGAAAAAAATAATTAAACATTAATAGATTATGTTTAATTTTTTTTAAAAGGAAAATTTAAAGAACAATATTAGGTTCGCCAAAAATTTAGCCCCACATTTATTTTATTCGAAGTAAGTATTATTTTTTCTTTGTTACCAATGAAGATAGTTCAGAATATTTTTCTCCTTATCGCTCGCGCTTAGATCGTCCATCTAAGTGTCCGCTGCCTGCGATGACCATAAGTTGAGCCATCCGAAGTACACCGTAAAATGAAACTAGCTCACTCACACAAGCATGCTGCTCCCTAATCTCATTATCCCCTCCCCCTCCTCACTTCCCCGCGCGCTCGCCCTCAGACCACACTTCAGAGAACTCCTGTACTACTTCTACGGTCTTGTTCCGTAGTAACTTGATGACGTCAGCGTTACGTTACTATCACCTCAAGTGAGGGCCGTGTCGCACCGAGTTTAGAACACGGTAACGTAACGCAAGGAATAAGGTCATGATCACTGACGCTTTGCAACCGTGAAACAGTCGGTCAGCTAAGAATATTACACACAAACCTGGTGCTTGCAGCGATACAAACGAGCGAAGGAACAAGAATACGGCCACATTGAAAGTACAACTTCAAACTGAGACAAACGAACACACACTCCTGTTTTTTTTCACTCCACTTACGTTTATATTTATTTGTATCGATACTAACTCATACAATCTGCTAATATTACGAACTTGCTAATGGCGGCCGAAGAAAAACGCGCGTTTAAAACGACGTGTGCGTAGACCCTAACTTGAAATTGCTGAATGCTGTAGTCAACTTAATATATGGGTAATTCTAAAGGGTTTTAGTGGCCTTGTGTTGAGAGCATTTTTATTGTCAATGAAGGAAAGTCCAGTGTCTAGTCGATGACTTTCGAAGTAATTAAAATATTCTACAAACAAGAGTATATTGTCATTCCTAAATAAATATAAACCTACCTATTTAATTTTTTTTTATCTAAAATATTAATTATACCGCTGCCAATAAAAATAATACCTCCGCTTACTATCTTATCACCGCTCTTACTAATATTAATTTATACCATATAATAATACTTTCCTTTAAGCTCAATTTTGTTTAACAACATACGTCACCATTGCCGAACATTTTTATATCAATTTGATTTTACTCATAAGTTTGTCAAGTTTTTACTTCACGTAAGTATGTTTAAATACGGCGGTCAATTCAACATTACGCTGCTGTCAGAAGTAACATCATTCTCAGTAACAGTTAAGTTTTAATGAGTCTCTGAACGCGAAGGTCCAACGTCTTGAAGAAAGACAACAAAACAATCCAGAAAATTGTAGCTCCAGAATTGATGGCAGCGGAATTCCCCTGCATTCATAATTTCGCTACTTCTCTGCGTTAAATTGATTCATATTCCCTTTAGAGCAGGCGAGCCTGTTAAGTATTACTTCTATTAACCTTTACACACGCAACACTCAACCTTATAATTGGAACTACAAGATTCAAATCTCAAGAGGTTTTATTTGAAGATTTTGTCCGAATGGCGTGTTTACGAAAAATGAACTTTGTAACTACCCGGAAGGGTGCAAATTTGAATGTGTTTTGTGAGATAGTTAGAAGGAGGTGCATTCTTGATGTTGGCGAGACTGCGAGCTATTTATGGTGATGGCAACATTGGCAGTATTCAATTTAATGTGGAAATGGAGGGCTCGAGGATTGTGCGAGCTCAGTGGAGGTTCTGCTGGATTGTTTTACCGACACTGGCTGTGATGTATTTGTACCTACATGTCACCGTAGAATTGTAAAAATCGTCAGATTACAAATTAACTTAAACTACCGTGAGATTATAATCTGTCGGTGTTGACAATTTTACGGTTTTCGAGTTTTGCACATTACTAAAACTTTTTTTATAATTTGAAATCGTCAAATGGTTGTGGAATTATTTGGTTTTAAGTGAACACCCCCACATTCTGACAACTAGCAGTACGTCCCTTTCAGCATTCAGCTTAGGCGAGCTAGACTGTTTATTATCCTTACAAATAAATAATTAAATAGAAATTAATTGTTGTAACTACCAGCACGTCTACTGTTTAGTCTTTCAGATTTGAGCAGACGAACTGTGTATTATCCTTACTTATAATTTTTGTTTAAAATAGAAATGAATGGTTATAGCTAGAATAATGTGTCTGTGTAACAGACAGAGCAACGTTCCGCGCGCGTGGAACAATACTCTTATTAATATCGTTCATTAAACCCCATCGTCGTCACTCGCACTCTTAGGCGACATTTACACGAGCTGCTATAAAACATTTATTACATTATTTTAATCGAATTTAAATTTAAACTCAAATTCCTTTTTTTTTACTATAATAGGTTCGCACTTGACCACCATCTCGCCTGATGTTAAGTGACGATGCGATCTATGATGGAACGTGCTTACCTAGGCGAAACCGATTCACTCTAGATTTGAAGACACCAAGATTGTAACTATCGGGAAAAATCCACTCAGGCAACGCATTTCACAACTTAGACGTTCTTATCACAAACGTGGAGTCGAATCTCTTCGTTCGTGTTTTTGGAACATCAACCATGAAACGATGTCGCTTTTTTGAGATACGAGAATTCCGATAGAAGAAAGGGCAAGGCGGTAGTAGATCATATAGATCAGTTTCACACTCTCCAAAGTGTATCCGATAAAAAACCGATATGTTATTTTAAAAAGCTAACAATTTTGCGGCGATGATCAAGACTTTGAAGTCTTTTACACACAAGAGTGTCACTGCTTATGAGCTTTTTGGTACGTCTCTCAATAGACTCTAGAGTCTCCAGCTGATACTTAGCCGGTCCATCCCAAAGGTGCGAACAGTACTCCATACAGGTGCGAATCTGTGCTTTGTATAACGTGAGCAACTGTTCAGAATTGAAGTATCTTCGCACTTTTGAGAGGACAGCCAGTTTGTTGCTTAATTTACATATCACTAGCGGCCCGCTCCGGCTTCGCGGGGGTATAACATATATAGCCTATATCAGTCACTGAAAAAATGATTTCAATCGATCCAGTAGTTTTGATTTATTAATTACTGCCTGTGGCCCGCCATAAATCTGTAATATCTTCGAAAAAAATCATTTAAATCATATATGCTGTAAAAGGCCATATAGATCTATACCTACCAAATCAACAATGTATTTAAGGTATTGAATTGGATAAGAATTAATGCTGTATTGGTTAGAATCGCTTCGAAAATTAGCCATTATTTGTCGTAAAAAGTAAATGACACAAAAATGTTATTGTGGGATATCCATAGGAGATAGCCATATACCATAGCGGAGTTTTCTGTAGACCTTTTCAATGTGTATATTATATAATTATGTGTGTATAATACTTAGTACATTATTTTGAAAAACTCGTAGGGTTCAGCCTGGGCTTGCAAAGTAAGCGGAAAAAATGAAATTATTTACGACATCACATTAGAAACCTCAAAAATAACAGTACTTCTCCACTATTTAGTGGATGTTATTATGCATTAAAACTGTCCTCCTTAATCATTCTGTCTATTTAAAAAAAACGCATCAAAATCCGTTGCGTAGTTTTAAAGATTTAAGCATACATAGGGAAATAGGGACAGATAAAATCGACTTTGTTTTATACTATGTAGTGATAATGTGAACCCACCGTCTCCGAACTAGTTATAAACTATATTTCAGAGTCTGGTGATCTCCTTTCAAGGTACATACATGGGTTCCTGTCACATTTAGCAGCAAATAACTTAAATTACAATTCAGAATCAATATTCATGTTATAATTAATATGACAGAAAGCAAATAAAAAACAAAAAATCTGGGAACAGTGTATACAAAACGCTAAATAGACGTACATTATGGGATTAGAATACACACACGTCTTATTATCTGTAAAAAGTATATCTATTACTGTAACCATTGTGGCCGTTTATCAACCTAATTTATGAAAAATCGTTTCGAGTCCACTCCCACTGCATATTTTAAAATGTAATAAAAATAGTTTATAGGAAGTAAATACAGCGTGGCTATAATTATCACACGAACATTTTGTTTAAACATGTTGTTGATGTACTGAACCACGTGTGACGTCAAAGTGATCACACACAGTTTTCAGGTCCACTGAACGAATTTTATTTAGTTATCGAAATAAATTAGAATTTGTGCATCATTATTTAAGTGGCGGCCGCCTGCGGTTTTATCCACCTAGTTCCCATTGTTGCAGTTATTTTTTTGAGATAAAAGTGTTAATCGTGTTACTCCAGAGTGTCAGCTATCTTCATACCAAATTTTACTAAAATCACTTCAGAATTTAGGAGTAAAGCAGTAACAAACATACACCCTCATTTTGTATTCTTATATCAACTATGCAAGTTTGCATTTGAAGTAAAACTGTCGCTTGCGTCGCTCGTGAAGAGAGCGCCGTATACTAGGAGGGGGAGGGGGGAGTACGACTCGCGTGAAGGGTCTACGAGGTTTGTAGAGGCTACGCGCGGCGGAGGGTCGTAGAGCTAAACGCTACGAGGGTCGTACGCGGCTACGCGGGCGGGCTGTCTTTATGAGTGTGTCGGGATCACCACACCAAATCATATCGATATTTATTTGGCATTATTGAAATATCGATAAACTTACGTTTTAATTATTAAATTGCGATGATCAGTGGAGTCAAACTGTAATGTAATGTATTTACTCATCGAAATGTTTGACAACTACATCGTAGCTTTTATATTTTTACTAAATTTTACTGTGCAAATTCAACATCGATTTAATTCAACTACCAAGTAGTTAAATTTAAATATTACCGGTTCCTACATAAATTATTCGGGGTAGAGGTGAAACATTTTATATGTACGTGTAACGTACGCAGTGCAGTGCAGTTGTTATGAGTAAGCGTATTGTTTTCCGTCAGGGGCATATCTGACTCGACCTGTCACATACATTTAAAAAAATGGTCTCCAAGTAGGTGATTAATAACATGATTCATAATCAAACTTATAATACATTAAGTTTGATTATGAATCATGTTATTAATTAAACCACACCTACAATGAAATCTGACAAAGTTACGAACAACAATCATCTAAGTTTTGTTTGTTGTACCTAATACAAAAGAAAACTTGGACGTTTGTTCAAGTTACGAAGTTTAGGGCGACGGTTTACATGAAAATTATAAGCTCCTGAATTATCGATATTGTTAAAGGAAGATATTTTTTATTTGAATGCTTAGTATTTTCATTATATTTTTAAATGTATGCTAGTACGATAAAAATAATTACTTAAATATATTTAACATTACATAAACAGAATTTACTAAGACAAAAGTAAGAAAAACTTGCATAACGGAATCTATATAACTGATATAATGCTCATGTACTTGCAAATAAAGACCTTCATACAGTAATAGATAGAAACACCCAAACACAGAACAAAATAATTATCTATGCTCTCACCAGTAAAATGTGTATGAAATTATTGGACTTTAAATTAAAACCCGTTATTGCTTTATTTCATAATTAATTTCCGTACAATCAAATATTCTACGACTATCATATGATATGCATCATTGATGACTCAACGTACTGTACTTTTCAGCTTAGATTACCGTGTCCTTGCTATATTTATTAACTGAGAATTGCTTCACCATACAACAAACATGGAAACACCTAAAGGTTATTTCAGCGTTTGTTTTTCATGGCTTTTGTAAAACAATGTTAACCCTTAAACAGGCCCCGAAGAACCGCTGCAAGAAATAAAGTGGTGTAAATGGATTTAGGCTTTAAGTAGCGCCCTGTAAGATTCCTTATCAACAAATTTTTTGAAAAAGCCTGAAAAACCTGAAAAAAAAAGTGGGAAAACATAATCCCATTGCCTGGGTAGAGACTACAATTTATGTGATAACTATATATAAATGTCGAATGTTTGTTTGTTCATAATCTTTTTTTAGGTTATTTTTTTTTTAGGTTAGTTTAGGTTATTTGCGTGAAGTAAAAAAATATAGTGTAAGTATGAATTATTTATTATATTTGATATTATGTATATGAAAAGGCTAGTATATATAAAAGTTGATAAATTTGAACAGGCAATGGTTAAATAGCTCCCACAAATTAGTTCGACTCAACAGGCTATGGTCACATGTTCCCCACATTGTTATTTGCCTTATTTTAGACAATTTAGCAAGAAATCAACTAGAAATAATGTAAATCTTGATAGAAAAATTAAAAATCTCTAATATATCAAAAAATTGCACGACTTATCTTTCTTTATTTCGGCATAATCTAAATAAAACTTGGACAGTCACACAAAAACACTGTTGTACCGGACACTCAAAACTCAAATGGCTGTCAAGTGTACCATTCGTTCGTATACACAGAGCTTGCTAATCGGAACCACAGAGTACATATTTATGATTAAATTTTGACAGATTGTGGGCTTTTCGTTGCCAAAACCTGGCTACGGCATCGAAAAATCTATGTGGGAAGCATACGTCCGCAGCCTGGTTAAGAATTGATAAAATAAATAACAAAGAAAATGCTAGTAAATCTAAAAGTATCGTACGCGTTGCCCCGTCACTAACCGCAGCGGCATGCGTCTGCGTAGCGGCGGTCACGGCTACCGTGGAACACCCGCCGTGTGGACACACGCAAACAGACACCGTCCCAGAGACGGTAGCCAACGTACTGATCACGAATTATCTTTTACGGGCCGGAAGTAAATCAACAAACATTACTGTTTTTAATAAAAAAAATGTTGTATAAAGGAGACGGCTCATTTCTGCCCCAAGTCGTTTCAAGTTTAGGTACTTAATTAGCCCCGGAGACCTAAACAAGTTATTTAATTAAAATAACATATAATTAAATTATTCAAACTGTACATTCAATACTAACCTGCCAAGCGGGGATTGCAAATTGGTGATTTAAAAGTACCTGAATGACTATGTATAAGTAATTTTGTATTAAGGTACTGTAGTTCCATAAAACCAAACTAGATGGCGTTGTACGGCGCTAAAACACGCTTGCGAAGTTTTTGTGAATTTAAATAAGCCTGTTAAGGTTTAATTCGTAATTTGTCTGCGGGTCAGTAGGTCAGTACCCAATTTGAACATTCTTATTATATGTAGATTTGTACCTATGTGTACATATTATAGTCAAAGTCAGCCATGTTTTTCTCTTTTATTGTTTAGTTGAAGTTTACGTACAGTAAGAATTCGTTCGTAATTCGATTCGCTCGAAACTCACACAACACATGGAATTTCTTTAATTTTCCAAAGGTTTCGTATTTTTTTTGTGGTTTGGCCGAATCTCCGGTCCTTCTCTGTGTTGAGTCGACATTATTTTGAGCACAGTACCTAAGTCGCAAAGTAATTAATTTACTACCTTCTTTTAGTAGTAAGTACATAATCACGTTCTTGATTACCTACTTGCGGCGTTATTTTTTTTCAATGTTTTAGTTGATATCTTTCAAACCCCGCTATGCAGGATAAAAACATAAACGGTTCCTCAATATATATTAAAAATCCTATACAATGATCCAATTTTGGTCAAGTCTCTTGCACTTTTTCTGTGGGGCAAATGCCCATGGAAAATGGGCCGTCTCCTTTAGCAACTCCTTTGGACTTTGACCTTTGTAATGTAATGTGTGTTTTTTTACATATAAAATCTTTTTACAATTGGCTAAATTTAGTCGTCTGAATTTAGAAACAAGTTAGTAGCAAGCAACCCTCGCTTCTGAATTTAGTATGCTTAGCTTATTGGACGCTTTTATACTTCACTGAATCGAGTAGCGACTAAATTTAGTCAAGCCTAATAAGCCTTTTATATAGGATTAGGAGACAAAAATAAAATAGAGGAAAGTAGAGAATATCTTCAATAAAATACTTGTGATCTTAAGTCTAATTATACTGTTTCTTTCTGTTTTTGTTTGCATAAAGATGGTATAATAATTTGAGGTATTGTTTAGAGGTGTGATAGTGATAATTTTGAAGAATATTTACTCCCTATGATTTTAAAATCAGAATAAAAAATAATTAAATTATCTCATAATTTAGGTGGCTTTGTACTAGGTAGTTCTTTCAAAGCAGGCGTGGCGCCGAAGCCTCGCAGCTCATAGCGATTGCAATTAGGAAGTTAATTAGGTTTCCTGCGACGGGGAATTTAATTTAGCTTCATCTACACTATCCTGAGCTCACTGTAGTCACGGTTCGCGATATCAAACTCTGCATTAGAACGTGTTTACACAAGAAAGAGAAAAATGGATTTAATCATTAACTGAATTCTAAAATATCACTTGAGTTTGAAGTAGACTCTATTTGCTTTCGAAGCATTCAACGAACTTCCTTATTCAACTTCCAACTAAATATAGGTTATGATAGTATTTCTATAAAATTCTATAAAGAACTAACTCAATAAAGCATATCGTTTCAAAAATCAGGTAGGATATTCTCCAACTATTATTTAAAAACAAAAAAACACAATCAGAATGAGTTCTCCGCCAGTTTTTTAAAGTGAGTGAAAATATTTTTTGATGTACTTAGTTGATGTTCTACTGTTAAATGTTAACAATAAAAAGTTTCATTCTTTTCTATTAACAATTTTATTAAAATTACCATCAATGTATCGGAATGTGTTTAAACTGAAACGCTAACAACGGTAATTTAACCGTTGTTTTATAGAAATATTTTTGATCGTAATTGAAGTATGGTGTTGGTTAGGGGTCGGAAGAGGCTCGGTCACATTTGTAACGCGCGCCTTAACCTTGCCGGCGGAGCTTGCCGCGTTATCGCGACAAGGAAGCGTGATCGTTAACCTAGATGTATGTGCTGCCGGCTGCCGGCCCGGCCCGGTCGCCGGCCCGGTCGCCGGCCGCCGGTCCGGCCGCCGCCGCCGCCGCGCCGTCAGTCGCCGCCCGCCCCGGCGCAGTCCGCACGCGTCCGCCCCGCGCCCGCGCCGCCGGCTCGGCCCAATCACGAGGCCTCCAACAAACATATCATTATGTAGTTTAGTGTAAGGTGTGTATCGTGACGTGTCCCCCTGATCAGTGAGTGTCCGCGGCTCTGCTTGTTCCGCGCGGCTTCTGTGACCCGGATTATCTTTATCTAATTCGTTATTGTTCATTTTCTCGCCGCCTGTTAGATCATTATCCTGACGAAAGCTCGAGTACCGGCGTGACTGGGGACTCGACAAATACTTGTTGCTCTACAATTCTACATGTATAGTTTATTATAACTAACTATATACACATACATGACTATACATTTTTAAAATTAATTTCATTTTTCGTCACTTTTCTCCGGTCGATCTGAATACTTATTGAAAGCACTCGTAGTTTAATGTAAATAATTAACGGAAGTTTACTTATGTTAGGTTCAACAAATAGTCCAACAAACTAGAATAGTTGTGGTAATTGAGTTTTCTTAGCTTTTCATGTAAACAAAACTACTTTATAGATTAAATTGAAATAGCAGAATGTTAAGCTGTATAAATAAAGCAGTTTGATTAGAACACAGCGAAAGACGATAGAACGAGAAAACGTTGCTCAAAACCGGGACGTAGCGGAGACGTTGTAATTTATTTGCTCTGTTCTGTTTATCCACGGGAATGCGAAGTAATTCACATCCATAACAGAAATAAATTACTGCAAATACTGTTATTCATAGTATAAAAATAAAACTATAAGTTTAACAGAGCTCAATACAAGTTTCAGTACATTCAAATCAAATATTGGTGGACAATTCACACACAACACCATCTGACCCCAAACTAAGCAAAGCTTGTATGATGGCGGCCAGATAGCTGATATAATACTTATATTAGTTTTAAATACATACATATTATACATATAAACACCCAGACACAGTGCAAACATTTGAATTCATCACACAAATATTTGCACTGGGTGGGGATCGAACCCACGACCCTCGGCTTCGCAGGCAGAGCTACTACCCACTAAGCCACGAGGCCAGTCAATTCCCCGTTTTCGCGTCGCTCCATCTCTCACGCGGAGGAACGGCGCGCTCGTGAACCGCTGTTCATTATTTACTCGCCGGTTGATAAATATTGCCGAATGAACAGAGTAATTACACCAAAACGGAAATCATAAAATAAATCGTTAAACTGTGAGCGGGCCAGCCGCCGGCCGGCTCGCGTCGCCGCCGCCGGCACCGGTCGCCGGTCGCCGGTCGCCGGAAAACACTCCAAATAATTACTTACCAATCGTATATGCATCAGCTGTCACAACGCATTATAAATATTATGCATACGTGGACTAGACATTGATAAAGATAAGCATGTTGATAAAAGTCACAACTTGCTGGTGTGCCCTAATTTTGTTAGATTTTTTGATCATAAAGTATTTTACTTTTTTATGCCTATTCGTAATGCCCAGGAAACAACTGATCATATATATTTTAACTTTTATTTATTTTTGCCTATTAACTTTTTAGTTATTTGATTGGACAATTTGTTTTTCATCTAGGTATACTAACATTATAAAGCTGAAGACGTTTTTTATTTTGAACGCGCTAATTGCTGAAACTGATGGACCAATTCCAAAAATTATGTCACTATTGGAAATGGAATTATGTGATTCCTGTGAGCTGGCTATTGTACCACCTGGCGAAACCGAGACAAACCGCTAGTTTAATAAAAAATAATACAATAAGTAGACCAATATTATATAAGTAAACCAAAACCAAAGAAACCATTATCCAGACATATTTACAATATCTTTATTCGGTTGTACTCACAAATATGTTATATTTTATCTACGACAATCACACGAAACTGATTCAATCGGACGGAAATATATTTTAAAACAAAGCAATTTTATGCAAAATTACCGACACGCAAAGTAGCTGCAGAATTACCGGGAACTAGATTTATAGTTTAGGCTGGTTGGCACATACTTGAATGTTATTTAGACGAAAAGTCTTACTAACTAGTGAAGTAAATTTTACTTTGCAGTAAATAATATAATAAAATTAGTAGCACTTTACAGTATTACCTGGGTAGTGCGTTGTTCCCGTCCCAATAATTTTGCCGCAATCAAAATGTCTTCTATGCTATTCTATAGCCTACTATTCCTATTAATATTATAAATGTCAATGTATGGATGTTTGTTGCTCAATCATGTCTTAACGTATGAACAGATCGGGCTGAAATTTGGAAGTCAAAGTCAAAGTTCTTTATTGATAAATGTACAATGTACACGTCAATTAATAAAAAAAATAAACAAAAGAAAGGGCATACAAATTGTATACATTTTCAAAGTTTGAAATTATCACTTCACTGTATTATAATAACAATTATTAATTATCGTACAGAAAACTGTGAAGCATTATACGAGTATAACAAATACATATGTTTCAAATAGGAACACAGGAACACAGATAGATTATAGTCTGGAAGAACACATAGGCTTTTTTTCCGGAAAAACAACAGGAACACCGCGGGGCGCTGCTAGTATCTAAATATTAATCTTGCATAAGCTTGATGCAAGCTTGCCTAGCAGGAAACCAACAGATACCACTACCTTTTATGTTTACAAAAATACTGTGAATTCTATTGGATGATTCTGCTATTCATTTTTATATTTAACATGTTTTTGCGGCAGTAATTTTTCATTTGAATTTTGTCATAGTTTTCACTATATTTCATTTTACTTCTTGTGTTAGTCGGATGACTTAAAATAAATCTTAAATTATAACAACTTAGTTTAGTACATCGTTCCAAAAGCTACATCCATTTGATTAGTACGTGTGTATCTCCTCCGTAACATTTCGCGGCGGAGAGTGTCGCGGCGGCAGGTATCGTGTGACGTCGCTCCGTATCATTAGTCTTCGGTTGTTGGTCGGGCGCTCCCAGCCCTCCACTCGGGCGGCTCACGCAGCGGTCTGGAAACACGGACCTAGTTATTGAAATAGATCGTTTCATTGACGTTTTTATCGTGAACTTACGTCGAGTTTTGACAGATATATTTCATAGATAGTAAGATAAGTTTTTAATTCGCCCTTTTATCGTTCGCGTCGCTTAGTCGCTTCTACTGGTGAGTTGACAAATGAAGGTGGTGCGCAAGGAGGTTTCCTCTTCGGCTCAGCAGCTAAAAGAGGATTTTACTGCCACGACTGACTTCATATGCGCCGAGCAGGCAGCTTTAAAGCAAGAGGTTGAGGAGAAGACGCGCGCTTTAAAAAGCCTTGAAATTGAAGTATCACATCTCCGAAGCTTACAAGCAAGCTGCAATGCGCGATTATCTGCTTTAGACAAGATGACTCGATGCCAAAACGTAGAAATACAAGCAGTGCCCGAAAGTAAAACTGAAAATCCTCTGAGTATTTTTACCAACCTATGCAAGACTATCAAACTAGATATCAAACAAGACCAAATACACTCATGTATCTCATAGGGTTCTAAATATTTGCCTTTGTTACCTTCCTTCATACCTAACGAAAAATAACTTGGATGAATTTTATACAAATTGTCAAAACATTGTACGTTCCCAAGAAAATGATCATTTTCTTTGTATTGGCGACTTCAACACACATTTAAAATGGACAAAATCCGTTGATAATCCATATATTGTTACCCCTAGTGAGCCTAAAGGTTTTAGAGCTGACTGTCTTTTAGAAAACAGTATATTATGCAAGTTTAACCAACATAACAGTATTCCCAACAAATTTGGAAAATTTTTAGATCTCGTATTTTCTACTTTGTTGACAGTGGAGGTTTGTGAAACGCACCCTGTCAGCAGGGTCGACAGATACCACCCGTCCTTAGAAGTCAACATAGATTTTTCTAGTCTTTGTAGTGACACAACAAAATCCTTTAAACCCAACCGTGTAAAACGTTTAAATTTTAGAAAAAGTGACTTTACAAACATTAAAAGAGAACTGAACCTAGTAAACTGGAATGAAATTTTAAATTCTAAGGATGTAGACATATTAGTTAGCGATTTTTACAAAGAATTTAATGATATTATATCTAAAAATACCCCATTGTTAGTAACATTTTCTAAAAATTACCCCTCGTGGTTTTCACCTTCTTTAATTCGTGCTCTTAAAGAAAAACTTAAATATCACCGACGATACCGAAAGTACAAAAATCCTCGTGACTATGACACTTTCTCCATGTTGCGATGTAGATGCAGGAAACTAATTGAACGCGATTATTATAAGTATACTAACTCTGTTGAAACTTCATTAGAAAAACATAACTTAAAACATTTTTGGAATTACGTTAAAAGCAAAAAAGGCTCTCCATCTATACCACTTACAATGAAATATAGTGATCAAGTCTCATCAGATCAGCATGAAATATGCGAACTTTTTTCAGAATATTTCTGCTCTGTCTTTGAACCCCCCTCTTCACGACCTATTAATATGTCCAATATTGTAACCACAGCTAACACACTTAGTACCTTCACGATCACGACAGGTGAAATTCTCAAGAAGATTGTCAAGCTGGACCCAAATAAGGGATCTGGCCCGGATGGTGGTAAAGTATTTGAATCAATAGTGGTCGATGTCCTTTATCGTCACTTTTCTCAACTCATAACTCCATCTCAACACGGGTTTGTCCGCAATCGATCTACGACCTCTAATTTACTGGAATATAAGAATTATATTTGCGGTGCTTTTGCCAAAAGAGTTCAAGTCGACAGCATATATACTGACTTTGCAAAAGCTTTTGACAAGGTCGACCATAAGCGCTTAACTTGGAAGTTAACTACATATTTTGGGGTACATGGCAATTTACTAAGATGGCTCGAATCTTACTTAAGCAAGCGAAGTCAGCTGGTTGCAATAAAGGGATTCTTATCTTCACCTGCAGCTATCACATCGGGCGTCCCTCAAGGCTCTCACCTTGGACCGCTACTTTTCATTGCCTTCATCAATGATCTTGTTGACAAATTTAAAAGTCCTTGTCTCTTATACGCTGATGATCTCAAACTTTATTCAACTGTTCGCAGCGTTAGTGACTGTGAAATGCTACAATTTGATATTGATATCCTATACAGATGGTGTGAAGATAATGGTATGTTGCTAAACGTCAAAAAATGTTTTGTTATATCCTTCACTGCTAAAACGAATAAAATCAGATATAATTACGAACTTAAAGATCATTGTTTGGAGAGAAAGGTGGTGATTAAGGACCTCGGAATCATACTTGATGAGAAATTTACTTTTAGAGATCACTATGATTATATTATTACTAGATGCAACAAACTCTTGGGCTTTATTGCTCGTATCACTAAAGACTTTAAGAGTCCTATCAGTTTTTTAAATTTGTATTACTCAATGATACTGTGAAGGACCAGCAATTACCCGTCTCGAAAGACCAGCAATTGCGAAGGACAGCGATTGTAAAACGTCGAAACGTTTCTGAACCACTGCCCGGCCACGGAGTAAATTAACGAAAGAGTGGACTGTAACTTATTGATATCGTGTAGTTAGGCTGCGCTCGTGCGCCGGCTAGGGGGCACGTGGGGAATATGTAAAACACCGTTTGATCTAGATCACGTAGTTTATTTACGTACCTTATACTAGATAACACACCCGTTAAATACTAGGCTACAACAGCCACGTGGCGGCGCGTCTCGCGGCCGCGTCGGCGCACGTCCGTTCTCGGCGGGGGTCAGCGGCGAACAGGGCGAGTAATTACCGCCGGCGTCGCATCTAGCCACGCCGGTCGGTGCGACACCCGCGAATTTAAATTACCCCAGACGACTACCGACG
The DNA here is from genome assembly GCA_963693475.1 of Ectropis crepuscularia. NCBI lineage: Eukaryota > Metazoa > Arthropoda > Insecta > Lepidoptera > Geometridae > Ectropis > Ectropis crepuscularia. The sequence goes on along the minus strand of OY856350.1, from coordinate 29,393,164 downwards.
CGCCACCCGTGTTGCCAGGCACGTCGGACGGGTGGTTCACATTTCTCCCGCCGCGATCTATCGTATTCCAATCGCGTGAAGCACCCGTCGACGCACCCAAGATTCGCATAATGTCTTAAAGAAGCAAAGAGCGGGGCTCGTAGAAGACCTTGGCCTGTTTGCACTAATCAGTCTACTAGCTTCGCTCATTACGAACAGTTTCCGGCTTACATATCAGAATTATTTACATGCCGAACTTTACAATATTTAAACAAACTAGGATCACTATCCGGTACGCCGTCCCTATGATAGGGGTCTCTCCATTTACGCAACGGATACCGTCCATATACAACCTACTAGCAATATAACATGTAGCTAAACTTAAGCGTTACACCTTATAATAATAAGCACGAGAGACAAGATCTGCCCTTTGCTGACGGACACGCTGTCATAGCGCTCTCTTCGCTAGATTTTGTCTCTGTACCTTACAATATATAATCTGCCAAGCAGATGGGACTAGCGTCTCTGCCCTTAAGCCCATTAAATACAATACATATTTGTTTCTTATCATAAACTATTATAGACTCTACGGTAGTGGCCGCCGAGACACTCTGCCATAACTTTAGTTCTCCCCCGAACAATGCCTCGGCGTCACGCCAATTTTACAAATCTGCGAAACAGATGAGACTAGCGTCTCTGTCCTTAGGACTGTTAAGTACAATATATAGTTGTTATTATAAACTATGATAAACTCTACGGTAGTGCCCGCCGAGACATTCTGCCATAACTTTAGTTCTCTCCCGAACAATGCCTCGGCGTCACGCCATCTTACAACAATTTATAGTCATCTCCTCCCATACATAACCAATGCCAGATCCTGGTTTACAACAAATAATTATACATAACAAGTCAGATCTTGGTTTCACAACAAGAATTATAATCACTCCGACTCTAAGGCAGCGTTAGGCGTCAGGAAACAATAGCTCACTTCTTCCCCACAATGCCTTGACCTAACGCTACAGCAATATAAGTTTTAATATAGTTAAACAATGTAGGCTACTAACGCAAATTATCTTACTTTATCTCAACTACGTCTACTGGCAATACGACCAGTCGTTTTGTAGGTCTTCTCAATACCATGCCATTCTTGGTAATTACGTCCACCACCCGAACCACGCCATCTGCGCCAGGATACACGCGCCGTACTCTCCCTCTCGGCCATACGTTCCTCGGTTGGTTTGAGTCCACTATCAGGACCACATCTCCTTCCTTTAGCGGGTCACCCCGACCATGAGGCTCCCGCCGGTGTTGTAATACGGGAAGAACCTCGCGCACCCATCGTTGCCAGAAAAGATCAGCGAGTCGTGTGAGGCTCTCCAATGCGATCGTCCTAGTTCGTCCACTTTGGTAAAGGTTCCCGGGAGAGGCACCTTCGACAATCCTCCTAGCAGGAAATGGTTTGGTGTTAATGCCTCCTCGTCTTCCGCGGAGATCGATACATGAGTCAGCGGGCGCGAATTTACCGTGTGTTCAATCTCGGTGAGTAATGTGTGCAGAACATCTTCTCGCGGACACCGCTCCTGCAACGTCATTCGCAACGCTCTCTTCACCGTTGCTACCATACGTTCCCAGGCTCCGCCCCAAAATGGCGTCGCTGGTGGAATATTATGCCACGGGATACAGCGAACTTCTGCTTCCTGTTGTAGTGATGACAACGCTGCTCTTCTCAGTTCGGCGTCGGCTCCGTGGAAGTTCGTCGCATTGTCGCTCCATATTCCTTCTGGTGCACCTCGCCTGGCTATCATCCGTCGCAAGGCCATTATCGCAGCGTCAGTCGTGAGGGCGTTTGCGATCTCTAAGTGGATAGCGCGACTGACTAAGCAAGTAAACAATGCTACATACCGCTTCTCTTGGTGTCGCGTTACGGCAACCGTCGTCCAGGAGCGCATATGCGTCCGTCTCACCTCGTGGTCCCGTTACCGTTACAGGAACGACTTTCAATAAAGTTCTCTTCTGCGCGTGAGCTACTCTGGCCGATGTCACCGCTGCCGTAGGTAGTTGGTCGCCGTGGAGAGTCTCCCGCCGCTCCGACGATTGTTGACTGCCGCCGCCGCTCTCCCTTCCAGCTGAAGCGCCCGCCTGGGTCGCTCCGCTCCGCCCGGGTCGCGGCGTGGCGCCGCCGCCGTGTAGGAGCCGGTGGTGGTGATACTTGCACCCGGAGATCTCACACGGTTTCGCCTTGCAGTTATGTCTCCACCTCCTCGCCCGCAGACACCTGAAACACAATTTATACTTGCGAGCTTTTTCCCATCTTTCTGGTGACGACATATTTTTAAATTGCTTGCATACTGCTACATGCACACAAGTTCCCTCACACACACAGCATCGGCCTTCACTCGCTGCGTATGACCGCTGTTTGTTTTCATAACTACGACGCGGTTTGTCGTCTATGACCTCTGCCTTCGCATGTCTTGCGTTAAGTTCTGCTTCTCTATCTAAGAACTTGCCTAGTAATAAGAGAGCTGGTTCCCCGTTGAACCTTTCGCTCTCATAATCATACCACCTACTCTTTATTATTGGAGTGAGCTTCTCCACGATGATATTAACCATCTCTGGGCTATGTAGGTAGTGTGGTTTATTTAACGCCTGAACAACTAAAATCACATTATTTACTTTACACGCGAACATACACACGTCCCTAGGCGTGTCTGTCAGTTTGGGAAGGCTCCGTAACCTATCGAGCTCTTGCACTATTAGCGCTTCGGGCCTACCAAACCGATGTCCTAATCTACTCATAATTTGTTCAGCTGTTGATCCTAAGAACAAACATTTCACCGCCTCCATTGCCGCCCCTTTGAGGCATTTCCTCAATCTAGCTCTGTTTTCCGTTTCCATATAGCTAGACGCAGACTCGTAATACGCCGATTTGAAATGCAACCAGTCCTCTGACGAGCCATTAAATATAGGTAAATCACACTGGTACCTTTTTGCCGCGGAGCGATCTCCGCGCGCTACTTCCCATAACACCGAAGCCAGGTCTCTCAAGGTCTGGTCAGGGCCGCTCCGGTGCTGCCCCTCGCCGGTGCCTGCCGGTGGCTCCGCTGCCGCCGCGCGCTCACCATCAGCCACCCGTTGTGCTGATCCCAAGTTCGCCGGCGCCTCCAACGCTGGCATGTTGTCGCTCAGTGAACGGCTTTGTGTGTACGTCCCTGACACACTCCGTCCGACGAGGCAGCCCGGCGCGTACGTCTCTGACGCGCGCGGGCTTGACGCTCCCGGCTGCCGATAGACGCCCGGCGCGTGCGTCTCTGACGCGCGCGGGCTTGTCGCTCCCGGCTGCCGATAGACGCCCGGCGCGTGCGTCTCTGACGCGCGCGGGCTTGTCGCTCCCGGCTGCCGATAGAGGCCCGGCGCGTGCGTCTCTGACGCGCGCGGGCTTGTCGCTCCCGGCTGCCGGTAGAGGCCCGGCGCGTGCGTCTCTGACGCGCGCGGGCTTGTCGCTCCCGGCTGCCGGTAGAGGCCCGGCGCGTGCGTCTCTGACGCGCGCGGGCTTGTCGCTCCCGGCTGCCGGTAGAGGCCCGGCGCGTGCGTCTCTGACGCGCGCGGGCTTGTCGCTCCCGGCTGCCGGTAGAGGCCCGGCGCGTGCGTCTCTGACGCGCGCGGGCTTGTTGTTTGTGCCGGGGCGTTCGTTTCTGACGCTCCCGGCCGCCGGTAAAGGCCCGGCGCGTGCGTCTCTGACGCGCACGGGCTTGTTGTTTGGGCCGCCGCTCCTCTCACACGACTCGCCTGGGGCACGTCTGCGTCCCCGCGCCACGCGCATTCCAATGTCGCGTCACGCTCCCGTCGTGTGCTCAGAACTCCGGCGCCTAACACTTCCCTAACCAATACATCTCCCGGCTCTTTAAATAGCTCGTTGTATTGTTTCAACGCAAGCTCTAACCTTGCCTTCGCCCGCTTTTGCTGTTCGCCTAACTCGAAACTAACCCTCGTGTCATGCTCGCGTACCTTCCCCTGAGGCGACGCTTGTGTACTACAAAATGGCGGTTGCTCGCGGTCGCGTCCTTCGCCTTCCTCCGTCGTGACTTTCGTCGATGACGAGGGCGCCGCATGTGGAGCATCGAGCTCCTGTGGTGACGCTCCCGCCGAGTCACTTTCATATCCTGCTTCCGGAATGACCTCCGGAGGCGGCGTGTCTGACCGACCTGACGCTGCCATACCGCGAGTACGTACCATTTACACGGTCACTCAAATTACAAATCTATGTCTTGTGACGCGACACGATACAAATGCGCGACACGGTACCGACGCGACACTACGAAACGCGCGACACGACACTACGGAACGCGCGACACGACACGGCGACACGGTATAACGCGACACTACGAAACGCGCGACACGACACTACGGAACGCGCGACACGACACGGCGACACGGTATAACGCGACACTATACAAATGCGCGACACGATACCGACGCGACACTACTCCCGCGCCACGTGCCACCCGCGCCCGCGCACAAACACAACTTTGAATTACACGATATTCCCTTTTTACTCGTAGCCCGCAGTAAATCCGGCTCGAAAGGACCAGCTTTTGTGAAGGACCAGCAATTACCCGTCTCGAAAGACCAGCAATTGCGAAGGACAGCGATTGTAAAACGTCGAAACGTTTCTGAACCACTGCCCGGCCACGGAGTAAATTAACGAAAGAGTGGACTGTAACTTATTGATATCGTGTAGTTAGGCTGCGCTCGTGCGCCGGCTAGGGGGCACGTGGGGAATATGTAAAACACCGTTTGATCTAGATCACGTAGTTTATTTACGTACCTTATACTAGATAACACACCCGTTAAATACTAGGCTACAACAGCCACGTGGCGGCGCGTCTCGCGGCCGCGTCGGCGCACGTCCGTTCTCGGCGGGGGTCAGCGGCGAACAGGGCGAGTAATTACCGCCGGCGTCGCATCTAGCCACGCCGGTCGGTGCGACACCCGCGAATTTAAATTACCCCAGACGACTACCGACGCGCCACCCGTGTTGCCAGGCACGTCGGACGGGTGGTTCACAGATACGTAGCATCCTTGAATACAACTCTGTGATATGGTCACCTTTTTACAAAGTACATACTAAGCGCATTGAACGAGTCCAGAGTAAATGCCTAAGTATACTCAGTTATAGACTTGGATTAAAACGACAATTGCAATCATATACTAAAAGATTAGAAAAATTTAAAACTCAACCGCTTGAATCCCGTCGCACATACATAGACCAAGTTCACCTTTTTAAAATTGTACATTCATATATTGACTCTCGGTCACTTCTCGCAAGTATTAACTTTAACATTAAATACAGAAGTCGTGATCCTCACGCTAAGACCTTTATGTTGCAGGTTCATAAGAACAACACTTCATACTACAATCCCATTGTTAGAATGTGTCGCCACTACAATGAAATTGCCAATAGGAATGCAGATTCCATTGATATTTTTGATCGCAAACTATCTAAATTTAAGGCAGATGATATCAGAAAAAATTTATTTACATCTCATCCACCTATAAATTATATACGGAAATCTCTTTGGTTATAGCTTGTTATAATTCTTGTGATTTGCTTGTTTCTAATTATCTATCTCTTCTTTTTAATCAACTTTTTTTATTTTTATTGTTAAACTCGTAACAAATACTAGTACATATAATCATGCTGTATACGTATCCATTAGGAATACTGTCTAGATCTAAACTTAAGTTCTAATCTAACCATTACTGTATCGGCTGTATTCTGTTGTACGTATTAAATAAATTAAATTAAATTAAATAAAATTATAGTTAATTAAATCTTGACATTTTTTTTTTTCAAAAAATAAACACAACTTAGCAGCTTCTAGTGGTATTACCCAGGATATAAAGTAGCATATGTGTTCTTCCAGACTACAACCTGTGTTCTAAATTTCATAACGTTCCGTTCATAAATTACGACGTGATTGAGCTAATAAACATACAAATATCCAAACGTCCAAACATTGAAATGTATAGTATTAGTAAGCAAAAGATTTAATAAACTCAAATACTAGAGAGTCGTCGGCAGCGGGGCAGGTCCCAATGTTAGGCAAATACCACCCTCTTCCATTTGTCTGTCTTAAATTAAAATTACCCCTTGAAAGTAAAAAAACAAATAAGTGGTTTCCATAAAACATATCTCGAAGAATAATAACATGATTAATGAGTGAAGTTTTGAATAATTTAAACGCCTATTAATAATGAAACACGGCTGTAACGTGTGGTTGTTGTAGCATCACAAAACTGGGCGCTTGTTGGAGGTCCTAATCAAACATGGCGGCCGGGTAATTCAGATGGTTTCCTTTTCCGCCTTTTGGCAGCCATTTACTATACCTTCCGGGAACAATTTGATATTATGAAATACCCTGAAATACCCCGGTCGCGCTTCGCTGGTAATTAATTAGCGGACCCAGTGTTGCGGCGGTCGGTGCCGCTTCTATCATTACATATACATGTACACGTGCCGTGGACTTGGGTAGGTCTACTGTCTTTCCATTGCAATAAAACCGTTTTATTGTCGTTTGAGAAATTTCGTCGAGTCTACTCGTTACCCATCTCAAAGAGTCTAAAGACAGAAGTATTCAAGCAGTGCACCCTACCTGTCATGGCTTATGGAGCTGAACCGTGGACAGTGACAGCAAAACCGGCCTGTAACTTCAAAGTCACTCAGCGAGCTTTAGAAAGGGCTATGCTCGGAGTTTCTCTGAGAGGTTGCGTCTGCACTGAAGTAATCTGTTAGTCGTCGGCTAGGTACAGTTCAGTGAAAACAAAATATTAAGAGAAAATGGTAGGATCGTAGACACATCTTCTCTCCAGCCATCTAGAATATAATATTTAGAAAACGTTATCATAGTTTTCCATTTGAACTCAAATTAAACTTAAAGAAAGTCGGCTTAAAATTTTTAAACATAGTGTAAATGAACATCCAGAAAAGATAATTGAAACACATTTATTTGAGAGGATAAAAGCTAGCAAACTAAAAACTCCAAGCAAACTACTTATTCATTAAAATTGCAGTTTTCTTAAATCAAAGAAAGTGTCGGGGGAGTTTTATTCTAGTTCTCAGTTTACTGAATTAACATAATTGAACGAGAATCTTCTCGAGGCTCCCGAACTAATGGAATTATTTTCTGCCAAGAACTGGGAGGAAACTAACTGTTGACTTTAAACAAACTAAAATTACTAATCTAAACTTTAAGTCGCTTTGTAGAAGGTTTTCTATTCGTTTTTGTAAAACAATAGTATCTTCGTTTCTACTCATTGGCGAATCTCTGAAACTGCGCTTTTACTCACTAACTAATGTTATTTAAAGTCAGCCAGGAATACGAAAGTAGCGCCACGTGGAAATAAACAAGACCAATGGCGAGAACTCTAGATGGTAGTGGTCCAACTTCTTTGAATAATCCACTTGTGAAAGAATCACAGAATTTACCATTCTTTTCTCTGGTAAATTAATGTTAATGTGTTCAGATTCGAAGAGTTTTCACCGAACCTTATTAAACTTTCGGATGACGCAGAATACACTGTGCCTTAAAACTTGAAGAGAATACCTGCCAAGGAAATATCCGAACAATAAGAAAATATAGCACGTAAATATTTTTTCGGGCGTTTTACGATATAAGCGCCTTGCTAATCTCTTAATTATATTTCTTAAAATAATACAATTATGAATGTCTTAAAGACGCTGTCGCGCTACAAAGGAATGTTAATAAGATAAATTAGTTGAGAATTTTTTTTTGATACACAACTGAGTAAATAAATAATTGTATTATTTATTGATATTATTTACAATACTTATAGAGCAGAGAAGTAAAAGTTTTGAGGGTGCTTTTGGGCAGAGTTTTGAGGACCATAATCACCGTGGCAAATATATAATATATTTACAAAACTCTACGATACTTTACTAAATAGTCTACGATGGAGCGTTACCCTGGAAGTAACCGATTTAATGTCGATTTTAAGACAACAAGAGTGTAGTAACCATCGAGGAAAATCCACCCATGTAATGCATTTCACAGCCTGGACGTTTTAATTAGGAAAGCGGAGTCAAAGCTGTTTGTTCGAGTGTTTGAAACATGAACCATGCATCGATTTTGCTTTTTTAAAGATCGATGTTACGATCAGTGCGATAGACAAAAGCAAAATAGTATTAGATAATGCACTCACAATGCTATACACCCTCCGAAATGCATCCAATCAAAAACCGAGAGGTTGTTAGCAAATTTGCGAAAATGCTTGGTGGTTTTGCCGAAATCATCTTGGCATTTTGAAGGCCAGAATAAATGGGTAATATTTTAAGTAAAAAAACACTTCATTGTAGACCACAAACATCATCATCAGGCGAGATAGTGATCAAATCTTTCAGTAGTACAAAAACATATACTCCAAAGATAATTATTTCATTGGATTCTGGCGGGTGAGATGTTTGACTTGTAGATGCCCCTGTTTTTTGAGGACCTTCAATATTATAAGGAAACATTCCCATTATGAATAAAAACATGATCTCTGATGTCAAGTGGCTCTTGTAACTCCTGACTGCACACTCTCTCCGAGGCCGCGCGAGGTTTCATGTGTCTGACGGCTTGCAATGGATTTTTTAAACTTTCGCAATTTGAGCTTATAATGGACCGTTACTCAAGACTTAATTGTAATCTTAATTTTAAGGTTAAAATTCTGATCAGGAAACCCTCGTGAGGAAACCGAAATGTACCTTGAATTTTTTAAATTTCGAGATCATGTGTCATCTATACGCACTAGGGCAGCGTGGTGGATTATGGCTTTGACTCTCTCCTCGCGAGAGAAAGCCCAAGTCCCAGCTGTGGGAACATTTAGTGGGCTGTTTATGCATTAAGCAATAATTCAGATCGCGATCAAGTCCCGTGTAATATTTTCAATATAACCTTGCAATTGTGTCTGTCGCTAGACCTTATAAAGTATACGTAATCACACAAAACACAATTAAACATATTGAGCAAATACACGCAAACAAACATAAAGGTAAGAAAGGTATAGAAAGGAAATCTGTGGGTTTGTAACTGTAAATATTCGTTTCCACGTATCTCTGCCGCATGTATTAGAATGAAATTAAATACGTGGTAAGTAATACGCAACATGTTGCTTACCACATGATAAAACTAGGAAAATATAATGCTACTGAATCCGTTCGATCAGTGGACGAGTCTGTAGTAGAGAGTGTGCAGTACGGTCAGAACCGCTCGTGTCCGAGTCATACATATGTATCGACCCGGCGTCGCCTGGCTCGGCTCCAGCCTTTGCGAATAATGTTAGGGATGAAGTCATTACGAGATAATATAATCACCTTAATATTATACATATTATTACTAATGTTATCTAGACATCTGCCTGTTGACAAAAATGAGAGAGCCGCTTGTACGCTCTAACGTAGGTAATTAAGATATGTTAGTTTACAAAGTTAAGCAGAAACAGCTTGTTTTGTGTTCTTACTGCTGGGACTCAGGGCGCTCTCTGACGAGGACGTCAGGGGTCAGGGTCGACCAATTCGTCCATGTGCGCGTTTATCCTTGAAATATGTCTTTCCTGAAACATGTGAGTTTCCTCACAATGTTTTCTTCATTAAAGTCAGTTGTAACATTCAATTAATTGCATTCATCACACAAATATTTGCAGAGGGTGGGAATCGAACCCACGGCCGTCGGCTTTGCAGGCTGACTTACTTACTTACTTACCAACTAAACCACGAGACCTTGTATTGAGTTCCTGCGGCATTGTTTTCTGTGGTACAAATTATTCTCTAAAGTTACCCTATTTTAAATAAGCGCTAAAGCTCTGGCAGTAGACAAAGTAGTTGTATCAGCCGACGATTCACTTAATAATAGAGAAACAGCGTCCTTGGAAATTAACCCTAGAGATCGTAATCCTGCTAAGAGTACGTGACGGGCGGGCGGTCATCCCCCGCGCAAGCTCGCGGGAAAGCCCGCAGGATTAGCCCTGGCCGGCTCAGTGGCCGGCCGAGGGTCACTCGCTGCCCTGAGGACTTGTAAGATACGAAAATCTTATTAGTCTCCCTCACGATGACATATCAGAGACGAGATTACATTTTTGGGTAAATGTTTTAAACGAGGAATTGAAATGAAGATCGGTGATCTTGTGAGAAAAATTCAACAGACCATAAATATAGTTCAAAGTAGACTCAAGGTCAGTTTAGATAGCTTAAAATTGAAATAGTTTAGTCTCTGAAGAGCTGTTACGAGTTATAAATAATTCCCTAAATTGCCATTTCTTGTATATAAATCTCCATTTTAATTTCGATACTGTGACTTAATAATTTTAAATTTAGCTTTGAAATGTTAATCGTAGAATTTCTCACTGATCTCAGTCAATTTGAACAGCTACGATCGTTATTTAAACATAAGCTGTGATGTGAAGCGTGTCACGTTAAATGCAAACAAATAATCGATAAGAATTAAAATGCGTTATATCGACGCCACATATGTCACTAAGATGCTTTTTTCTTGTCGAATGCACTGTTGTGGGTAAGTAAGCCTAGCTTTAAGCCATATTTAGAGAATATTTATTTAGTTATATCTAATGCTAAACGACGGAATTTTTAAATTTAAAATAATGTACCTCTATATACCCAGGTAAAGAGTTTAAAAAAATCTACGGAAATAGTCATGCAATCTTAGTACCAATGAGGTTATAATGTACTTCAGTTAAAATAATTTTATTATGTTAGTACGTTATATTGCCTTACTACCGTATCATAAACATTTACATAAAACAGTGTATGTACTTAATATGACGGATAAACTCAACTTTGTTCCTTTGAGTTCATTTAACGACACAAAACTGAATGTTTCACTCCAAATTTGGCAGATTTTCCGCCTCATGTAACCCTGGATTAAACGCTTGGAATACGTCAGTCAGGCAGCTCAGCCCACGTTGAATTGATACCAATATATCGTTAATATCCTGATATCGACAGCAGGCATCACTAGCGGCGCGAGCGATCTCTCCGGGCAAGTTCCCGACAAGGGCTGTCTGGTATAAACTTTTGATTTTTACCTCTATTGAATGTTTTATGTCCCCATTCCGCCGTTTTATTGTGAACAGAGGAAGGTTGTATAAACTGCTTTTCTTTTATGCAGAGACGATCTATTTTCTTTGTGTTATTTTTCTGTGATAGACTTTTTGTCCTCTCTTTGTCAAGAATTATTTTCCTTGTTTGAACTTTGTTCTGGTTTTTGAATTAATGATGGCCGACTTTGCGGAACTAATTGGCCGTGCTCCCAAACTTGTGGCTGGAGGATTTGTGGAAACGTTACTGTAATATTTCGGAATATCACGTTTGTATGTGTGCGTTTACAACTGTGTGTATTTGAAACTACAAATACTGCACTTTTGATTCTGATAATTGATAGTAAGTCGAGTGTTGTAACGTAAAATAGTACGGATCTAGAAAACTGGCAGTATCTACAGCAACACTTTCGAAAATTCTACACAGTTTGAAGTTTCGTATTGTTGACTGTCAAAACTTGTACCAAGGGCGTTTACTGGTAGATAGCATTCTTGATAACTTAGTAATAATTGCATAATTGCATTGCATTGCACTGTTTAGTCATGCAAAACCACGAGATACGTTAAGTGAAAACACATAGCACACTCTATCCTGTTTGTGTAAGCAATACATGATCCTCTGTACAGTGTACACGTCTCACAGTTATCTTAGTCTTGCACTTAACCGCAATCTGATGTTTATTCAAACTAATTACCATTGCAAGGATCATATCACACTAGCCTTAGTTCACTTCACGTTCTAAATTTTTTGCACAGATAACAAGCACTTTAGCTCCAAGTGCAAAAAGATGTGAAATATTTATGTGTATTGTACCTGAGTTCTTTCTATGTATAATAAATGTGTATTTAAAAATATATGTATATATAATATAGGTATTATATCAGCTATCTGGCTCCCATTCTACAAGCTTGGCTCACTGTAGATGTTGTTGTGTCTGAAATGTCCACCAATTTTTATGTTTTATTTATCTAGGGACATCACAGCTATAACATTTACACCACGTATGTATACTTACAATGATCTGTTCTGTGGCTTTACTTATTAGGGCCGTATTGTCCTCGATCGAGGCTCCTTGTGCTCGTCCCGGGCATGTTATCAAGCTCGTTACATCCCGCTCCCGGCTTCAAAGGGCTCGTCTCGTGTATCCCGCCCTCTGTAATCATAACACGACCTGTGTGAGCCGGAGTATGTGTCACGCCACTAATTATGTAGTAGTTATGCCTCGTGATCGTGAGAATAGATGATATATAGGTTTTGATTTATACAGGATAGTAATTCCAGACAGTTTATTTATTTCAAATCGGCAATTGCAAATGTCAATATAATGTTATAAACAAAGAAAATAACTCAAATTTGATAACAAATAAATTAAAACACGGCAAGTAACATAACGAGTACGAACAAAACACTGAAATGTTATAGTATAATAAGTCGAGAGTGAATCGATTTATTCTAGGAAAGTGAATTTCTCTACCTCTAACTAAAAAAAAGCTCATGCTTAAGCATGCATATTCTATGTATAATAAGTATGTATTTAAAACTATATAAGTATTATATCAGCTATCTGGCCGCCATCATACAAGCTTTGCTTAGTTTGGGGTCAGATGGTGCTGTGTGTGAATTGTCCACCAATATTTATTTATTTCTTCTACTAAACTGAAAATGTCTAACCGTCCGATTCTGCCGATCATTACTACCACATACCCCCAGGAATTCACTTTCCCCGAAGGTATTTCTGATGAACTTTGACAAGGACAAGTTTGAATTGAGTACTTTAAAACAATATATTTACTCACCTATTCGGGTTGGTAAAACCTCGTTAGTCCCGTTTACCATCAGGTGGACAGCATGCTTGTTGCCTCTCATCATTTAAAAATACATTCGATGAAATCTTCGTTCTATGTTTCCAATAACCATAGCCTGACCTGCATTGTACTTGACGTGTTTCTCAAACATATGTATAATCCTTAATATATGACCATGAAAAGCACAGATTTACTTGGATATAAATATCTAAACTCTTTAATGGAGAATAAACTAGAAATCGTATAAGACCGTCGCGTGTCAATACCGCGCATCTGCGTCTCTTGTAATGTGCATTTTCTTCCCGCCGAAAGCCCTTCACAATTTCCCCAAATATCCTTCTCCCCGCGCTACACTCAAAAAACACCTTTACTCTTACACGTTAAAGCACAAATTTCAAGTAGTTTATACCTCTCGTTTACACAAAGTTATGGCGTTTTGAGCGAAGTTGAAATATTTTAGGAATAACTTAAGTTTTGTTAGCGAAATATACTGTTTAAGTGACAGTAGCTCTGAGGATGGAGGAGGTCGGGTAAACGGTTAGGATTTTGGGAACTTTTAATGGTAGATAGCTAAATGAGGAATTACTTGATTGGACTGTAACATTAAACATTGCTTCCTGAGATGCAGAGTACCAACATGTGATTGAGAAGCTTCATTTATTCAGTGTTGAATATTATATTATGAACCTCGATAAACAGCCAACGTGGCAGTTTTGCAGATATTCAAATGACTTTGGGAACTTTAATTTTGTACTCTATACAATACTAGCAGCGGCTCGTGGTTTCACCCGTGTAGTTCCGTTCCCGTTATATCCCCAAGATAAAAAGTAGCCTAGTATGTTCATCCAGTCTATAATCTAACTGTGTTCCCAATTTCAACCCGATCCATTTATACATACCGTAATATCCAAACGGATATTTGTTGCTCAATCACGTCTTCACAATTATAATAGCATAGGTTTCGGAGAGTGTACAACGCTTATGTGTGATCTAATACCACCTTACCTTTTTATATCAGACGGCTCGCAGCCCCTGAAAACGAAACCGTTTCATGATTGATGTTCCTAAGACTCCACCGTCTACCTCTTTTCTTAATAAGCGCATCTACACCATGGAATGAGTTACCAGAGTGGATATTTCCTGATAGCTACAGTCTATGTGTCTTGAACTCTATAGTGAATTAGTTTCTTCTAAGTTGGAACCGTATTTTCACTTAAATCTATAAAAAAGCAAGTTGCGTTCAGCCTTCAGTTGTTTTCAAATTGGAATGTTTTCTTTTGTCTTATATTTGACGGCTGAGAAACTCAACCGATTTCTATAAGTCCCGCGAAATCCAATGTTAGCTATCATATCTTAACATAAAACTTTAATGTTCGCCTTATCATACTCAAATCCGCCAGTCTTCCCTGACTCTCGGAGCCGCCGGTCAGCCGGTCACCCGCCTGCCTCCTGGCCGCACGCCAGTTGCAGCCGTTCAGCTGCAGACGAGCGCCTGCACTGATCGATTTCGACGTGAACTATTCTCGTTCTCCGCCCACTAGCGGATAAACCGCGGCGGCTAAAAATACGCCGCGGCTTGTAAGTGAAGCAAAGATACTTGTGTAACAAGTCTTGTAAACAACGCGGGCGTCTGTTGGCGGAGATGAAACAACCGAACGATAACGCGAGCGCTGTTGTGATCGAGTTACGTTATTGTGTTGTAATAAAACTCACATAATAACGTAACGAGATGCAAAGAAAGTTTAAATGGGTTTTATTTCTACGTTGTTAAAAGATCGGAGGATACTACAACATTTGATAAGCCGTTTTACGTATTCTATTCGTTTTAATAATAAACTGTATCGTAAGTAAGCCACCTAAGTTGGGGAGGTCATTGTCTGGTCAGATGAACACAACCTGTGTTGTCTCGCGGTGCTCAGATCAGATAGAGAGAGTTAATATTTAATAATGTCCAAATTCAAAAAAATTGGCAGTCATAGGAACTGCCGAGGAAGTGAGAACTTAGAACTCAGAATTCGATAGCTCACTTTGGAAACTATGCGGGTGAAACCGGAGGGCATGGCCATCTAGAAATACTGACGCATTTTTGGATAGCCAGTAGCAAATTCTGACGAATTTCTAGATGGCCAATGGCCATGGTCCCGAGTTCACCCGAAAATGTCTTATCATTTCCGAGCGTGACGCTAGAATCCAATTCTCAGCCCACGAAAAATCTGTCTGTGGTGCGCGAAAAGAAGTTTTAATTTTTTCAAAAAATGAATAGTTATGAACTTATGTAGGTATGCACTCAAAAAAAATATTCTTTAATAGATAGGTTCTATCGCTAACACTAACACGCAACTAACGCTCGGCCTCGGTTTGCGGTAGCCCAAAGTTGGCTAGACATTCGAGGCCACTTGAAGCCAACTGCCATGTGTCCCTTTAGAAAGCGCGCTATTAATCAGTCATATTTTCAGTCAGTTTTGTCAGATTTTGGTGTCAGCATAGGATGCATGCACATACATGTATCGTAAAAATTAACTCTGAAAAGATAGGCAGCCAACTTCATCAGTGAAAGTGACAGAAATGAGATGCTTATAGGCTATTTGAGGCTTTATAAGTACATGACGATGATTTGGACAATAATTCTTCATTCAGCAAATTTAACTTATAAAGCTGTGATTTAGATCCTAAACGGCCTCGAGCCGCGTATTGTTCCCCGCGGATCGCACCCGAAACTTTGAACCGGTACAACAAATAATATTATTTACCCGTTCCCGACTCGGCTTACCGTGAGTTAACGCTGTTCCGACAACTTTAATTACTCCCAAATAAAATCTTATCGAACAAAAGGATTTTTAACTGAAGCTATTTTAATAACAAAAAAGTTTTCTTTTAACAAATTACGGAAGTATCTTCAGAAATTTCCAATTACACGTATAAGATAAGACGAGAAAGTTGCGTGCAAGTCGAGTCGGGGAATTGCTCGGAGTTCGGCAGCGGTCGGGCGGGGCGCCAGATGAAGCGATAATCTGACAATTTACGGCGTGGCCACACTGCACGCTGCCAGCGATTTATGGCGAAACTTGGACGACATGGCGCGTATTGGTTTTGTGATTGGAGAGCGACCTCCTGGGGCGGTGGTATTGATACTTAGTCGCTGGAAGAGCCGGTTGTGTGGCTGACTACTCTAAAGTAATACACGTCCAAATAGGCTCGTATACAGTAGTAGCGCCCGCGATTTTATCCGTGTAATTCTAGTCTATTGTTTTTCCAGACTATAATCCATATGTTTCATATTTCAGCCCGATCCGTTCAGAAGTGATGACGTGACGTGACGTGATTGAGTTACAAATATCCAAACATTGACATTTATAATATTCATAATAGGATCCGGGTTATGAGAGGGCTAATGGAGTGTTGTCGAAGAATGTTTTTCTTGGAGCATGTCGGTTTCCTCTTCCGATGTCTTTCTTCACCTTATTAGTGAAGACATCGGCGATATCGGCGGACATCCAGCGGTGATTCGTACATCCACATTTGGAAAACACTCAGAGGTGCAAGCGGGATTCGAACCTACGAATCACCAGTCTTCGCCACTAGGCCTCCACGACTCCAGCTCCGGACGGCTTTACTTAATAAAGGACAAATGTAACTTATTAAATACAGTCAAAGGTTCACAATTATTACAAAACAGTGAACTAGTCTGTTAAATTCCAGAGCCTCGGGTACGAATCCCACACCCACCACTTTTTGAATTCATATGTAAAAACAGTGAATAACATCCATCGTAAAGAAATCTGCTTGTCGGAAAAGATAGACCTTTTCAAAGACAAGTGAAATCTGCAAACTTGGCTAGAGTATGGGTAGATACGAAACTAGTCTGCTAAAAAATCAGCCATGCTTGTTGGAGTAATTCTGTGGTTAAACATAATTAAAGGATTGTCCCAGAGAATAGGCGACAATCTCATCAGCGACAATTTCAATTCAAAGCTTTTACTCTTTGAAACCGCGTCTTTTCCCCTGTAAGCTTCGAGCCTAAGTTTGAGTATACGATACGCTCATACACTGTGTATACGATACACTGTGTATCCGCTACACAAACGCTACATTATGTATCACCGCATTTAGTGTACATTTGAAACAGGACGCTCAAATAAAGCCGGCGTTAAAGTAATCCGATTAGCGCGCTGTTGGGCTTCACACAAATCTTTAGAGCTTGTTCACTGAATATTCGCTCTACGGATCCAAACTCCACGGAAATTAACGAATTTCATATTTTATTCTGACGGAAATCTAAATTAAATGCCACCTTAATATTAACAGCAAATTTGTCTGATATTTTGAAGATATTGAAATGTCTGTGTGCCGCGGTGCTATACCTTGAATGAATATTAACAAAGATGAGTTATTTCCGGCTTAAAACACTTATGTACGTACAAAACTACAACGTAAATTTATAGACATTTGTGTATATAAATATTTCGATTTCTATTATAAGTATTTCGAGGTAGAAAAATATGCTCAACTGCTCACTTAGACGCGGCAATACTGAAAGCAAAACTATCAACAAAATAAAATATATATTACTACAGTTATGTCAGTTCTATCTCAAGAGTTTTTTATGAATTCCAAACTCTTCGATATTTCAAAGAATCTGAGCTATTCTCACACGTGTTCTCAAGTGTTAGAGAACACGTGTGAGAGTACACGTGTTCTCTAACTCTTTAGGCTGTTGGTTAACACAGCCAGTCAACAATGCGTTCATTATCAACTGCACAATGATTTGAGCAATTACGTCCGCCAATCCCGAGCGACTGAACGCTCATTGATCGGATCGCAGCGGACAGATAAACCGATTTGCTCCGACAGTAATAGTCGAAACGGTTATTAACTACTAGCCTGTAATCCAACCAAGTGCGGTGCTCATTCGCGCTTAATGAACCGAGGCTGGCTTGTTTAGACCAGTTCTAATAGATTTATGGAAATTTTGGCTTTTATTGAAAATATTATAAAGGACTTGATTGCAATCAAAATTATTATTACTTTAGTTTTTTCGTGGCCGTGTCCGTCATCACGCTGCCGAAACGTCTGGCGGTAATTAAATCATTATTTGGATGGTAATTAAATCCTCTAAGCCTCTAAGCAAATGTTTTCAAGCATCAATTGAAATTGTGAACGTTTACAACCCACAAAAGAATGACTTTGTTTTTTTACAGTTATTCTACCGCCAAGCAGTAATGTGCGAACGTTACTGTGTTTCGGTTTGAAGGGCAATGTTTACAGAGAAATTACAGGGCTTAGAGATATAACAACTTAGATCTCTGGGTGACGAGCGCAGTGCAGTGCTAGGTAATGATTTGGACTCATCATGTTCCAATAGCTGCGTGTCACTGTGCTGTTATGTGGCAGGCATGTTGCTTACCATTAGGCACCACACGTACTGCTCGTCTCGTCACTCTTTAATTAAAAAAATGTATCGCAATACGAGGAGCACGATAAAAAGCAGAACAAAGTAGTATTAGATCATAATATATGTAGATCGGCTGCACATTCTCTGAACCGCATGCGATAAAAAATCGATATTTATTCGTTTCTTAGGCTGTTGCTGAGAATCGTTGACTCAAACGTTTGGGATAGAAGTCGTTTTTGTAATCCTGTTTCAGCTAAACCTTTAACACTCCAGCTGCACTCATGGGAAACAGCGCTGAAATCTAATTTGACCATTTTAACCCCAACTCTACGAATCGTGTATTTTGTATCTCTAAGCATAAGGCGTCTCACTAGTCTCTATGCCCAGCTGTTAAGGCTGATTGTTGTCTGTCATTGATATAGAGAATTCACGAAATAGCATAAATTTAATAAATCAGCGGTATATAAAGAGCAGTAACGGCCATATATAAATTGAGCTCTGACAAAAAAGATAGAGATAACGTATACAATTAAAAAACGTTACTGATGTTACAAATGAAAATTTGGATGTTTGTTGCACAATCACGTTGAAATACCTGAACGGATTGGGTTCAAATTTAGAACACAATTAGATTAACTAGTCGGGAACACCACATATGCTATTAACATGAACCGGAAGTAATAAAACATTTTTTATTTTTGAGTTGGTTTTAAAAGCGAAATAGTTGCTCAGTGACAAAGCCTTTTAAATAAAAGAAAGCAGACTCCATCAAACTGCAATCAGATCAAATTGTTATGTTTTTATTTGTTTAATAATATTATAGAGTTTATCTTTAAAAACACATCGCCTGTGAGCTAGCGATCACGGCCGACGTTTCCACGGTGAAGTAAATATCATTTGGGTCGTAACAACACGTGTAGCGTCGCTCGTGTGCGTGTGTGTGTGTATGTGAGAGTGTGTGTGTGTCTTTGCATCAATTTCCATTTTATGCACATATCAACTATTTTACGTCGATAGAAATAAACGTAAACTAGCTGCTTCACGTGACCGCGCGCGGCGTTTACGCTCATCCTTGCATTTTACAACCCGACCACAGAATTGACAGGAATATGCGTTCCACTCGCTTTGAAAACTAGAAGATGGCAGTATTTGTTGTATTTTATTGTATGGTTATTTCATCAAAGCTTTTATTTTTGAACAACGACTGTTTTGAAAGATTTAAAAAGCGCGTTTTCTTTCCTATCTTTAAGAACTACTTATCTTTGTAATACTGTTTGCTAAGCAAAACTGCGAACGATAAGCTTACAACAAGTTGCCAACATTTCTGTGTCAGTGGCCAAAAGTGGAACTAGCAATGCTGCCATGAAACTTCAACCGTTTGATGCTTCAGTAGCGACGCATTTCAGCAGGCCCGATAAATTTGTACTTTAAAACAGAATTTTAATAAGCTTTGTACCTATTTTAGTTTCTTGGCTTTTATGAAGAATTAAATATACAAATATATTTATTTACAAAATGTACACGAACTTAATCTAGAAAACCAGTGCCAGTGGGAATCGTGCCCAAAATGCTGGCCCCGTTGCCACGTTGAATGGCGATACTTATTCGCTGAGCGAAATAAAGGCCTGCATTTTGGTCACGAGTTGCATCACAAAGACTTTTGGATAAGTCTTTATAAATTTTCTTGGCACTCGGTCCCCACGGTCCCAAAGTTTCGACCCCAAAAGGCTCAAACATGTATCCGCTATCAATACAGCTATATTTGCGCCTTTTGAGGTCTTCAGCTTGTTCAGCTGCCGCGCCAGCTCTAACTTGTGTCCGAGAAAGATGAGACGGCGCCAAAGTATCGACGCAATAACGTATCATGAAGAATTTGTATTTTTAGTAATGAGTTACGATACGTTTCATAGTGTAAGACGAAACAGCTGTTCATTGTTTGATCTCAATCAGTCGGTCAGAAGTTCGGCGCCGAGCAACAAGTTTGTAACAGGCGACCTCGCGGCTCCTGAACTAACACAACCCGCAAGTTTAGGTTGGTTTGTGGTTTTATAGCTTTTTAGATGCATTTAGAAATGTTTTTCATTTCATCATCAATTTACATCATTCAGCAATCTACACTACAACTTTTCTGCAATTATTACACTAGCCTAATAAGGGAAACGACACGTTTGCTATATAATCTGTTTTCAACGACAAAACAAAAACCGACTTAGATTCAGGCACTACCAAACTTCATAAGAAGCCATGACTAAGTCGTCTAGATAAATGAAAGTAATTTGTATTTATTTGTTCATAATTTAAAAATCGCTTCACCGATTTCGATAATAGGACCACCTCTATCTGTCAAGTATGATCTACCAAAAAATAAATAACGAATCGTCTGTGTGACCATCCTCTTTGACGTATCCGTGTAGGGCGGGTCTGGTATTGTTTGCTATCGTATGAATTGCAGGATCAAATTTCGTATTGACAGTTCTATTGTGCGGAGCGCAATAAAAATAGTTACGTTACTAGGTCGATGTCTAGGTACTTATAGTCTAAATATCACTACAAAGTTTTTAAATCTGCTTCAAAGTTTGGTAAATACGTAAATTTTACTAAATCATTAATATTTTTACTTAGAAACGATAAAAAAGTGTTAATCACAGAGAAGCGGCCACTCACTTGATCGTTTAGGTAAAACCAATAAAAATTATAAAAAGTGTTTATCGATAAATCCTCCGACAGTTTTTAGCTGAAGTATTCGGTTGTGATCATAATCCTACTACTGCTACCGTGAATTTATAAACGTATACTAACTTTATCCCTTTAGAACGTTTGATATAACTTTTGCGTAGTTTTTACAAGTGTTTATAACGATGTCGCAAGCGCCGCAAGGGTTCGTGCCCGAGAAGGTGCAGGAGTACAACAGACGGGCGTCACAGGACGGGAGCGAGTCCCCGGGGAAGGTGACGAAGAAGGAGCCAGAGAATAAAGCGAACGAGAAGGTGAAGGAAGGTTTGAACGCGAGAGCGAACCAGGAGAGTAAGAATCCGTTCTCGCCGCACTTCTACCGGAGTCGGCCGGCGCACGGACACTTCGAGATGGGTCCGCGGGGGTTGGATTACTCTCCGCATCGGATGGATTTTTCGAATCGTTTGCGAGACTACGGGCCGCAGCGTTCGACTTCTATACACGGGCACGAGTTGACGGACGGGCCCGGGGCGATGAAGCCGGAGTATTTGGGCCACAGGAGCCAGTACGGCAGTCAGGTGGGGGTGGGGGCGGTGGTGCTGGGCGCGCCCGACGTGGTGTACCGGCAGCAGGAGCGCGCGTCGCGTTTCTCGTCGCAGGAGTACCTGAGCAGCGCGGCGCAGTTCGCGCGCTGGCCGCCGCACGACGCGCGCGCGGAGCTGCGCCTGCGCCGCCGCTCGCAGCAAGACCTGCACTCGCTGGGACACGCGCCCGAGACAGGTACACACGCCGCTCTACATGGTTCACGTTTTATGTTTTCTTAGTTCAAATATTAAAATCTGGCTTGTGAATTTTGTGTTTTTTTATATTTTAATTTTGTTTAATTTTTATTTGAAAAAAAAAGATTGAATTTTTTTAATTTTGTGTTGCAACTGGGCAACCACAGTTCGTTTTTTAGATAATGTTAATTGCATTGTCATAATCATAGATTTCGATTTTTTTGTTCGATGTCTTTGGTCATAATAGATACGTCATTAGTTTGGAGAAATAAGCTGAAACCTGGCAGCAGTCAAAACCTGTTTACACGCAACAGCGTATTTCCAAACTATACAACGCCAGAACGCAGCCATAGAAAACTGCTAAAGTATATATTGTAATGTTGTTTTAAAATCTGTTATTACAAACCATACAAGAGATTTGCGTACTGATGGTGTATAGTTTGTAACGTGGATGCTCGCGTCGCGTCTTTCCATTCTATACAACGCCAGAACGCAGCCATAGGAAACTGTTCGCGTACGAGTATATTTTATTATATTGTAATGTTGTTATAAATCTGTTATAACAATGCATACAATAATTTTTCGTACTGATTGTCTATGTTGTCGATCCGATGCTGAGATTTGACTCTGGGTGGGCTCCCGCCAGAAGCCCTGCGGTCAGCCCTGAGTGTCGCTTCTCCACTCAGGACCTCCCTTGAGCTTCTGGCTCCCGCATTTTTTATAGACACTCTAGGGGTAGTAGCGACAAGACTAGGTGGAGTCGGGGTGCTCCGAGTCGGATCTGGGAAACCAACATCTACAATAAAGCTTCGCGCGCTTGTTCCAAAACATACACGATTAGTCCAGTCCAGTCTACGTTACTACAAAGTATACGCGAGTATTTGCGTACTGGCCTTGTATGGTTTGGAAGATCTTAGTAAAAAAACTTATTTACAATCTATACGTGATTAGTTTCATACCCTTGCGTTCTGGCCTTGTATAGATTGGAAATACGCCACGCAACAGAATAAACCTAGCGGACGGAAGAGTAAACATAAGAAAATATAAGTGTGGGCAACTTTGGAATCTAATTAGATTGCCAAATATCACTCCACACGAAATACATACTCAATAATACATAATAATAATACATGAAACTCAAATTAAAATCAAATTCTATGATTTTTTTTTTAATCGGCTGTTCCTACAATTTGACTTGGTGATATAGAATAACCTGTAGTGTGTTCCGTGACTCTGGTAGTTAGGTTAATGCGACTTTTGATGATCCGTAGTTTAGTTTAGTATAAATGTATTATCTTTAAACTAATTCATGCCCTGTTCTATTCTACAATCAACTGAAATCAAATTAAGACGGTATTAATCAAAATTGCGATCTAGTTAAAGACACCTTAATTTAGATGGGGCATTAAGATCCGCGCATCGAATGTCCGCGAACGTAACGAAGGGTTAATCCGTGAATCTACATTACTTCAATTAAATCGGAAGACTTAATAAAGTAACTTGAATAAGGAAATTATCTCCAAACAAACCTTACTGTTATGATAATAGGCTCCGTTCAATAAAATGCTCCAAAACAAAGGGTTCCGTACAAAAACAAAACTCCAATTTCCGGCCAATCACCGATCCCTTCCGCCGCTAATGCACGAAGTTTACTCGTTACTCGTTACTCCGTTACCGGAGCCGTTACAACGCCGTTAAACGATCGATTCTCAATCGCTGTAATCGTAATCCCACACGGATCACGGTTACTCTCAGAGTTTGATGAGATTCTGACGCAGCGATTAGAATGTTTTTAAAGTGTTTCCAGTATTTGCGGTATAAAACTATATATTTTTTTATGTTTATTTATTCAACTAGGTTTTGTAAAATCTTATGGGTTGACGTCACTGACATGCTAATATCATGCGGCTGTAGTGACGTAGCAACGTAGTGTCGGACCGCCAGTGGAGCATGAGTTTCACTTGTATCGGCAGTATCTTAGCCTTCCATTTTGTATCACCTCACTATCACTCACTTCATCAATGATATTGTATAGTTAACTATGAAGACATATTAAAAAAAAAGATTGTTCCAAATTTTTTCACACAACACTATCAAGGCTTTAAACTAAGCAAAAGTGTACTAAGAAACTAGAAAAGCTATCTGACACAATGTACATTTATCGGGAGTAGTATATTTTGAAAGACACAGAAACACCCCGATACAGAATTGGAGAAAAAGATTTTACATGTAAAAATTATTATATATTTTTTTTTTTTGACTTCTATAGGTTTACACTTGACCGCCATCTCGCCTGATGTTAAGCGATGATGCGGTCTACGATGGAGCGTGTTTACCTAGATAAAACCGATTCACTCTCGATTTGAAGACACAAAGATTGTAACCATCGGGGAAAACCCACTCAGGCAACGTATTCCACAGCTTAGACGTTCTTATCACAAAAGTAGATTATCTACGTAGAGAGGCATATTTTATACCGCTTATTTTCGTAACAGTGGAATTCAATATTATTTACTGTACTTGTAATATACCTTTCAAATAAAAGAAAGACAATCTTTTTTACGATAACGGCGATTAGGAAGTCTAGACACATAAACATATCGCGAGCCAAATTGCAGTCCCATTCCCATGCAACGCAGCGGCACAGGGAGTTTGGATATTCCATTACAAAATAACAATAATTCCAGCAAAATTCCAGATAAAAACCTGCCATAGCCTGTTTACTAATTAGAAATGTTTTAATTGTTAATAACATGTCCGTTTTCATAGGACAACCGATTATCACTGTCTATTAATGAAAATAGCTAATTATCTTTCACGGAAATCGTTGGATAAATATTAATCTCCGCATTCTAATATTTTAGCTTTCGCAAGATAAAACCTGTCAATCCTAAAGCTAAAATATTTTATACTAGACTAGAGTTAAAGCTATATTAAGGTATTTACTTTGTAGGGTAACTTTATATTACAAAATTATTTTATACGTACGTATAATGTTCTTATGGCGACTAAATTCATTCAAATTAATGGTTTAATATAAACATGATTCGCTTCTAAGAGAACTTTATAATACTTAAAACTAAGGGTAGTTCGGATGCACAATATCTGGTTACAGGATTCAGTTTGGAGACAAATTATGAAAAATAAATAAACAATAACATAATTGTAATCTAAAAATAAAACAACATAATATTGTTTTAAATGAATTAATACGCTTGTAATAAAAGTTAAATTACGTTTTAAATGCGCTCGGAGCCTTTCAAAACATAAAGTTTAACATTAACATAAAGTTAATTGTAAGGTTAACATTGACCCAAAGAGACGCCGTGGAATCGCTGGGGTTGCCAGATTCCACCGCCCCACTCCCCGCACCTATTTACTTCTATGGTACATCAAAATCATAAAAGTCACTTAAATAAACTACCACTCACAACACACAAAGAAAAACTCCATTAGAGGAATTTCACAACAAAGAATCGCATATCGATGTATCATTCCTAGGTTAGGGTCTTTCAAACAATCCTTTATAGCGAGAGAGCGCGCAAGGGTCTATATTGGAGTTTTCTTGTAGGGTAAGGTACACTTTATGCGTAGTAATATCATGATATTATCGATCTTATACTCGTATTAAGACCAGCCGAGACCACCCTCATCTTTAAGTTTTCAATTGTAGGACTTTTGATACGTGTTAGTGCTTTTGTGAATACACGTAGCTCACTTTAATTTATGATTGATGATCCAAATACCGGGGATGTTTCACCACTTCCGTTATAAAAACATCTATGCTGGAGAATGTGTTACCTGAGAGTCTTCCTGATGGTTACCGTCTTTATGTTATCAACAGGAGAGCGCATTGATTGATTTGAGGTAAGCACATTCTATCCTAGACCGCGTCATTGCTTAACATGAAGCAAGATGGCGATCAACTGCAAAACCTAGCACATTTATTTATCAATGTGTGGCTAACCACAAACCGCTTTTGAACCAGCCAACCAACACAGTTTGACCACCTTCCTAGACCTAAGCTACCAGTTTGATGGTAAGGGCACTATGCCGGCAACACTGGGGTTTCGTAGAGTCGTGTGGAGAGGGGTGAACGACCCCTCGTCTATCGATCTGCCCACGCGTGAGACCGGCTCCGTTCCGCGGAAGACCAATTTATTTTTTGGATTATTTGAGGGTTAAACTTTTAAGAGCGAGAATTGAGTGGTTTTTGAGCCTTCAATGGTTGTAGGTGAAAATGTAAAACGTGATCAACTCAGGTTGTGTTTATGTAGGTGTCAATAAGGATCATTTTCTTTATACATTGTGGAAAATTTCAGCCTTATTTCCTTTGCGCTTCAAGATTGTAGAATTCGTTTAGATAAGGTTTATCGCGTGAAATAACGAGATTTGAAATATGAGATAAAGTTTTAAATCAGGCAGCGAGCTTTTAAATAAAGTCACGCATAGGAGAGTTGGGATACTATTTTGTTTTCGGATAAATGACGGAGTGCTATATTTCTATTTTCTAAAAATGATATGGTGTAAAAATGATATGATATGATATGGGGTCATATAATTGTAACATAGGTAGACAAATATTTTAATCATTTTAACGTGAAATGTGGCATATTTTTCAGTCTGTAGGGAAAACCTTTGAGCGAAATTGGACGGAAGTTTTCGAAGAGAAGAATATTTTGCAAATTAACTTATTATGATATGAAATACATTCCACTGACACCAAAATTCCATGAATAAATTACAACGAACTTATAACTGTAAAATTGAAGATTTCTGTCCTGTTTTACACAACCGTTCTTGTAGCATACAACAATCCTATTAAACATAATTTAACTGTCAGTACATCGGCTATTCGGCTGTTAATTTGTTTGTGAAATAGTTTCCATAATTTTACCTTCTATTTACTTTGCAGCCAAAATAACTTCTCAGCCAAATAGTCGTTCGCCAATCATAGGTAAAGGCTATTTCTTTAATGATCACGAGAGCATCGCGTGAGTGAACCAATGAACGCAGTATTAGCTACTTAGTTCTGCTCCCGAACTCACTTAGTCCCTCTAACGTGCTTCTCATTCAACCTTTAATTTGTCGAAGAAAAATTGATCAATAAAAGCAAGTATCATCCGGTTCAATGTGAACGGTTTGAAAATTAAAAAAATTAGCTTTGAATCCTTATTTCTAACTTTGAAAACTTAAATAAGGTGGTGGCGTGGCAGTTACGATCTTAGTATGTAAGAGTTATAAAGGTCTTAATTTCAGATTTTTTTATTTTTTTTTAGTTTTAATTACACGGGAGCTATCGGTACAAGTTGATTCACCTTAATGATAATTTATTAAGTTTTTTTGACGACTAGTTTTCGAATGCTTAAAACCATAAATCTTTATAAATCGTTTCGTTGAATATCATTTTTATTTACTTTACATTTTCACGTTTCACGTTTTCCGGATATAATTGACAACCACCGAAACATGAACAACGTATTCATAACACGCATAGTAAAGAAAATCGTAAGGTTTATCAACTAACACTAATCTATATTATTGCGTTGATGAATTAAACGATTTCATTCAGTTTCTGTCGTAGATAACGTTTTCAAAAGTATAACACCACTTTTAGAAAATCCTAAATAGTGTAATTCGCGGGCACGCTCGAAATGCTGGCTTTATTACTATGTGTGGTGCGGATACATATGTATGCTATGCTAGCAGTTCCGATTCCCGATTCAGTTTCGTTTCGTCTTAAACTAAAAAGCTTTGCGAAAGGGTTGCTAAGCAACGTCCGGCAGAGCTGCAAACTGACAATATCAGTATTCAAGAAAATATAACTGTATTTCACATTGTGGTATTTTCAACCTTATCGTTTACGATATAGGTACGAGTACGAACTTAATCGCGTTTTCCTTCAAATAGTGCCACGGATTGATGGTATTTGGATGGAATTTTAATTTAAAATAAAAATAGGAATCATATTCGGTCAAAGCTGCAGAATAAATAAACGCAGCGTAATACGAATATTTGAACAAAATATGTGCTCGTATGTTGTTGCCGGATCGTGTCATGTCAGTTCATATTTGATTTTTTATTTGCCATTGATGTTGATTGTTTAATTAGTTAAGTATACTTATTTTAAATTATTTTTTTTTAAATAAAGAGTGACGAGACGAGCAGTAAGACGAGAGGAGACAGCGCAGTGACACGCAGCTATTGGAACATGAAGAGTCCAAATCATTACCTAGCACCGCACTGCGCTCGTCACCTAGAGATCTAAGATGTTTTATCACTAAGCCCTGTAATTTATCTGGAAACATTACCCTTCAAACCGGAACACAGAAACTTTGGCACATTACTGCTAGGCGGTAGAATAACTGACAAAGGTGTGGTACTTCCCCAGGCGGACTCTGCTAAGAGTTCTACCGCTACAAAATATTACAATATTTAGTTTTTCTCGATGGTTTCACGATAATCCGATTGGAAATGATGAAAGCACCAAAGTAGTTTCAATACAATTTCAATACAACTCTAGGAGTTGGTTTAAGCAAAGCTGTTAGTGCGAGTTGTCGGTGTGATAGTATTCCCCAGTAAGCCATAAAAGTGCATAGCTACCTATAGCCACCTATTGAGTAATCAAAAATGCGTAGCCGCATTATGAAAGAAAAATCAATATTTCTAGTAAAATATATAAGAGTAACACTTTATCAGAAGTTCCAAAGCCTTCGTCATCTGTAGAAATAGGAACAAAATCCTACTTTGAATATGCAATCTCGAAGAAGAGGCTACTGAACTCAACTCAGAACTTGAATAAAATCTTACAAAACTGCATCTTCAATTGAATCGCAGTGAATAGAATGCAGCGCACGGCTCGCGACTAACATCGAGAAACTAGTATGAGTCCATGGAGCCCCATGCAGGCAGATCCATGCAACTTCATGCAAGTTCTTGCGAGTTGCAAGTTACGGTATCGTAACTTAAAGTTGTGCGATCACGCGATGTTCGGAATTCGAATACAACTTTCGAACCGGGTACTTTTAAAATTATTGTAACCGATGGGATACTCGCAAGAGTATGTATTTTTGCGGGATAACAAGTTAGTAGCTATTCCAGGCTTTTTGTGTTCCTAATTTCTAATCGATTCGATCAACTGTTCTGACGTGATTGTGGTACAGACCTACAGACATCCGAGCTTTCGTTTTTATAATATTAGTACTGTAGGACGCTACGTAAATACATCTTGTTTTTTCTTATTTTTTCAAGAGTCAATAATTTTTGTTTGTTGTTCAGTGATATATTCGTGATAAGTACGCGTGTTAGGAAAACCAATTAACTTAATGTTGTTGATAACTTTTAATTTTTTTATGTGTTTCGCAATAAATTAAAACTTTTCATACGTTGGAACACCAACACAACTCTTCGTAGCATAAGTAAAACATTATCATCATCAGCCTACCCCAGGCCATTGTTGGATATAAGCCTCTCCCATGATTTACTACTTAGCCCTATCCCTTGGCTCTAGTAAAATGCCCAATGCATTTATTTGTGTAGACTGTCCATGTGACAGAGACATTATGTCAGAATGCATGTTGTACTGTGAAAAGATGTTATTTAGGCAATCTAGTATTTTTAAGTGATGACACGTAAATTTTTAACTGGTGACATGACATTGTATAACCAATTGACATACATGACATGACATTTGGAAGATTTGCATTATTGTTTGGCAAATTATACCTATTTATTATCTTAAACTATAGAATTTGTATTTGTAATCTGACGTTATTATTTTTCATTGTTTACATATTTGATTATTATTATTTTTGACATAGTAATATTTTTTTTTTTTTTTTTTAATATTCGTTTTAATTATGTACAATTTTTGGTGTTAATTTGCAAGTTGTTTTTCTATATTTTTATCATTATAATGTAAAAATGACGACGAACAATTCTGAAATAATTATTAACATTTTTTATGGTTCTTGTTTTGACAGATGATTTTATATCATGTTATAATTAATTTTATTATCAATATTATTGCTGTCTTAAAATAATCAGTTAGAATGTTCTTCGTACTTAGTCTAGCTTAACTCTCATTAGTGTAAGTCGTTGTTTGTAACGGTGCTAATTGATGCAAATAAAAAAAAAAAAAAAAAAAAATGTGTCCGACACGCTCCGTGTAAGGTCCGGGTTGCCCGTTCGTTTTAATGCAGTCAGCTTCGCCCGTAACTGCAATCGCAGAAAAATAATGCACACAAATTTATCAGCTCGTGTGCCCATCTGGACACACAGACGTTAACCATTTTCCACAAAGAGAGAAGCAACACCATAATCAACCATTTTGGTTTAGCGTGGGTTAAAATAACGACAAATTGAAACACCAACTTGACATTTAATTTGTTGAAATTCTTAAACTACTAAATTCTGAAAAACTACTAAATACTGAAATTCTTAAAGAGACAAACTTTCGGTAAACTTCAAACTTTATTTCGAGGTCATGCGTCATCTACCAAGGTACACTTCATCTACCAAGGTACACTGGACCGCAGTGGTGGATAATGGCCTTTACTCTCTTATTGCGAGAGAAAGTTTCGAGTCCCAATAATGAGAACACTTAGTGGGCTGCTAAATAAACTAATTTGCCATTTGAAGTCGATAAAATCAACAAGTTACCTTGATGTGGTAATCCACTGCAGCAAGCTTAACCCGCCTGTGATCCGCCCCGGGGGTAACACAGCTGAAAATATGCTAATTATACATTTACATACAAACACACCCAAAAATGTAAATGTATGCACATACAATTACAAAATGTGCCTCATTCCGTTGGGGAAAAAAGATGGTCATCGCTGCATTTAATTATTTGTTGGAGTTAACTATGTATCTGATTTATATTTTCTCTGTGCTTTTCTATCATAGCTACTGCTTTATTCCAAAGCTACAGTATATATATACGCGACCCAAGATCTGGATTTTTTTAGGGCGGTTTATAAATTTTTTACATTTGTCTAACATATTGTTACAGACATTTTGTCGAACTATAAAACACGAAATGGAGCTTAAGTTAGGTTTAGTTATTTGCGGTTAGACGACGAATTTGAAGAAAAATTTGATAATAATCTGAGATGTGAACGATATTTAAGTGTAATTTGTCTGTTACTTTATCCTCATTATTTCACTCTGCTTTGTACTTGTACTGTTTTCATTGTCTTTCTATTATGACAAGAGAATTGTTTCTGCTTGTTTGTTTCACAAAGATAATAAGAAATGATTTTTTAATAAAAAAATTGACAACGGAAACACATAATTTCGTTCCCGATTTCAGAGAAGAAGAACTTATTTATTAACGTTAAACTTGAAAGTGAAAATTAGCAAAGAAACAGTACGTATGTCTGACACATTCCTCCTAGTGTGAGATTTAGATTTCACAATTTAAGATTTAGCTCTCAGTAATGAGGCCACCACTTGTAGCGCCAGCTTATTTGTGGAATACGCTTGCCAGCCATAATGCCAGCTTATTCGACGTTCGTAAAATGAACTAACTCAAAGACATTAATTAACTGAAAAACGTTATCATACTCGTACTAAGTCAAGATCCGTAATATATTGATATATTTAACTTAATTTAGACCTGCAGCTTAAATTATGCCTTTAAATTAAGACATTGCAAGTTTGAGTCAAGATAGGCAAGGACTTTGCCCTTAAATTGCCCAATTTATCAAAAAAAAATATCCAACCCTGGCGTTTTTTGTAAATGTTTCGTTCATAAGATCGATAAATCGAATCGTAATAGGTACACGACTGATTGTTGAGCTAACGGATAGAAGACATTTGCCTTCATGTCTCTGTCTTTACTGATCTGATAACACCATCGTCCATTTGTCATATTTTTCTCAGAAAATACATCTACTGTAGTTTTAGTTTGGCAAAGAACACAATTGATTTTAATTATCTGTCTTGTGAATGTAGTACACGACTTCAAAAGATGACATACACACTCATTATATCACTCAAATATCATATGTCATTATCTATCTAGCTGTGTTTCGAAATTTAATTTATTATTTTACAAGATTGTTTTTTGCTACAAAAGATATACAAAATCCTAGTAATATTGTAAATACGAAAGATTGACAGTGTGTATGTTTGTTACTCTTTGATTTAATAGATTTGGATGCAATTTGATTCATTATAAAGATTACAATCTAGTTCTAGAATAACACATAGGCTATTTTTATCCCAAAAAAAAACAACGGAAAAAAAAAACAACGGAACAACGCAGGTGAAACCACGAGGTGGAGCTAGTTACCAATAATGTTATCCAAATATTTTATGTGAATATCGCGCATGAAACAAGCTTTGGTTTTTCAACAAGTTGACTTTGTACTTACAATATTTAGGTATGCGAAGCTCTCAGATCAGCCAATAAAATTCTCATTTCAGCAGCAAAACGTGACGTAACGCAAACCTGTGTATTCCCTTTCCCCCTGAGAGCCCCCCCCCCCTGCTCACGAGCCTTTGATGACGCCTCGAGACGTATCAGCAGGAGAGATGGGGCCTCTACGGCTCCGGACTAATGGAGGGTTGATCAGCGCAGTAAATTCAGATGTCTTATGTGGCTGGGGGTGGGGGCTAGGATCCTGTTAAATATGGTTTGATACGACATTGAGACTCATTTTTATTGGAAGGAAGCTAGTGAGATTTACTAGTGATATATGAAAACTGCTTTAACTTTACCACGTACGAGTACATGATAACAACAGGATATACAATGATAGTCATATAGACAATGATAGTTATGAGATATTGAAGATTTGTACAATTATTATGCAGTATATATATGTAAGAAATCACATTAATATGTGCATTTTTCTAACCTTAACATCTTTAGGCAGGATTTGTAATTATTTGGAAATCCGTGAAACATCACGCGATTCATTCCCGAGGCTTGAAGCACGCGGCAGACGCTCGGCGAGGTTCGGTAAAGCCTACGAACGTTTCCGATAAGCCACGTGATATATCGTCACTTCATGTTACATCCGAATATTTACTTTTCTATTTCACCGACGCGACGGCTTGTGAATAGATATCATGAGCTTGTCTGGCACAGGCGGCCAGAGTTGCCAGGAATATACTTAGAACTTCCACTTTATATTCCAATATGTATCGCCATATTCAAAATGTAACCTGACCTTGATCTCATCTCTTCTAATTCGTTTGACGTCTCAAATATTGATCTACCCCACTGATTTGACTACACTCGTCAATGTATCATGTTTTCGGCTCACGTAAACTTGGAGCAAATCTTGATAATACAGCGAGTAGGTATATTATTTTGATGACACGTCCAGTAATCAACAATATCCCTTCTTGTTAAAACTAGTGATATTAACACACCACTAAGAAAATAATCAGAGGTATAAGCGGGATTTGAACTTACGGCTTCGTGATTATGAATCAGATACCATTAGGCCAACACGGCTTCCACAATACCACCACCGCTTGCCATCAGACCAGTTTACTGCAGTTTTTGTTCACTTCATCATCATCATCACCAGCCCACTAAATGTTCCCACTACTGGGACTCGGGGCCTTCTCTCGCAAAGAGATAGTTAAGG
Organism: Ectropis crepuscularia; assembly: GCA_963693475.1. Lineage (NCBI taxonomy): Eukaryota > Metazoa > Arthropoda > Insecta > Lepidoptera > Geometridae > Ectropis > Ectropis crepuscularia. The sequence goes on along the minus strand of OY856350.1, from coordinate 29,359,817 downwards.
TCATAATCCACCACGCTGGGCCAGTTCGGGTTGGTGGATGACACTTGACTTCGAAAGATTCTAGGTACATGTTGGTTTCCTCACGATGTTTTCCTTCACCGTTTTAAGTTAGCGGTATTACGCACATGAATTCGCAAGACAGTGGTGCGTGTGGGGTTTGAACCCGGGGTCTCCGGATCGGCAGGCGCCGTTCTCCCCACTAGACCAACCGTAACTTCACGTACTGTTCACTTATAAGAAACTAATGGATTAAAGCGTTGAATGTTTCGTTAAGTTTGCTATTATTTCATTTTAAAGTAGCTGTTGTGGACGCAGTTTAATTAATATCCTGAGAGCGAGCTATTTGTGTGTCCGGAGCCGAGCCGACCGCAAGCTGTGCGCCGCGCGGACGCTCACTGTATTTACTACTCACAGAATAAATAACGATATATTTTGCTATATAATGATATCCCTAGTAACATAGTAAAAATCCAAATCAATAAAAATACACAATTTCGTCAATTAAATTACATTATTTCAAACATCCAGAAAGTCTTGAACATCGCCTGCTAGCTTTCACGTGCAATCTGTATGATTGTACATGAGACATTTTATCTGTTTTTGTTTTAACATGAAACCAAAATTTGGTTATGAATTAAAATCTAAATCTAATACTACCATGTCCTTTTTTGATCAGACTGCTTGTAGCTTGAGAAAGCGACTTCGTTTCATGGTTGACATTCCAAAGAATTAAACGAAGAGGTGACTTTCGTGATGAGAACGTCTAGGTTGTGGAATACGTTGCCTGGGTGGCTAGCAAATGGCTAGCTGCGTGCCCCCACTGAGTGGCGATGGCTATCTTCTGCATCAGAAACGAGCCTGAGCGGGAGTTACCATCCGCCCTATTTACGTAAAAGACAACTAGTTTTACGAATTTAGATCCTTTGATTCGACTGATTTTTATATGTTATTGTTAGTTACGTATAGACTGTTACGAGACTTCTAGTATGTGTAATTTTGGCTTTAACAGTTATTCTGCGTATTGGTTCATCTAACACTGCAAAATACATTTCAACATCTGTAAACCCATTACGTCAATCCTTCAGTCATGAAACGTATTTGTGTAAACCTTTATCAAGACGTTGTTATATTTCATTTCAATACGAGTGAAGCTGTACGATTTACATTGACTAAGCACATACGTACATTACTGTGTACACATACATAAATTCACGCACATTGGAGCCGGCGAGCGCTCGAACACTTTTGTAGCAAATGTCGCGCGTTACTGACGGTGCGACCAGATATTTGGAACTTGCACGTTCGGGTGTCGCAAAAAATGCAACCTTTATTTTCTTTTTTCATGTCATTTTTAAATAACTCTACGGGACAGATTCCTAACGAGCTCTTGGTTATTTTTATTTGCCACCTAGTTGTTATGTTTACTTTTTAGTGTTATAATGGTAGTATGTATTAATTTTATTTCTCGTTGTTGGCTGTTGACTTTTCGCTCTAAAACAAATATTTATCAGCAGCAACTAACATTAGAAGATACTCTTTTTTTGTAGTACTAGCTTTTTTTAAATTCTTTTTTCATTTGTAAGTGTAGCTGTGACTTCATCAAAATTACTCTGTTTAGAAGAGACCCACGACACAGGGTAACCTAGTGTGGGTTTCAGTGAACACCTTGAAGCTGAAATTGTATCTTGTTCTTGTTTAGTTATGACATCTTGGTGTAACTAGATAGAAATGTAAGCTTTTGAATAATAAATTACTTACTTACTTACTAGCTGACCCTACTAGCGTTGTGTCATATATGGAGCTATTAACTGTCCTATCTCCCAAGTTTTATCAAACTGCAAACAGTGTGCAAAATATTATTAGAATCGATTCAGTACTTTAGAAGTTTTTGACAAACAACATGACACGAAATTTAATATACTTAACATATAATGTTGCATTTTGGAAATTCAGTATTTCATTGGGTAATACTCGTACATTTTTAAATTTTATTAGACTCCCAGTTTTTTATACTGAAAGAAAAAAAAACGAAACAAAAGAGGTGACTCTGTAGTCAACGACATAAGTTTTAGCTTCAATTTGGCTTAAAATCGTTCACATTTGAAAGCTTGTTTGAAATAGTGTTTTGATAACATTTGTTTGAACCCCGGGCCGACCTCCCGACTCGCGACTGCGCGCGGCGTGCGCCCACGCACGGGTTTATTGCATTTCTGGTTTAACTGCCGCGCGGCGGATTTAGAACCGATGTTGATGTATCACTAGTTCACTACACTATTATACTAGTTCACTACACTACACGACGACACGGACGGAAATGTGAGCGGATTGTGCGATTGAGATTTGTTGTACGATCTTAACACTGTTATCGGAAGGCAGCTGGTCTGCATTGTGTGAATAGGTACTCGTAGTTAAATCAACTACTTATTGCCTTTAATTTAAAGTAAACAAAAGTTAATTAAAATAAAACTAAATGAAGTAACATTTGTAGCATTGTATATAATTTGTTAGACTACAGGCCCGTGAACAAAATTTATGGGTCAAATGAACCACCAGGAGACCTATGTAGGATGATAGAAGGGTTTAAAGTAAAAAAATTCTGCACTATGCCGTCACTTGTAAGCTGTCCAATTGAGTAACCCCCCCCCCCCCCCTCTTCAACTCTACTCAGTTGGACAGGTTACAAGTGACGGAATACTGCTGAATCTTATTACTTTATACCCTTCTATCATCCTACATAGGTCTCCTGGTGGTTCATTTGACCCATAAATTTTGTTCACGGGCCTGTAGTCTATGTGTAACCGTTCAACTTTTTTTTTTTCGCACGGTTTTATTAACTTTTCTTTCTTTATTATGCATTCATGTCTTTCTTATTCTTTGAAGAGCGGCTAAAACGGCAATTTAGATATACGAGTAATTAATAACTCGTAATACCATAGTGAATTCACCGACGTTCGTTAGAAAAAAATTCAAGGTAATCTTAGATCGTGCTGGTCAGCTGAACACATTGCGAAATGTATCCGATAAAATACCGATTAATAAACAAAGTTTTTTCTTTTTCTAAGATAGAGTGGCAAAAGAGATAGGATAGCCAGCACTGGCATAATTATGAATATACGAATCGTATTCAGTTACAAATAAAATGGCTTAATCAGAGTACGCTGAAACGAAATTAAAATTCCATAAGTCATTAGAACAGTTACCAAAGATCTTGACATTATTCATAATCCACAAAAACTTTTTGAAATAAATGTTTACAAGGTAAAAACTAGAATGATCATAAGATTGACTATGGAAAGTTATGCAATTGGATTATACGAGTACATCTCCCTCCATTTCAAGTACCTATGTAGTGTTTTATACAGCGCGCTTGCCAAGACGAGACTAATTTACTATCTGTTTGAAGACAGTCAGAATACGTTTATCATCCACTCAGACATCGTTTTCCACTGTTTAGAAATTCTTATTACAAAAATGGAGTTCTACCTTTTCGTACAATTTTCTAGCTATAAGTTTTGTTCGGTATGTTATTTTCAAGGTGACATTTTTATTACAGTACACTAATTGTAAAAGTCTACTGAAATTCTTGTAAATGTCATTGTGAAATCGTGACGCGTGTTGGTAGCAAGCCCGACGTCTCGCCATCACGCCGCGCCGCCGCACGCGGGAACCAGCCGGCGTGAAATTGGCTGATCTTTCAACATCTCTCGCTTATAAGCCGACTCGATTGGCAACTGTTTTGCGAACTGGCAATATTACCCCACGTGATATACGAATATCCTTACGTATGCTAGAAATAAGGGTGATATTACAATGGTAGCAAGTTTTTGTCATTTTTTCGGTTCTATTTTCATTTCTACGACTTCACTTATTGTTGAATTTATTGAATAAAAATGTTAAAAATTGACGTAAGAACATAAAATATGTATGTTATCCCTTTTAAAATATTTCTTTTATAACTTATTAAGTGAAATTGGTTTATAGTTCATTTTGGTGTACGTTTTTCACATAACACTATTTTAGCTCTAAACGTTACAAAGGTTGTACTGTGAAAACTAGGTAGCTAATACAAAGCTTATAATTTGTGACACATTTAAAACTCGAATAAATATCGAATTGATCACATCACTGTTTGTCGCGGGATTTACATGCCTTACGAATATAAATGCAGTATACTTATAACTAATAGAGACTGTCGCGTAGAGTTAAGACGTCGGTCGATCTTACCTTCAATGTCTTCATTCTATCAAAGTGTTTTTACGAATTAGATATAGGCATGGGGGACCCACCATACCACTAGCCCTACCCCTGGTGGTAGGGTGGGTCCCAAACCATACCACCATCATGCCATCAAGATGTAGGTAAGTTTGAAGAAAAGTAACACAAACATCTTCCAATAACAGTACAGTACCACGCAGATATTTGGACATGACGAGTTCAAATTATTGCCTAGCAATGCACTGCGCTCGTGACCCATAGAAATGAGATGATTTATATGTTTTGGAATGTCTCTGGACAGATTGCTCTTCAAGCTTGCTTGGTGGAAGAGTAAATGGCAAAGGTCACAAAGAAAAACGAACAAACAAAAACTAGCTCACCTTTATATTTTAGATAAACTGAATCTCCGCAAACTCAGCAAAATTGTAGCAATCGTTAGTCAACAGCCACGCTGTATTAGGTATACTTGTGTAGCTTCGTTCATGTTCCTCGCTCGGCCTCTTTCATAAGTAATGACATTTCCTCAGCGTTCTCCGCGCGGAGTTTCGGCCTTCGTTGGGAGGCTGTCAGTCAGTCAGTCAGTCTGTCGCCGATTGACGTTTCGCTCTATATGCTGATGTTTCATTACGGCGAGATATGGAGTTGGTTTCATTGATACTTTTGATATTATTCGACAGCTTGCGTACAGTTCTGATGAGATTCGTGCAGAGTATTATAAAACACAGTTGCGAAATGTTTCGTATCTTGTTTTCGAATTTCGTATAATAACTGTTTTGCGTAATGTCTTCTGAGTTTTGCAGTGACCTCAGAAATGGAAGTGTACAGCGTTTTTTTTACCGTAATCTGTTTGTATCTCTCATGTTCCGTACGACGCAAATAAAAGCATCCTTTACTCTACTATACAAGGTTAACGGTGAATTTAATTGTTGTATAGGTATGATTGAATAAATAAACAGCTCACTAGACGTTCCCATGACTGGGACTCGGGGCTTGATCTCACAGGATGGGAGGGAAGCCCAGGTCATTATTCACTACGCAGCTGGTGCCACAATGTGGGTTGGCTGATAACCTCATGTGCGATAGTTAGAAAAGGCGACAGCATTCACAGTCTTTAGAAAAAAGAACAACAAAAGTTCCATAAATAATTTCTTTCAAGTTCGCATGTAAAGTTGAACAGAGTGTTGGTATATGTTTATGGCAATATTTGTCACTTGTATTTGCAATATGTTCGTATTGAGTCTCCGTCTCGTCATTATTAGATTTCCGAGGGCGCCGCGTCGCCTCGCGTTATATTGCGGCGTTGTAACGGGAATGTAACGGCGGCGTTACGAGTTGTAACGGGGACGTAACGGCCGCCGTGTTATTGTCGTGTTGTTACATAATATTGCTTTCAACCTCTGTATAAAGAGTGCGAGTGTACGTGACACGAGGCACTTATTAAATGCATAAATATAGCAATATTTCTCAGTAATTTTAATACATCGCACATTAATTTAATCGCAGTTATTATTAACGAGCTGGCATAGTTCAGTAACTTATCGTAATCCTACGTACGCTGATGATGATGATGGCGGGAAGTTATTGCAATATAAAACTAGTAGTTAGTATACAATACGCGTCTGTTCCACTTCCAATCACTCCAGCCCGGCGGGTAAACACGCGCGCTATAGATAGCATGCTTGTTTGTCTGTACGGATTCTTTGCGCTTGTTTGTTTTGAGATGGTCTGTGGTGCCGGTAGAATGGAATGCGGCTGCAAGTTCTATTGTGAGTTATTGAATTGTTTGCTGACTAGTAGAGTTTTACGGATTTCTCGCTGTAAATGAGCTTTCAACATTTGATGCTTGTCTTAATTACTACTCTTTACTACACTACTACTACTACACTGTACTAATCTTTGATCATAAGTCGTGGGTTCTATTCTCATCGCGCGAAAATATTTGTGTGATGATCAAAGAGTTTACTTAAAAGCGTAAAGAGTAAGAATAAACGCTTTACACTGAAAGTACGGGTCTGATCGCTCTTGTCTATTCGCTCTTGTCAATGTCATACTTTTGTCGCGGCACATCACTATGTCGCCATAGCTAACATAAACCTCATCTGCTTACGATTGGTGCAAAAGAACCGAAAGGGTAGTACAGAGTACAGTAATACAGAGAAACCTGTTCTATTTACTTATTTTTTATCTAAGGTGATCAACGATGTACTATGTCAATGAAGAGTATGATTAATAATAAATTAGTTCTCTGCCAAATATGTGTGTACAAATATTTATTTACAACAAGCAGCGCCCTGGTGTTTTACCCTCGTTGTTCATAGTTCCTGTTATTTGCTTCGGTTAAAAGTAGCGTACGTGTTATTTTAGCACATATTCTAACTCTGTTCCAAATTTGAACTTGATGCCTCCAACCGTTCCAAAGTTATTAATAACAACAAAGATCAAAACATTCAAACTAATACCCCGTTTACATTATTCCAGTCCAGCGACCGAATTCAGCGCTGGATTGCTTACTGGAATTATACCCCGTTTACATTATTCCAGTCCAGCGACCGAATCCAGCGCTGGATTCGACCGCTGGACTGGAATAATGTAAACGGGGTATTACACAGTTAAAAAGTTATTAAGCAACAAACATCAAACTTATACATTTATAATATAAGTAGGATGCTGTATGGGTTTATTTCACGTGATTAGTTAATCACGTGAAACGGAGCCGAGATAAAGAATTTGTACCAACACTCAGTCACGCGACGAAAATGTTTTACTACGTTGCGTTGGTTTCAATCCGGTTCAAAAGACGGTTCGAACTGCATTGCTAATCATATTCTAAAACAGCATCCTGCTGAAACACAAGAATTTGGCGTAATTGTGCTCACCGAACATATCTCACTTAAACAACAGCACAACTGAATAGAAGCCATAAAGGCCGGCTCACACAGAGGCGATCCGGTAGCGATAGCGATCCGATAGCGATAGCGATCCGATACCGAGTATGGGATCGCGCCCGCTTGCTGTGTGTCAGGTTGCATACAAATTCGAACATTACAAAAAAAACCGTCTCGCTATCGGATCGCTATCGCTATCGGATCGCCTCTGTGTGACCCGGCTATAAATCAAAAGAAGAAGAATCAGATGACATTTACAATACAACCGATTGAAAGCTAAAAATGAAAAGAAGAAGACGAAGACTTTTATCACCAGACTATTATATTTATCATTGTACGAATTCAGACCAACAGAAAGTGTTATACCTGACAAATTGCATGCCTGTCGAAGAGGCCAGTTTGTATGGGTAACTTTTAGAATGTTTTGTAATATCTTATCTTACTAACAAAACCCAATAAAGATTTTTGTATTTGTACTTGTATTATCACTCCTTTAAATATTATGACAAATTGCGATAGTGACGCCGTGCCCCATTTACCATGATTGGTGGTTGGGTTCTATATTCGGTAGGACGTGTTGAATCCAATCCGCGCTGACGGGTTGAACCGCTCGTCTGCGTTAGTCGACAGAGTGACACTTCCCTCTTTCATGTGTCGGGGTTTTTGACTCCACGTTTTCAAATAAGTCCGTACGCTGGAAGCTAAATACAGACGCACGGTTCTCCCATTCGTAATTAGACCTGTAGAATATAGAGTTGACATCCTCCGAAGGTTTTTCTAACGAACTTCAACGTGGAATAATAGGAAGGTATCTTCAAATACATACCGGGCTCGATAACATCGCGTCGTTAACTTATCACGAGCGTAGAACTAAATAATAATAAATAAATAAATATTGGTGGACAATTCACACACAACACCATCTGACCCCAAACTAAGCAAAGCTTGTATGATGGCGGCCAGATAGCTGATATAATTACTTATATAGTTTTAAGTACATACTTATTATACATAGAAACACCCAGACACAGTGCAAACATTTGAATTCATCACACAAATATTTGCACTAGGTGGGAATCGAACCCACGACCCTCGGCTTCGCAGGCAGAGCTACTGCCCACTAGGCCACGAGGCCAGTCAGCTGGAGCTGAACTACTGAAGCATCCAACTGAAGCGCGTCATGTCGTCTTGTTTCAACGATATGTTCACGACGTCCAAGTTCAAAAGCTTTTTAAACCGACTTTAAAAAGAGAGTTCGCAATTGAACGGTGGTTATATTGATTACCTCAGAAGTTTCATAAACAAAATGATGAAATACGTTTTTGTTTGGAGAAAATAAAAAAAATATGACTTTTCAAACAATTTCTGTTGACTTGATTTAAACTTTTATTATGTAGATATATCACACAGATTCGATGTAAATACACAAATGCAAAATATTGTATTCTATGTAGAAAACGTCAACTGATAAGCAAAACTTACAAATAGTTGTATTAATAACATTTTTCGTCTTTTAATAATTGTTTTTTCTTGTTGACAGGTAAGCAAATGAAATTTGTCTCCGTGTTTGAGTTTAAACCAAACACTTCTATCGCAGCAGAAACACAGTAAGTTAGTATAACATTCCATCTAAACACGTCTAATACATTACCTGGATGTTTCATCCGTACAAAGAGACCGCCATTTTCTTTCATTTGGCGGAATCGTCCTTCATTTTAGAGCCGAGCTTTTCCCCTAACCGCTGTCTCAGGAATTCACTTAGTGAGACAGACAGGCCGGGTCGGTCCCGGTCCCGGGACGGCGCGGTCGGCCGGCCCCGAGTATGCCCAGTCTGATTCTACCCGGATATATTGAAAACTGTGAATTTTTTCATCGGTTTGTTTTATCTAAGCACCTTGCCTTATTTAGCATCCACATAAACATCCCTTGATATGTTTTTTACTGTTGAGACTTCTGGGTATTTTTTCGTAAAGGGAGAGTTAATGCCATTTATCGCACTGGCTAAGTGCGGGTTGAAAAGATATGTTTCTTCAAACATGTTGGTTTGTTCATGTTTTATCCGGTCGCTAAAGCCAGTTGTAAAATTAAACTTCTAAAGTTACAAAGCTTTCCATTTATTTTTGTGTGTCCTATGTAACGAACAACTGAATAAAAGTTTGGGAAAAATTTAATCTTAATCATTCCATGAATGTTTACATTCAGTACCTAAAATATTAACATATTTAAGTGGTTGTAACATTCAAATCGTCTGATAAATATGAAATAGTCGTTGTTTATCGAAAATATAGGTTTGTAGTAAACCGCCATCTTGCCTGAAAGTAAAAAATGCGGTTTACAATAGAATGCACTTACCGAAAGAAGTCTCGAATTATATGCATCTAGATTTTATTCATCAACGAAAATCCACGCCGTCTACACATTCTACGACCTAGATGTTCTTAATACATAGAATTAAAACGCGCCTCCACTCACACGGATTGATCGTAGCAACAGTGTTTTTGTACTTAATACCACTTTAAGCATTATAATGGCTGGCTTCGTTCCCCCTCGGCCGGTGCTACTATTACCAAAGTTTCTAATAGCGCCATCAAAGAACCCGCGCGTCACGCTTCCGCTGGCAATGTATCTAGCCATGATACTGTGTATAGCTCGGCGCTACAACCAGCGGAACAGCCTTTGTTTGCTACATAAACTGTAAGATTGACCGAAACAACAGACAATCCACGAATATCCTGTAAACAAAAATGTTTTTTAGACGTTTATTACTTTTACCCACTATAATCACTGAAAAAATTCAGATGAAATTTTCAAAACACAAACTTTGTACTCACATTAAAATAATACACAGACTACATTTATTCCGAAATATTTGCTCAATACTACGGTGTTGCAAGTAAAATTAAACAGTTACTAGCGTATATTTACTCTGTGACCTAAACAAGAGAATGTCATAAAAAAATATCCACAGTATTTAAAAACTCCCGCAAAAATGCGATAAAATCACGTCCAACAATTTTATGCATAGAGTTTCACAAGAGCGCTCCTCGGGTCGGGTGACTGGCCAAGTTTTAACATAGTTCTTCCCTATTTAACGAAATTAATAACTATCTTACTTATTTTAGTATTAAAATTAACGTGGTTGTTACACATATTGATTGGGTAAACGGGTAACTCACGTGTAATGAGGTCGGTCAATCCGACTCGAGTTTCGGCCGCGTCCGGCGATAATCAATATATCTTACTTATATTATGAAAGTTTGTATGTTTATTGCTCAATCGCGTCGGAACGCCTGAATAAATCTAGTTGATATTTTGAACACAGCTAGATTGTAGTCTGAGATAGCAAATTAATTTTTATGACAAGATGAAATACAATTGTCAAAATTGTCAATATTTCTGTAAAATGTTTGGCAAAATTGTTAAAACTATCAAACGCTTATCAAATTTATTAAACTAAATGAAACATTAGGTGCCACCTTTGGTGAACTTAAGAACTATTTTTGATGACTTAAGAACTTATTTTGACTGACAAACCAGTCAAACATACCAGTTTCAATTCTGATATCAACTCGTTGAATTGAACCGTAACAATTAAATTCAAATTATTATTGGTTCATTTTTAGATTCTGAATTCCATTTTTGCAATTTATCAAATCCTCGCGTATCGCGTGAGTCGGTTGTAAAACTAGCCTTGCAGCACCGGCGTCATTACCCTCCAAATCACGCCGCGAGCCGATCGGCGCACGAAGTTAGCGCCATAACTCACGCCCGCCATATTCAAGCTAGAACGTTGGGGTTGTAAATCTATGGAACAATCTCTCGTCTATACACCCTATACTCTGTAATGACTGGCTGTTCATAGAATACGCTCAACTTTTTAAATGGTACTCGATAAATTGACCTGATCTATATACAAAAGTAAAAAATAAAAGTATAGGTAAAATTAAAAAATGCAAATAGATTAGGTCTGAGAGTCGGCTACTATTTATTTTTCATACCCGTAAGTGATAAGGGTTGTTCACCCCAATTTTTTTTTTTATTTATGGACAAAATGTTTTGTTTTTATTTTTATAATGTGGCATTAAAAAATACATACAACCATAAATTTTTACCCTTTTATTACCAACCTCTATTTTTGAATAGCCATTTTAGTAATTTAATAATTTAAATTACTAAAATGGCTATTATAACTGATATAGGATAACTACTGATCAATTATCGTCTTTTTTGTAAATGTTTTTCACTCTGTTTTCTTTAAAATTTCCCGGAGCTTATGGCAAATCTAAAATTATTTTTTAAAATTATTTTCGCTAGTATAAGTATAATATTATGAAAATGGGACAGTACATCTCGTACTAAAAATCCATTGAGCACTACGTGCGAGCTATGTTAAGACTATTTTATTATAAAAGTGGAATTTAATTACCTACCAGTATTGAACAAATAAGAAACTAAAACTGGTAAACGAGATTTGGAAGTAAATGATATTCCAAGCTACAATCCGCAATTAAAATTTCAATCCATTTCGGTAGCTCCAAGAAAAACCTACTCTAAAGTCATAAATTAACAGGAATTATAGAAAATATTTCAGTTGTTGATAATAAATATATTAGATGAATTATTTGTAAAAATAGTAGATTTCGGTAGAGTTTAGCAACCACCCATTTTTTCCTTAAATCCTATTCCTCTAAAGTTATGTATGACTAGCAGCTCCCTGCGGTTTCACCCGCGTATTTCGCGATCCCGTTATTTTTCTGGAAAAAATAGCCTATGCGTTATTCCAGACCATTATCTATCTATGTACCAAGAGAAAGAGTAACAAACATACGTTCATACAAACTATTGCGATTATACAATTTTACCACTTCAATATTTCGAATAGTATCAGGATAATATTCATCTATTCCTCGCTGGTATGAAACAAAAACACATAACAGGTTTTGTTCTCATTTAATATTTTCAAATGCTCTGCCATTTGCGCTAAATCTATAATATAATGCCACTTTTCGTTGTTATTGAACTCCTCCTAAACGGCTAGACCGATTTGAATGTGTTTTTTTGTATACGTTTGGGTAGGGCCCTGAAAGGTTCAGATTCACAAATCAGCCCGGCAGATGCAGTTGATATCTAGGTTATTTTGAGCGAAGCCGGAACGGCCCACTAGTTTCATGTAATTTGGAAAGTTCTGAAGGTACGAACCTGAAATTCAAATAATTCTATTCTTATTTCATTCAATTAAAGCGTTTAAATAGACAACAAGAAATTTATTCCCTCTATAATGAACTTTACTTACCAATAATGTATTCTCGGAATTTTTGCTATGCTTACGTTGAAATCTACATATTTTGGTCGTTATGTTCTTTTTTAAATATTACGTAAAGTAGTACAAGGTTTTGCAGAGCACAAGCAGATAGATAGACATGAAAAACAATAAAATATCTCATTCGAAAATGCACCGTGTACAATTTGTCAACACACAAATGATTCGATTATTTTTGTTGGATATTTCAGAGTTGCGTAAAATTTATTCATTTTGTCGAGGACAGAGCGACTCTTTTGGAATACTGTGTATTTTATGTAACCTTGTGTAATAACAATATAAATTCTGACACAACATTTTTAGCTGTAAAAGAACCAGACAATAACATAAGTTAAGATAAAATAAGAAAACTCTTTACTAAGAGCTACAACAAAGGAGTAAGGTAACAAAAGAATCTTAAGAATAATTATAATAAGCTAGACATTTTAATTGGCGCCTTATCGCTTAGAACAATCTCAATGTCTTGTATGTATGTTACCGTCAAATTGTAAAAACCGTCAAATTACAAACTAACCTACCGTGAGAATAAAACCTGCCCAATTCACTTCCCTACTATTAGGATTCGGCGTTTTTCTCTCGGGGCGTCGATACTATGATATGCCACGTCGTGTAGCATAACAGGATTTATAAAATAAGGAATAAAGAGATTGTGTAGTTGAAGGTTTTGTATTATTTCGCTAGGTAGTCTGTTTCTAGGCACCGCCGCGCCGTCGGGGCGGAGAATCATTGTTTTGTCTCTAATTATCAGAATCCACGCCCCGGTTAATTGGACGCCGCCGCCGGCGCGACGCTCGCCAAAGATTAGGTAATTAATTAGGAACAGAAACGAAAATCATGACATCGTAAACATTTTGTTTCTACTGATAATAATACCGTAACGTATCAAAGCTCACTGCTGAGTTTTTAGAATATGTTTACTACTTTTGATTTGGATAACGAATTATGGGGAAGTATTAGGGTGTTTTGGTTTACTAAAACTTTAAGATGGCATTTAAAACGCGCAACTCATGTCGTCAACTGTCAATGTTAACCATTTATGATGTTTAATAAGTATCTATGTATTTACAACTATATAAGTATTAGATCAGCTATCTGGCTACAATAGTACAAACTTTGAATAGTTTGGTGTCGGATGGTGTTGTGTGAGAAATTTCCAACAATATAAATAAATAATAAAATAATAAGACATTAGTTATCTGAAATATAAATAAATTGTCTCACATAATACGAATAAATAAAAATCACAACACCAAAGTACACAAATAAACTCAATTACCGCTTCTTAAGTGACACTTCAATTAACTGCCGCATCGATGGTACTTAATCTATGTCCAGCGCTACGTTATATAGCAGGTCGTAGCTATTTGCTACGTTGCTGTCGTAGTGAACGCTACGCCGTAGCAGGCTACGTTAGAACTCGAGGCCACTATTTATCTGTGAGGAGATTACGTTCGAGCGTAGAGCATTGATTGGTTGCTAACCAGCCAGTTATTGAAGATCCCTTTATGCTACGATACCCCCTCTATGCTCTGGCACAACTCGAAGCTCTACTTTTATTAGCTTAATTTAATTAGTTGGTGAAGATTTGCAACGTTCTCAAAATTTTACCAAAGTGTAAGAATTATAAAATAACTAATATGTAGAGTTAATAAAGGAAGTGACGAACGAAGACAAATCGATTGCATTTTAAGTAAAAATCAGTATAAAAACTATGTACATTTTATAACTTTCCATTACATTTAGAATTATTTCTTTCGTACTAGCCTTGAAACAACAAGAAAACAAAAATCCTAAAAACCAAATACAACCTACCAAAGCATTTGTAACTATCAATTTCTGTATAAATAAGTAAGTGTCGTTTTGTATGTGAGGTAAACGTTTTAGTCTGACAAAATTTTACGTCAATGCAATAGTTTACAGACAAAAGAATCTGACTACTTTTAGTTACAAAAAAAGCTTATTTTGGATTCAACTTTTGTACAGATGACTTACAATAATAATATGAACCAATCGTAAATTAACCCTGGAGTGTGCATGATAAAACATTTAACCCTCCCCACGCTCCGCCCGAGTTGTCGTGCCAAGTTGGTAATTAGGGCTGTCGTGAAGATTTACTTTTATTTAATTTTGCTGAAATTAAAAACTCTTAAATTATTGTTATTTCCACCACCACTCTCAAAAAAGAAGCAGGTTCTCTATTTGGTTGTATGTTGTTTATGTATGACGACAGTGATGGTTTCTAATGAAAGTTTTTCGAGCGTCTGATTTTAATTTAAAATTGATGCCTGTTTTTATTTTTCGAACAAAATTGCTAACAGAGTGTGTAACGTTACATATTGGCTTTAAACAATATGTAAGCGTACATTTTCTCCCTATTTCATCCCAAAATTACCATTTATTCATAGGAGACTATGTGGATACCTACATACCAAATTTTCATACAACTAATATCTTTTCAATCGTGTCCCCACGATAAAGCATATTTTTCTTGTTATAATAGTAGTATTCTTTATGTATTTATTTCACTTTAAACCTGTAAAAACTTAGTTTTTCTAAAACTTTATTTATTTACTTCATGTCATAATACTTCAAACATCAATCATCGCTAAGCAACCTCTACCATTTTCAAGGTTGTATATGTAGTTTTTAAGTCTAATTCTCTCTGGCCGCTAATTATAAAATGAACTGTTCTCTTATTCTAGACTTGAACCACTGAAAGTTTTCATGTAAAATCTAGGAAACTGAGATGGTCAGACGACATTTGGCACCCAACCTTACAAAAACAACCCCTGACCCCTCAACCCCTGAATTTCTTCTAAATTAAAAAAAAAAACTTCCACTAGTATATATACTTTTATGTTCACTATCGTGACAAGTGTTGTGTACCAGAAAAACAACAGGTGAAACATTGAAACTACCATACGTACGAAATCTGTAGTATATTTGGTAGTTTCAATGGTCTGAATTATATGTAATTATTGTACACAATAAAATAAACTACGATACAACAAAGGTTCTTAGTTCAGGCACTGTCCGCCCAAGACTCACTCTCTGACAAGAGACAAGACAAGAGAGAACTGAATTAAAACGTGTCATGTCTAAACAAAAGTCACATTGAGAAGGTCAGACGTCAGCCAGGCCGGCGCGCGGCGCAGCTCTCACAAACAAACTTGGAATATGTTAGTCACGCTGATTTATATACGTAAAGTACCGTCGCCAGGAGCGAGACATGCTCGTCTTCTACTAAAAATAAAGCACAATGGTCTACTTATAAAAGGTTTAATTTTCAACTCTATGAACAATTGTAATATTGCTGTATTTTGATATTTTTCTAAAAATAGGGTTTATTTCGAAATCATTTATTCTTAGCAGAGTCTATCTGGGGAAGTACCACATCTGTGTCAGATAGTCTACCGCAGCAATAGTATTCAAATGTTACTATTATATTCTAGTTTAATGGGCACTATTACGACAGGGTACAATCATATTGTCCGGGTGACAAGCGCAGGGCTATACTAGGCATGGTTATTATACTTCTTTAAGTCAGTTTTAAAATCATCTTCCTTCCTTCCTCCTCAACCTCCGTGCGGATTAGTCGTGTCAGTGCCGGTCAAACAAATATTTATATTTTTGATTTTCTTTTTTAACTTTGTTTGCCATTTTAGTACGATATTGACTGGGAAAGCATCATCGGCAAGAAGACTCAACAGCTAATTAATAGTCTCTCAAAAACGTGAAAGCCTGGTACATCGCCCCTCCACAGGACTAAATGTGAGTTGATCTTTGACATTTGCCTACGAATGACCAAATAGCAAGCCACCTGAGGACGGTCGTTATCCAAAATAGCAACAATTGGACTGTCATCAACAAACTACACCCTCTTTGCTACACACACAGAGTTACAGTCTCGACTTGCCACGCCTCCCGCAACCTTCATCTGTACGAGGAACTTGCACACACTCTTATTTTTTACCTGCGGACGGACATCTATTCGGCTCCGCTATACACCAAATCTCCCGCTTTTAGGCCTTCTGGCGAAGCGCAGATTGCGAAAATGTCGGGTTACAAGCGTATTACACCGAAAAACGGGAATAAACCCAAGCCAAGAAATAACTCAGATCCGTCACCATCAAAACTAACTAGTTTAGATACTAAAATATTAGCATCACGAAAAACCAATCGATCAGAATGCGAGGATTCCGATGATTCAGCACCGAAAAGAATGCGACCCCAGTGCCAAGAATTACAAAATTTTAAGTCGGAAATGAAAAATATGCTTTCAGAAATGTTCGCCGAGTTTAGTAACTCACAAAATGACCGCATGAAATCAATAGAAAAACAGTTAAGTGAAGTAAAAAACCATACGTCGCCAATTGTTGATATTGAAAAATCTCTCGAATTTATGTCAGGCCAGCTGGCTGACATGCAAAGTAAAATTGACAAACTAGAGGGAGACAGAGGGCAGATTAGTGCGCAGCTTGTAACTCTTGAGGAAAAAATCGAGGCTATTGACAGATTATCTCGAAAAACGAGCATAGAAATAAGAGGCATTCCGAAACAAAGCAGGGAAAAAAAAGAAAACTTATTTTTTATGGTTGAGAACCTACTCACAACGCTCAAGGTAGAATATCTACCCTCAGATTTGCGTGACGCTTATCGCATACCAAATAAAAACATCAGCGCTTCCACAGTAGTAGTTGAATTTTCTAGCACTCGTCTCAAAGGTGCAGTCCTTACCAGCGCCAAAAAGTTTAATTTTGGCGTCAACTCGGCGAAACTGAACACTCAACAACTGGGACTGGAAGGACCCCCCCTAACACTATTTATTTCAGAACATCTCACGCCTAAGGCTAGATATTTACATTACCTAGCCCGAGAACTAGCCCGAACACATAGATACTCCTACTGTTGGACGTCTAACGGAATTATTTACTTGCGTAAAAGTGAAGGCTCAGCCCACATAATAGTAAATAGTATTGCTCAAATTGAAGAATTAAGGAAAAATGCATGACTTTATTGTATGGAAACATGTTCACTCAAAATATATTTCAATTTGTTATCATTTTGTAAACTACTTTTTGAAAAACCCGATCTTCATCTAATACGTAAATTCGATTTTATTTGTGTACTTCTATTTTTTATATACTACTATTTGAGTAAACAAGTATATGTAACAAACAACAAAAAAGATGTTATGAGGACAATTTTGTATCTCAAATTAGCTGAACATGTCTTCTTCTGGTCAGAATATTGTATTTTTGAAGGTTTATTTGCAATGCAAGTATCAATATTTGAAGTATGTAAATGCAACATAGCAGTCCTTCTAATTCAAATAATGGATATCTTTGATATTTCTATACGAATATTGTTTACAACCTGCTACTTGCACATAAATAACTTTTCTACGCACCTGCATATTAGTAAATCCCTGGGTATAACGCCATTTCACGTGTTACAATTACAAAACAACACAAATCCACTCACAAACACAATAAAAACATCTATCCTAAGTAATGAATACAACACAAAACAAACAGATTCTAGTATATTTTTTCATACACCAGCGTATGTGAGATCATTACATCGCTATGACGCGATAATTGTTTGTTATAATGCTTTTATAAGCTGCATTACAGAATCTTTAGCGACGACCGGTATTTTCGTACTTATCAACAACTGTGCTGTGATAACGTCTCGACCGCCACAGATCACACGGCAACTAACAGTAAACCCCTTATCTAGCCCTCATCGCCCGCTATACACGCGTAGATATAATATTATATTCTACCACCTCAGTTCAATTTATTGTTCAACAACAAATGATAATAGTAACCAATTTATTTATTATTCCTGGAGACGATTGACTTATTTAATTGTCTATCTGTGGCAAAATAAACGGGGCTTCGCTAGTATATACTATCATATAACAATTCACAACTATGAATTATTGTTAGGTGTAACTAGAAATAAAATACACCTCAAGATAAAACGAACTTATTGGGCCTTTCCCTTCTTAACCATACCCTGGGAAGGGTTGTACAATTATTGTACTAGGCATGTCATCCACCTATGCTCACAGTCTCAACGTAACACTAATATCTTACTATGGTTCCCGATTCATTTCACACTCCTCAAATTACATATTATAACTAACAATAAAAACATTACAAAAACTATTTTACTGCAATTACTTGTTCAGTGTAAACCTTTTCAAGAGATTACAGGGTATTCCTTCATTGTACACAGTAACTTACATACATGGAGTAGTCATAAAAGTATCTTTTCGTGGCACCAATTTTATTCTGAAAAAAACACATCTAAAGCTATAACTAAGAATTACACTATGCCATCATATAATCTGACCAAACTAGTACTTAAATCAATAACACTGAATGTTAAAGTCTTATCTATAAACTGTAAACAAACTGTATACTTCTCTGTCTTTTGTGCCTCAGTTAATATTAGTGGAAATAAGAAAACAGTTATTTTTACATGTTTGCATATAGTACTCAAGTGCCTTGCACCACTAATTATAATTGTGTTATGTTCTGATTGGAAAGGTGTGAGTTATATGATTTTGAATAAGACAGACACACAACCTTTTTACGTATATCTCTTATCTCTATATTTTTGTATAATTGTGAACGGAACTACTATCCAACTAGCAATTTACACACATTTGATTTTGAGCTTTTCCACTTGTCTTAACACTCGCACTTACAACCTCCTTACTATAATATTTAATTATGGACAACAATTCTAAAATGCAAGACGCTATAGATGACTTTGATACAGCTCATAGTAAATTTTCGTTAGTACCAGAAACGTGTGAGTCATATCTGGGGCTGGATCGAAGTAGAGACCAATTCACTATAGTCTCTCAAAACATTCGTAGCATACGCGCAAATTTCGACAAATTCGTGGTCTTTCTCTTACGCCTACGTTTTCAACCTGATATCATTATATTTACAGAATGTTGGTTAGATTCATCTTTTACTGGAATCCACTTGGATGGATACAGTTGCTCATACTCTAAGCAAAACCTAAACCAAAATGACGGAGTAGTAGTTATGTCAAAGGTTGGGCTTCCAGTAAGTATCACGGAGCCTCCGCTTTTGGAAGCCACTGGTCTTTTTATCAAAGTTTCGAATGAGCTCTCTATACTAGCTATTTATAGATCCCCATCTTTTGAAAGTATAAATATTTTTCTAAATTCCTTGGAAAACATACTTCACAAAATGAAGGGTACAAACACGTCCTTGATCATTGGAGACTTGAATATTGACATAATGCCGGTGCAGCAAAATTCAACAAAACAAAAGAAAGCTGATGAATATCTCAACCTGTTAGCATATCAAGGCTATAGTCCAGGCCACCAAATTCCAACTAGAGAGACTGCCTGTCTAGATCACGTATTGATTAAAAGCTCTAAAAGATCATCTATAGTAGTGTGTGCCAGCAATATTACTGATCACGATGCAGTGTTGATCTCAATTCCTGATAAGCCAAAATCCACTACCGCTCCTAGAAAATTAGTTAAAATAGACTACGAAAGAGTGGTAGGTGACCTGGAAGAAGTGGACTGGTCCAGTTTTTACAACCACGACAACGTAAATAATGCTGTCATTGAGTTTGTTGATATTTTAAACGCCATAGTCAATAAACACAAGACAGTAAAAATAGCTCGTAACTCTAAATACATACGAAGAGACTGGATAACTCCGGGTTTAATAAAATGTATGAAAAAGAGGGACAAACTTAAGACTAACTCAAAGAAGCACCCACATAATTTAGAATTGTTAGAAAAATATAAAAAATATAGGAACTACTGCAACAATATTTTACAAAATCTTAAAAATGAATACGATTGTAACAAAATTAAATCAAACATAGGAAATAGTAAAGATCTCTGGAACTCAATCAAAGATGTTTGTAACTTTAGATCTACCAACGCCAAAAACAATGATCTGTTCAATTCAGCTCCTACCCCAAAACAGGCTCTAAACAATGTCAACCAATACTTCACATCAATCGGCAAGTCCCTGGCAACAGACATTTTAAGTAAAATAAAAACATCTGAACATGCTTTAGCACAGTCAGTTACAATACCTAACTCTCCCTCAAAGTCTATGTTTCTGGCTCCAGCTGACTCAGCTCTCATAAAGAAAATAATAGGGTCTCTAAAAACTAGGTCTGCTGTAGGTTCGGATAATGTATCTAATTATTTGCTAAAATGTGGTAAGCATGTGTTGGCCTTACCAATTGCATTCATATGTAATCTTAGTTTAAAATCTGGTATTTTCCCCGAAACCTTTAAAGATGCAGATGTATGCCCAATACATAAAGCAGGGGACACTGAAGAACCTTCAAATTATCGGCCAATATCTTTGTTGTCATCGATCTCCAAGATTTTGGAAAGAGTGGTAAGTAAGAGTTTTATGAGTTTCTTAGAAAAGGAAAAACTTATTAGTCCACAACAATTCGGATTTCGTTCCACCAAGTCAACGGAGGATGCCGTTACATCTCTGGTTGACTTTGTATCTGGCAAACTTGATGCAGGCCAGAGGTGTATTGCTGTCTTTCTCGATTTGGCAAAAGCTTTCGACACAGTCAGCGGGCCAATTCTCTTAAAAAAACTTGAATACCTTGGTATTCGTGGGACTGCTCTGGCATGGTTCACCTCCTATCTTGCTGGGCGAAGGCAACGTGTAAAAGTTGAAGGTATTCTAAGTGATTATGCGCAGATGTCATTCGGTGTTCCACAAGGAAGCGTGTTAGGTCCAGCCCTATTTCTAGCCTACATCAATGACCTTTGCCAACTAAAATTAGCAAATGCACAAATATTTGCATTTGCAGATGACACTGCCATTGTCTTCCACAGTAGTAAATGGGACGCAGTATCTAACATAGCCAACAAAGGACTGAGAGACATCGCGCACTGGCTTCAGCAGAACCTATTAACCTTAAATGTATTGAAAACTAAATTTATAGCATTCCGCATTTCTCGACGTTCTGCCCCTAAGCACTCCCTTTCAATCAACTTGCATACTTGCAATGTGGACTTGTACCAACAATGCCTATGTAACTGCCCCAGACTTGAACAGGTTAGCAATATAAAATATCTGGGAATATACATTGATGAGGCCCTAACCTGGACTAAACATTTACAAACGGTTCATAGCAGACTTAGAAAACTAATATTTATTTTTAAAAAATTAAGAACTATTGGAGACATAACGATAATCAATTTGGTTTATAACGCCCTTTGTAAGTCAATATTAACCTACTGCATCACTTCCTGGGGTTCAGCATGCTCTACACACCTCATCAAAGCTGAACGAGCACAAAGATTAATATTAAAAATAGCTCATAAAAAAACCTACAGATATCCTACTGATGACCTATATCAGGACACCAAACAATTGCGCATACGCCAGCTCTTTGTAAATGCATGTGTCTTAAAATTTCATAAATCTGCACTTGTAACCAGTAAATCCAAAAGAACCCACAGGTGGGACCTACCTAAGACTAAAACGAAAATTGGCCAAAGAAGTTACAACTTCTTAGGCTGTTATCTATATGGAACAATGAACAAAAAACTTGAAATTATAGGCGATACTAAAAACATTTGTAAAAGAAAGATCAAAGAATTCCTTATAACACTAAATTATAAAGATTCCGAAGAGTTAATAAGGCCAACTGTTTAAAAATAAAAATCTAAGAAATCGTTTCTCTACACACACGCACTTACACAACCACACCCTCAGACACATAAACACCCTCACACACACACACACAGCCTCCCTCACACACACTTACACGAACACACCCTCACACACCCCCACGCACACACAGACACTCTCACACACACACACCCTCACCCCTCACACACACACACACACACACACATCCCTCACACACATATATATATACGTATTACTATTAAATGTATTGATTTATAAAAGTTGTTGAACTTAACCAAGCACCAGACCTGCGCACTTTAAATATTATACACCCTGGAAGAGAACTAGCTCCCACAGACACAGGGAATCCTAGTGTGGGAGCTAGGTACATCTTACTTATAACACACCCAGTACTTATGCTTAATTCCTTAGATTAAGATGCTAGATTAATTACAACGTTTTTGGATGTATATCATATTTTGTTTCTTTATTTTTTAAATTTATATTGTATTAAGTTGTTCTACTTATTATTTATTAATTACTTTGGAATTGTAATACAATAATTGAACTTTGTAAGATTAGTTAAGTCACAATTTGGTACCAATAAACTTTATTATTATTATTATTCAGTCATTTATTTGTCTTCTTAGTTTTTAAATTTTTTACAATACATATATAAAATAAACATTATAAAAAACTTAAAAACTAGGGTGCCGCCAGCAGCGGGGCAGTGCCCAAGCTACCGGTGGTTAGGGCTGCAGAGTGAGGAACCTCCTGACGATGCGCGCTGTGTCGAGGATGACCGCCTTCTGCATCTGACCCTTGATCCAACCGTCTAGCGAAAGTCTCTTAAGGTGTTGGTCGAGACTTTTCGCTACAAGGCCGTTAGCCGACACGACTATTGGGACTATGATCGTCGAATCAACATCCCACATGGCGGTAACCTCATGAGCTAAGTCAAGGTACTTGCTTAGCTTGTCCTTCTCGGCTTTCACGAGGTTCTCGTCATGTGGTACGGTGATATCTACGATCACAGCCCGGCGCTGAGACCGGTCTACCAGCACGATATCAGGCTTATTGGCGACAATAGTCCTGTCCGTGATGATAGAACGGTCCCAGTAGAGCAACGCACGACCATTCTCGAGAACTGGCAGAGGTGCGTACTTATAGTACGGCACCTCGGACTCAACAAGATAGTATCTAAGAGCAAGTTGCTGATGGATGATCCTGGCTACTAGGTTATGTCTGTGCAAGTACTCGCCGTTAGCAAGATGCGAACAACCGGAAATAACATGACGAAGAGATTCGCCTGGACGGCGGCATGCTCGACAGATGTCGACCGTACCGTCCTTCATTATGTATTTCCGGTAGTTGTTCGTCTTGATAACTTCGTCTGCAATTGCACAGGCAAAACCCTCGGTTTCTCCGAAGAGGTCCCCGAAGCGTAGCCAGTTCACCGAAGCGAGCAGATTCACATCGGGTCCCGTCAGGGCCCGATAGAATCGCCCGTGCAGCTCCTTGCTCTTCCATACTACCTTGCGATCATCAGTGCTGAGCACCGATGGTTTGCGCCAGTTCTCGTTTGCCAATGAAAGAGGCGTGAAGCTCCTGTCAACTGCCACAACATCCCGATGCATCCCGGACTCGTTGTTGCGGAAATAATCTCTGAGACTGCATACCTCGCGGTTGTGAAGGTTTTTGGCATTTAAAAAGCCTCGACCCCCCCATTTCCGCGGGATATACAGTCTCATAACAGACGAGCGCGGGTGTAGCATGCGGTATGTTGTGAGCTGTTGACGGACCTTTCTGTCCAGGGCGTCGAGCTCAGTCTGAGTCCATCTCAGTATGCCAAAGGAGTATATCAGCAGAGGCATTACCCAACCGTTGAAGGCTCGCGCCTTGTTACCGCCTGACAAAAGACTTTTAAGTACTTTTGTCAGCCGGCAAAAGAAGCGCTCCTTCACCGATTTCTTAATGTCATCTGCTGATATACCCAACGACTGTGACATACCAAGATATTTGTAGGTCTCGTCTTCGGAGAGGGATCTGAGAGTTATAGTCTCGGAAAGTTGTAAATTCTCTGAATTTACTACTTTCCCTCGCTGTACATGCATGACCGCACACTTGTCGACACCGAACTCCATCTTGATGGCGTTACTAAAAACCTCTGTGGTTTTTAATAGCTCCAACAAGTCTTGGCGTTTCGGTGCAAAGAGTTTGAGGTCGTCCATGTACAGCAAATGAGATATAACCTCACCTCCTCTACGAAGACGATAGCCTAACTCTGAATCCTTCAACAGAGTGCTGAGAGGATTCAGACTTAAGCACCAACATAGCGAACTCAGACTGTCGCCCTGAAATATGCCTCTTTCAATCTTTATCAAGTCCTCCGAATCAAACGAGCTGTCTACGCTACCTGGTTGACGAAGGACTGTGACCCACTGTCCCATGCATTTGCTTAGAAAAGATTTTAGAGTTGGGTTTATTTTGTACAACTCTAAAACCCTTTTCAGCCACGAATGGGGCACCGCGTCATAGGCCTTCTTATAGTCAATCCAAGCAGCGGAGAGGGCTCCTTTGTTACGTTTGACTTGTTGGCAAATGGTCGTGTCAATGAGGAGCAGCTCCTTAGTACCACGGGACCCAATCTTACATCCATTCTGAGAGGAGGCCAAAACGTTATTTGCGACTATATGCGCGTAAATTTTTGCTCTCAGAATGGATGTAAGCAGCTTATAGGTGGTAGGTAAGCACGTTATGGGTCTATAGTTCTTTGGTTCCGTGGTACTACCAGACTTATGGAGCAAGAAGGTGACTCCGGTGGTCATGAAACTTGGAAGAGAACCCGTCTCGAGAGCTTCTTGGAATTGTGTTGCTAAACGTCCATGTGAGCATCGAAACCACTTTATCCAGAAGTTGTGCAATCCGTCCGGCCCAGGACTTTTCCAGTTCTGAGCTGTCCGGATAGCACAACTAACGTCTTCGGAGTCTATCGAAACAGACTCCATGGGTTCGATGGGTTCACATGCACGTTCGACAACACGCATCCAAGCTCCCTCCGTGTGCTCGACAGGCACCGACCAGATGCTGCGCCAGAAGTTTTTCATAGCGCTGGCATCCGGTAGCTGCCCATCGTTCACACGTCGACTTGTTCCTTCCCAGTTTCGGTACACCTTCCTTTGATCACTCTGGAAGTCGCGATTTTGCCGATATCGATTCACACGCTCTCTGTAGCGACGAATACGGTTTGCCCACGCATAAACTTTCTGCTTCAGATAGTCAATACGTTCCGTAACATTGGCAAGATAGTGCTGGGGACTGATACCAGTCCCAGCGAATGCCTGTGTTACGAAGCGCATGACTCGGGGACGACTGTTCCCCTGACTGAAGCAGATTAGCTTTGCTATAAGAGTCCTGAATGTGCTGATACGCCGTTCTATTCGCATTTGCCATGCTGGTGCATCTCCGGCGGTTCGCGTTGTACGGTCAGTGTCTGGAAACTTGACACGTGCAACGCGACACGCCGCGATAGCACCACAGTACAGAATAGAATGGGTATCAGTCAAATCTTTGCTAGTACCCAGGTAGGGTACCAGCAAAGTATTCAGGGCTCCCATCAAAGCCAAATTCCGTTTATGGGTGGGTAAACGTGGTAAACGCGGCCTAGAGTTTGGTGTGAGTCGATATTGGAAAATCGAAAATATTGGAAAATTATTATTATTATTATTATGTGCTATGCACAGACTGCACAGGGCCTGCGGAGTACGCAGTGGGTACACAGCCGTCTTCTAATGAGAATGCGTGTTTGAGCCGCGCATTGTGTGGGGACGCTGTTTGTTCTGAGCTGTCTTACTGCACTGTGAACCGAGCAGCGGCGCCCAACCGGTAATACCGAGGGCCGTTTAATTATATTTATTGCCGCCGATTAATTAATTTCCGGAATTCTAGAAACGTTATTTAGACGAATAAAAAATAAAAAAACATCTTGTTGCAAATATTTTTTAGCCACCTTCTAGATGATACTAGAGGTGTTCTGGTTTTACCCACGTAGTAAAAAGTAACTTATGTGTTCCTACAGACTGTAACCTCACTGTATTCAAATTTCAGCCCGATCCATTCAAACGTAATGACGTGATTGAGCTACAAACATCCAAACGTCCAAACATTGACATTTGTGATATTAGCATAGAATAGATAAATATTAGTAGAATTAAGTAACTAAGTAACATGCTTTCCTTTACTTCCTAAACCTTAAATGCAAATTTGTTACTACTTATAAGTTAATATTGATTACAGGGCGCGCAAAAACTTCCAAAACTATTATCACATTCACTTGAAATTTATTATTTCTAAAAAAATTGGGTGTCTTACGTTCTTATTTTTTTAAATCAATTAGCTATATTATATTTTATTTCAGACACATGGTCCCAGATTATACAACTACAATAATTATAAACTTGTTTTATCGTTTTGATAGCAATATTACATACTAAGTAAAGCAATAGTTAAAGCTAAACTATTAAAAAACTACTTCCAAAATAATGTATTTTTAAGTAACGTTAAAATCGCACACGGCCCATATCTTTTGCTCTAACTGGTCAAATAAGCTTGAAAGTCAACAGTTTGCGGGCTTTTAGTTGAGCGGACGTGGAGCCCAGAGTGGTGGCTGCGAGACGTTTGTCCACTGGTCCCTGAAGCGAGCCGTCCCCCGTCCGTGAGACTTCGCAGCGGGAACAAACACACGATGTTTTTATTCTACTCGCCGGCTTTTGTCTTCAGACGGAGTTACATTACGTTATTTTTGCCTGGCCTTGTGGCTTAGTGGGTAGTAGCTCTGCCTGCAAAGCCGAGGGTCGTGGGTTCGATTCCCACCCAGTGCAAATATTTGTGTGATGAATTCAAATGTTTGCACTGTGTCTGGGTGTTTCTATGTATAATAAGTATGTATTTAAAAGTATCCAAGTATTATATCAGCTATCTGGCCGCCATCATACAAGCTTTGCTTAGTTTGGGGTCAGATGGTGTTGTGTGTGAATTGTCCACCAATATTTATTTATTTATTATTAGATTCAGTTGTTTTATGACCGATGCTAAAAACGTCTGATGGTAAACGGGAGAATTTTTAAAGATGTTTTTGAAGTGCTTTCTAAAGAATATCTACCACTCATGTGGCAAAACACGTCATTATTCCACTGTGCCGAATAAAACTCCAATAATAATGATGTATGGATGGATGTAATACAATGCTGATTTCTAATACCACGCTCAATAATGACTGTATTGTATAAGGTATTCATTAAAATACTTGTTTTAACATCACAAAGCTTTTTCTCGTGTTTAATCTAATAATATTTCTCAACAATTACTTCGCCTCTAAGGAACGATTTTAGGGTTGCGATTGTGAGCAATATTTCTTACCCCGTGATTCCCAACACAATTTTCCCGTGAAATTGGGTAATTTGAGGGTATTTGATGGCAAATCGCGCCGGCGGCAGATAATAGCGTTTGATTGATGGTGTGACGTCACTCGGTGATCAATTATTATATTTTTACTTAGCCCGGGGACGGCGATCGAGATCTTGATTCCACATCCCTTCAAAATACGAGAATACCCATGTTAGCATAATGATTATGCTTGCAGATATTTAATTCGAGGAAATTCGATTCATTTACTATATTTATTTAGAACAAGTTTTCAAATTCTTCAAACTTTGTCTTATAAAATCTGACTGATATGTGAAAATATGGCATTAGCAGTTCACTTTAAGGTTTTAATTGCTGGAAGTCGGAGCCTTCTCTAACAAAGAGAGAGTTAAGACCGCAATCTACCACGTTCATCAAGTGCGGGTGTGCGAATGACACAAGTCGCGTTCCAAGTTATCTTTCTTGAAATATTTGCTGGTTTTTCCCTCATAATTTTCCAATAAATCATATCGTTTCCTAAGAAAGCCAACTTTCTGCCACGTGTTTCATTATGTGGCTTTTGCTAGTAAATCATTAATAATATTTAGTATTTCTTATTCATTAGCGCGGGAGTCTTGTTTGTTTGGCTGTCTGAAGTTAGAGAAGAGAGGAACGAATTAAACTTGAACACTTTTCAGGAAATGTGCGCAAAAAGTGCGACACTTTTTGCGCACATTTCCTGAAATGTCTTCAATAAAATTCCGAGACCGAAGCGACCTTGCAGCGGTATTCAAGGCTTTGCAACCGGTAATTAACCAGAACTTCGTCACCTACCAGTCTCTCGACGCATACGTATTGCGTATTCCTGTGTCATAAAAACATAATGAAAATATTACACAATACTTATTCGCGATTTATATTATTTCATTACCTCGTGCTCTAGTTGTGGTAGACATATCAGTTATTCTACTACCAACCTGTAATGTACAAACATCACTGTATTCCGGTTTGAAGCGCAATGTTCCCCGAGCAATGGCAGGGCATAGAGATAATTCACCTTATTTCTCCGGGTGACAAGAGCAGAGCAGTGCCAAGTAATGAGTAAGATTCTTCTTGTTCTTATACCTGCGTGATACTAAGATGTTATGGGCATTCGTGTTGCTTACCATCAAGCACATGTCCTGTTCGTCCCGTCTTTGTACAATATCAAAACAGAAGGACTTGTAGCTCTGTGTAATGTTTTCAAATCATGTAAGTTTAAAAATAATAAAAGCAATGTTGATGCATTAGTACTTGATACGATAACGAATAAAATAAATATCTTACTTAGTAGATATAGTTCGTACAAAAAACTTTAGAAGTAGAGTCACACACCGCAGTGGTTATTACGTAAACTTTAATCCGGCGAGTCCGAGCGAGCTGCCTCCAGTTCTTTTGATAAAAACCTTGATTTAGTTTCTTGCCGGAGTTTTCTTCCGCCGCCATCTTGTATTAGAAGCACGTGCGCGGGAGATATCTGCGGCTCGGCCGAGCGGTTTTTAAAACCAACATCTGAGATCGACGGCGACCAGCTGTTATTACCTGACCTAGAAGTGATTGTGGCTCTTCAATTATGAGAGATCAATTTATTTTGGATGTCTAAAAAGCCGTGGGCTTAGTAGCAAGTACGACAGATTTTATAATCGGGAGGTGGTAGGTTCGAATCCCTTGTAAATTTCAAATTATTTTCCATTTGTACGAGTTTTGTCATCACCACTGTTTTTGATGATGAAGAAAAACATCATTAGGAAACTAGCGTGTTCCATAATATAATATATATTTTGAGGACACTTTTGTCGTTTGCTAACGCTCACTTGGCCAGCATGATGACTTTGAGCTGTGGCTGTTTTCTTGTTTGAGAAGGCTTTGAGTCTCAGCAGTGGGAACACAAAAAGCTGCGTAAGTAATTTCCTGATCCAAAATAAATACACCTCGTAATTTTTGACCAATTGTCTAGAACGCGCGCCCTGCGGGCTGCATGCAGCCCGCGACCTGCCGCCGTGCGGCCCGCGAGGGAGTTGATTTTTTTTATATATTTTATTCCCGGTTCTCATGTTTATATCCTATAAATTTTACAAATTGCAAATTTATGCAGGTACCTATACAACTAAATAAATGTATTATACAGAGTTATTGGTTATCAGCCTGCATTATTTTAAGGGGATGTTATCTGATACCTTTAAATGAGCAATTCTTGTATATATAATTATATATATCGAATCTGAATCTCGGAAACGGATCGAACGATTTTCATGAAATTATGTATTCAGGGGGTTTCGGGGACGATAAATCGATATAGCTAGATTGTATTATTAAAAAATGTCATTTTATGTGCTTTTTCAGACAATGAAAAACTCCTATAATATCATTTGAATACGATAGCAAATTCCGCCAGTAATGTCATCGGCTGAATAGCTCAAGCGGCAGAGGGCCGCTCTCGGTGGCGAGAGATCCCGGTTCGAATCCTGATGATTACTTTCTCGGTCCTTTTTTTTTTTTGATGTAATATTTTAATAAGTTTTATACTATGTGATATTTCATGGGAACGTAATTTGTATCTGCTCAAATATAATAAAAAGAAACCGAGCAAAGCTCGGTCAACCAGGTACTGTACATTTAATACGTACACTTTTGTTCCACAGTTTTTAAAAATTCGTATTTTATGCCAGAAATTAAAATTGTATTTGTCCGGTTACGAAAGATGAGCTAAACCTCTTCAATTGAATCTTTGGAACACCAACAATGAAACGATGGAACTTTTTCGAGTTACAAGCAGTCCTATAGAAAAAGGACAAGGTGGTACGAGATAGATTGCGCAAATCAGCTGCACACTCTAAGAAATGTATCAAAGAAGGAATAGTCTACCTAGAGTTTCCTGTTTCACATTTCCCGGGAAGCCATTACCCAGTTGAGTAATGTTTTAACAGGATCAATAAAACTAAGTTTAATAAACAAATCCCCGAGCAAGCAGGAACAGCGAGCTAACTCCCGGCTCACACTCCAATTTAAACTTGGCACAATCGCCCTACACGCTACACGCCGCCTCTTCCAGACAACGACACTACGTCACGACATTCGTTGCGTTTGTACACATACAACGTACACTGAAATAACTTATACACAATTCTAATCTCTACTATATTTATGAACATAGCGTTATATTAACAATAATAATTGTACTTATTTATTTGTTAATAATGTATGGAAGTATGTACATACAGTTCAATTAACTGTACCTATAAAGGTGCCTATAAAGCTGGCGGCATTGCCCCGCTAAATGGCGAAAGGTACCTTAGTGAGTTATGTCAATAAAATTCTGCGTGCGTAGTTCCTTTTATGTTCCCGACATAAAAAATAGCCTACGCACTTTCCAGTCTATGTTCTGTATATCATTTATATGAGTAAATAATGCTGTGTTGTTAGTTGCTCAATGACATCGGAACGACTAAATAGAACCAACATAAATTTGGAACACGGTTAGGTTATAGTCTGACTTTTGGCGGCAGGAACAGAGACTATCTGGTTAAAAGCACGGGGTGCTATTAGTATATGGTCGTAGTTTAGGAATCTGTATTGAACTTGTGAAGTAATGTGAACGGGCCTCATTGTGTGAACAAGTTGGGAACCTTTTCACTCGATCACTTATCTCAGAGATAATGGGCCTCTGACTTCGTTCGTTTAGTTGTGGCTTTACTTTGACTTAGGCTTTGTGAGGTTTGATTCCACTTTATCTACTTTCATAGTTTAGTTTGATTTATAAAACAACTAGCACATCACCGCGGTTTTAATCACGTAGTTCACGTTCACAAAATGTTCACGTGATAAAAAGTAGCATAATGAGCTATTCGGGACTATATTCTAAGTGTATTCTAAAATTAGTCCTATCTGTTCCACTATTCTGACAGACAGACAGAAACACTTTATTAAGCACACATGAAATAAATTAAAATACCGTTTTGACAATTCTGACGTGATCGACAAAAAAAATCGAAATTGTTTAGAAGTTTGTCAATTAGTACAAACTAGTGTTATCACACAGATTACAGAAATCTGTAATCTATGTATTATCAATTATAGTATATTTACTATGGTTTTCTATTTACTTGTCTTCACAATGGTGCAAGAAACTATATTGAAATATCGGGAACTCGTTTTACCAAATAGCCACCGCATATATCACATTACGTTAGTAGAGTATTATTGAATTGAATTGAAATTATTTTGTTAACATATTTTAAGATCCCTTTGTACCCATTTTCGCAAATAAAGATAAATATGAAATGAGTGTAGCGTTGTAGTAATTATAATAACACGGCCAAAACAGATTTTACATAGATTTGTATGGAAGTAAAAACTCTAAAACATCTACAGATCATAACTCCGGTCTCATTAAAAGAGTATCACTGAGCCGAATTCTCGCAAAGGTCTAGAGTTTTGGAACTCTCCAAAGAACATAGCAATTAAAAACAATCTCAAGTTACACAAAAAATACTGCTCCAATAACAGCTCAAAGGGAAAACCCAGAATTTCTGTTTCGCTAAATTTTAGAACAAGAATAATTTCAGAGAATCTAAATAAAATAAAGTGAAATCAGTATAGAAATTTGACGAACTCAAAAGCGATAGAATTGGTCGTGAGTAATGATTCTATTGTGTGGCTACTCGCATAAGACTCGTAACTTTGTGGATGTTCATTTAAATGTATAAAATAAGAGAAAACGTTTTCAATTATTTACAAATAACTTGCTGAAGGAATGCCTACATAGGTATGTAACGAATGGTATGATAGAACTTAGCTTGATTAGTATTATTCTGAGATCTACACAATCTAATCTAGTGCTGAGTAAACAACAGATCACTGGGATTGCTTTCATTCTGCAGATTTCTTCAAGAAGAAAAACAGTTCAATGCACTGCGACCAAGGAAAGAACGAGTGGAGAACAGGAATTGTGTTATCCATTATTGAATCAATAGTGTTCCACATTGCGACGTCCCGCCTAGCGCCTGGTCGCTCATTCTTTGTGCCAGTTTGTAAAATGCCCGAACCGCAACATACGTCAATAGAAACTCTTATAGCGCTACAGTTGTGTCGATTGACCAACTTCGGTTTGGACATTGAGTTGCGATTTTGTACTATTAAAATCTTAGATTTTGTTGAATTTATTTTAAAGTTATTTTTCTTTTTACGCGTTAGGGATAATGAGAGTACATTTTTATGATGTCCGCGCACACCGGCTCGAAAAACGCACAGCCCGAAGTTAGACAACATGTTAGTAAACATTGGATTTAGCTTCAGGTTAACGCTCCTTGCGGTGAAGATATTATCTACTCTATAGTTGAAGTTAGACTTTTTAGCACGAGGAATAAATATAAATATAAAACTTGTTGCGTGCATACGTAAGTGTACACATATTTTTTTGTAAGCTTACTAGGTGGTACTTTATTTTCACTTTTTTCACAAGATTAGTACTTATGAATCAGTTAGCTCAATCTTAAGCCTGCCAAAATTCATCGAATCAAAAACACCAATAGATAAAACAATTACTAACACCAAGATATAAAAAAAAAAGTTAGTGCTGTTATTAAGCGATTATAATTATATAAAAACAGAT
This sequence comes from Ectropis crepuscularia, assembly GCA_963693475.1. Lineage (NCBI taxonomy): Eukaryota > Metazoa > Arthropoda > Insecta > Lepidoptera > Geometridae > Ectropis > Ectropis crepuscularia. The sequence goes on along the minus strand of OY856350.1, from coordinate 29,326,661 downwards.
AAATTGATTTTAAGTTGCAATTACACACTTGACATTCGATTGCGATGATTGACTCCATCATCACTCACGTCAGGCCCGGTGATGGTGGTGGTGATGGTGCTATCTAATTCAAAACTACCTCTATTATCTACAAACACAAAAAGAAAAGTACAAGGACAGATTCTTCATTTACTTTTTCGATGTCGATGTTAAAAAGAAAAAAGTCTTACTACGAACGTGGGAAAAGTAAGATGTATTATGGCAAAAGTTACGAGCTTGTAGGAAGACTTACTGCGGTTGTATAAATCAGAAAGCGTTACTCTAACATCATAATTTACGATATCGCGTTTTGGAACGTTAAGTATGTATGAAAAATATGTTTTTCATCCCACCAGCTCGGAAAGAGTACTTTTGCTCCTCGATATCAGGGCGCAAAAGTCGTTTTTACCCTCTAGAGGTTAAAGTAAATTTGAATTTAGAACATCGGGTGTACTGAGGTTTTGAATTCAAAACATAATGTAACCTATTTATTTCTACCTCCTTGGTGCCGAATTCATCATACATTTATTTTTAATTTGTTAAAAACTCGTACTCGGAACCTCTTTGGTGTACTTTTTTTTAAATGCTTTGCGCGCAATTTTCTTTTCACGTATGGAGGATAGAGGTAAAGAATGTTATTTCAAATGGCAAAACATTTTGAAATGCTATGAATGAATCAATTGTATTCGAATTGAAGTATGCCGAGTTGCCGAGTTAAATAGTTAAATATTATTGACTACTAAAATAGTAACTAATAGATAATTTCAACTACTTGTACAGTACAAAATAATGTAGTAAATTTAACATCAAATAAATAATTACTATTTTGAGAAAACATGTAGGTACAATATATTTTGAAGTCAAAACTTCTTTTGACGCGCCAAAGACAGATTTTTCGTGGGCTGTCAATTTAATTCTAGCGTCACGCTCGGGAATGATAAGAAATCTTTGGGTAAACTCGTGACCATAGCCAATGGCCATCTAAAAATGCCTCAGCCTATCTCATTGGCCATTTAAAAATGTGTCAGCATTTCTAGATGGCCATGCTCATAGCCACGCCCTCTGGTTTCACACGCGTAGTTTCCAAAGTAAAAATCAAATTCTGAGTTATAAGTTACCACTTCTATCGGCAGTGCCTATGACTGCCAATATTTTTCTTTCATGAATTCTGAATAGTACGTTTATTAATTTCCTTTAAAATGTACCTTGATGCAAATTTAGCGCTACTATAATTTAATGCATTTGGGCGGACACTTTTTCATGTACACATGAAACTCCTTACCTCAATCGGTCAACTCTCCATATTATCACGTCATATTGTTATTGTTAAAACCATGGCTAAATAAACTTAAGTTTAAAACTTATAAAATTGAATACAAGTGAAAAACCGAAATACCATAATAATAAGTGATTCTAGCGACCAAGAAGTTTATTTAACGCCAACAGAATCGACTGAAACTGACAATGCGCAAAGCGTTTAGTAATTTCCTCGCTAGGGGGGGATGAAAAATTACGTGTTACACTCGAGTGCAAAGATTTTTCACCTTGTGCCCTTTTGATTCCCTTGCTACGCTCAGGATTCTAATTTTTGAATCCCTCGCTACGCTCGTGATTCAACTTTAGAATCCTTCGCTTGCTCGGTCATCAAAATTGAGCACGCGGTTAAAAAGCCACTTTGCACTCTTGTATAACAAATAACTATTAAACATAATTTTATTTTAATCGATAGTAATCTATGTAGGTCAAAGAGTGTTCAAGAGTTTAACGTGTTATATTATGCATAACGATTCGGTGGATGAGGAGGACAGAGACCAAAGCCATCTTCCGGTTTCATTGGTGCTTAAAATTGTTATATTAGCAACACGTAAACCAATTATAATATGTTTGCACTACTCCGACTCGGGATCTGACAAGGAGTCCACCCAATTTGATAGTCAAATGCAGGGCGATGGATGTCACACCATACCCTCAAACAACGTCTTTCTTGGAATATCCCGAATCCTCATGATAATTTACGCGCGTCACTTTCTTTGAAAAAGATCGCCGGATGCGGCCTAAACTTAGTCGTGTGGGTAATTCTTAGATGATAATAGTCATAGGACAACGTAAACCAAATTATGTCTGCACTACTGCAACTCAGGGTCCGTCAAGGAGTCCATCCAGTTTGATAATCAAATGCTGGGCATTGGATGTCACCATACCGAATATGCCGAATCCTCATGATGTTTTCATTCACCGTTAAAAACAAAGTTCATCTGTACGCGCGTCACTTTCTTTGAAAAAGGTCGCCGGATGCGGCCTAAACTTAGTCGGACTAGACTGACTAAAGCATACAAGAGTAATTCGTGTATTCATTTAAAATGTTCACCTGTACTTTAAATATACTCAAATATTTTTTATTCTATTTAAATATTGGTGGATAAATCACACACAACACCATCTGACCTCAAACTAAGCAAAGCTTGTACTATGGCAGCTAGATAGCTGATATAATACTTATATAGTTTAAAACACATACTTATTGTTCGCGCCGTCTTCGTCGTCGTAAACAAACATTCAAAATTTGCGCCTTCTGCGCAGTTCATTCATTCATGTATAATTTAGATCGATTTCATTCATACTTTCATTCGTTAATTCTTACACTTCATTCTTCCCATCCAACGAACACGTCACGTTATATTCAAAATTATTCAACTATTGTAAAAAACTACAGAAATATTGGAAAATATACGTCTTAATCAAGAAAAACTGAATTTCATTGTTCCGGAAGGAACACGTATTATACATAGAAACACCCAAATACGGTACAAATATTTGAATTCATCACACAAATATTCACTCTGGGTGGGAATCGAACCCACTAATTTACTTACAAAATACGCTCTCTGAGACTATTACTGATCGGTATGGCTAAAGTTCGTCATCAGCCAGTATTTTAATGGACGTTGCTGAGCTAGTTCTATATAAATGATCTGAATCTAAATAGCTTCATTGATTTTGTTAAATTTTTGCCCACTACTTAACACAGATGACTCCATCTTGCTGGAGAGTGGATGACAATTCTACACTACGTTTGCCTAAACGGTTATCAGTTTTTCTGGCTATATGGCCGGCCCATTGCCACTTTTACTTGCTCATTCTCTGCGCTATCTCGGAGACTTTGGTTCTATTTCGGATGACTTCATACCAGAGTCATGGCGACAGTTTCAAGTACTTAGAAGATATATTTTCTTTATAAAAGCAACATCAAAACAAAGATCATAAGACGATCAAAACCTTCGTTACTACTTATTCAATCAAAACTGAATTCTAAAGCGGAGACTGTAGAGTTCCTAGTACCGTGAATGCTAATAAAGGCGTTAATAGGGTGTTAGACACAGCAACGCATATTGCGCCGGTTCATTGGGACGTAACTAAGTGTCTCAGGACAGATTGCCGGCGATTCTCGTTAGGGATAATGGGAGTACGCCGAACGACGCTGACGGCCTGAGTTAGGGAAGACGCACACACACAGACTTGCTCACTCGTTTAGACGTGACATACGCGCTTACACACTGTGACAAGTTTTGCAGGAACAAATGAAATATATAATATATTGGTGGACAATTCACACACAACACCATCTGACCCCAAACTAAGCAAAGCTTGTAATATGGCGACCAAATAGCTGATATAATACTTATATAGTTGTAAATACATACTTATTATACATAGAAACATCCAGACACAGTGCAAACATTTCAATTCATCACACAAATATTTGCACTGGGTGGGAATCGAACCCACGACCCTCGGCTTTGCAGGCAGAGCTACTACCCACTAAGCCACGAGGCCAGTCAATTCAATTGTTTTACTGCATAAGAGCCCACTGACTGTTTCCACTGTAAGGACTCGATGCCTTCTCTTGCAAGGATACAGTCAAAGTCATAATCTACCATGCTGGCCCAGGGCGGGTTGGTGGATGAAGCAGGACCTCGTAAACTTCTTAGAGAATTCCAGTTTCCTGATATTATCTTTTTTTAGTTACAAAACTTTATATTTACCTATATCTTATCATCATCATATAACATTTTTTTTTGGAGGATGGAATGTAACTTATGTTATTCAAGATCATATATTTTTATTTTTTTTAAATATAGAGTGACGAGACGAGCAGGTCATGTGCCTGATGGTAAGCAACATGCCTGCCACATAACAACACAGTGACACGCAGCTATTGGAACATGAAGATTCCAAATCATTACCTAGCACTGCACTGCGCTCGTCACCCAGAGATCTAAGTTGTTATATATCTACCTATACAACTTTAAATTTTAACCTAATCCCTTTAATTCTTCAACGTAGAGTTGTCCTTCGCATTTGTAATATTAGTAAGAATTGCAAGTTCATTCAAAAGACATATCTTAAGAGGCTACTAGCCAGGGCTACAGAGATCCGGACGATAATAACCTTCTCATCCATTTGCCTCTTGCCCCGACCACCGAACGATCTCGAACATTGACTCCATAACTAGATTACTGATTCCTGACGTCACCAAGATCGTGAATATCAGATGAAGGCAGATAAAGCCGCGTCACACATCCATCGTAATCCATTACTTAGCTGGAGCGAGCGGCCCGAGCGGGGGTGCCTCGTATTGAGATGGATGGATTGCCGTCACGTGGGGACTGTGTCACTGAGCCGTGTACACACTCGATGATGTGAAGTTGATGAAGCAAAGTGACATTGAAGTCTTAGCTTTAATGCTTTTGCTTGGTGAACAAGACTACACTTGCAGAAGCATTGTTTAGAAAAATTTGAATTTACTGGACTATCATCGTTGAACCATATTATTATGACTACGTATGATAAGGGCAGTGCAGTGCCAGGCAATATTGAGTAAATACATACACAACATGCATAGCTGTGGTGCAATTTATACATATTTAGATACGCTGTTGGCAACGGTTATAGTATCACGACTTCAATTGTTTATTCACATCTAAAAAAAAAACTGCAATCTTAAGCACAAATTAAATTAAATTATAATTTCAAGAGAGTAATTTATGCTTCTTCGTTGAATCTTTTTCAAGACAATTTTTACAACTGCTCACCATTACTTTACTTAACATAACGGAAAGCCGTTTGCATTATTTGCTTTTTTTAGTTTCTGAAGGATAGCGGATGAAGCTGTGAGCATAGCTAGCATCTATTTCTTGGAAGAGAAGCAATTTAACCGTTACGGTGTCATCTGCCATTATAACTCTTACACAATTGCGTTAACGTAACCGACCATAACGTTATTTATTAACGGCAACGTTACTAAACGTAACGCTATTTGTCAACGCAAACGTTAAATAACACGTTACGTAGTGTGTGTGCACGGCTTTATAGTCTTTCGGAACGTAATGTACAGTGCAACTAACTTATCTGTGGAACGGGCAAAACCGGTACTACTGAGTAACGAGTATTAAAGAACATAGAGTAAGATCCCAGAGCTACCAGACGTCACCTATTTTCTGATAAATGAAATGTGGACGATTGAGTAGAGTTAGTAAGTACTTAGAACACATGCTTACTCGCTAACTTGCTTAGACGGCCAATTTTGAGATATGGGGTAATGAAAGTACATCCAAACATTACTTACTTCACGTATTTTCTAATAAGTGATTTTCACGTATGATGTAGGCAATATCCTGAAAAACAAGGTCCCAATAATACTCCCAGACACTTTCCGTCGGCCGTTTTGCTTAACAACTCCAAAATAATAATTTAACTTCACTTAAATTCTCATGCTCCATTTGTAAATATGTTCGTCAGATAACTATTTGAAAGCTTTTTTCAATAAGACAGACCAATCTAAGGGGCCAATCATCCCCTAAAAAACAGTCCTTATCCAGTTATTTGGGGACCGAGTCACCTTCGTCCGTGGGGAAGCACCTATATATTGAAACCCCACACGTGGTCCCTGGGTGGTGCTAATCAGGTGACAAACTACCGGTGGTAGGCTTCGGCCGTGGTTGGTGACCACCCACTAGACTAAGTCACGACGCCAAGCGGCCTAGCCGTGTTCCGTCGTGTTGTCTAGTGACACCATTTAGGGAAAACGGGTCAGAACAGTTGCTGCACAACTGCAAGACCGGTCTGTCACACACCAATACTGTACATCGGGAAGCTAGTCATGGAGGGTAGCGGGATCCGAGGCACGGTTTGCCGCACCGACCGCAGATAGTTGGGGGCCCAAGTAGTGAGCTAGCCACTCATGAAAGGCTGCCCCGCCATCTAGCGAAAAATCCCGGGATGCGCTATCCTGCCGGTTGGCGACCGGATGACAAGGCCAGATAGACATCCCCGGGGGGGCTCGGGCGTCCCCGCAGTCTCCAGGCTAGCTCCCCACTGGTGTATTCGTGTTGTGTGTTGTGACCAATGGTCAGTAGTGTGTGGCCTCGTTCTACTGCCGTTTTCCCCACCGATTTCCTCTCCAAAAAACATGAACAAAGTCAAAAAAAGAAACAAAGTTAAAGAGCGGCTGCACGCCTTGTCAGTCAAAGTGCACCTCACTAATATTCGAGGTCTGCACTCAAATCTCACTGCAGTCCACCATCACCTCGAGACTGAGCAGCCGACACTCTTGTTTCTTACGGAGACGCAGATAGGTTGTCCGTCGGACGTGGCGTACCTTACGTATCCAGGCTATACCCTGGAGCACAAATTCCGGCCTCGTGCTGGAGTATGCCTGTACGCCCGTGACGACATCTGCTGTCGGCGTCTCCGTAACCTTGAGGACACTAGATTTTCTGTTCTTTGGGCACTAATGGACACAGGCATAGACAAAATTATCTACGCCTGTGTGTATCGGTCGCACAGCGGAGATCTGGAGACGACTAGGCTCACGGAGTATTTAAGTGAGGCGGCGGACGCGGCTCAACAGAAGTACCCTTCGGCCCAATTAGTGTTACTGGGGGATTTCAACGGCCATCATAAGGAATGGCTGTACCCATACCGGGACACTGATCACGCTGGGCAGGAAACGAGAAAGCTAGCTTTATCGTTAGACCTAACCCAGCTGGTCCAAGAGGCTACAAGAGTACCCGACGTTGAGTCGCATACACCTTATTGCTTAGACCTTCTGCTGACAACTGATCCAGACCGTTATTCGGTGGCGGTATCGTCGCCGTTAGGCAGCTCCGACCACTGTCTGGTGAAATCTGTATCTGTCTACCATCCGCCTGATCCCAGCCCTAGAGGCAACCGGCAGTTATGGCGATACAAGTCAGCAGATTGGGATGAGATGCGCTCTTTCTTTGCGTCTTACCCATGGCAGTCATTGTGCTTCGCTTCTGGTGATCCCTCAGTCTGCGCGGATGCTGTGACTAATGCAATACGAACGGCTATGGAATATTTCATTCCATACTCCGACATCTCATTATCCAGCAAAGCTCGCCCTTGGTTTGGTTCTCAATGTAAAAGTGCTGAGGCATTTAAACATGAGGCCTACCTAGCCTGGGTTGATGCTCGACAGCGTAAGGCAAGGGACATACACCAGAAGAAGAAGGCGTTCAACAAGGCTGCTAAGGCATGCAAAAAGGTTCTTCAGAGGGCTCGGTTTGACCACATTAGTCGAATAGGGAACAAACTAGCTTCGTACCCAGCGGGCAGCAAAGCGTTTTGGTCCCTAGCTAAATCGGTCGAATCGAACTTCTGCCGCTCCTCACTACCTCCAATGCTGAAACCTGATGGGACACTGGCTCACACTGCAACGGAGAAAGCAAACTTGTTTGCAACTCAGTTTGCGGAATCTTCGCGTCTAGATGCTGGTAGCGCGACACCTCCTACTCCACCTGGCTGTTCGACTTTTATGTCAGAGATACGCATTCGCCAAAAGGAGGTTCGCAAAGTGCTACGCAATCTGGACGTGAATAAAGCCGGTGGCCCAGATGGTATTCCTGCTCTAGTATTGAAGGCTTGTGCGCCTGAGTTGTCACCGATATTGACACGCCTATTTAGACTCTCTTTCCAAACTGGGCTAGTACCGAAGTCTTGGAAGCTTGCCAATGTGCAACCTGTGCCCAAAAAAGGTAGTCGTGCTGACCCTGTCAACTACAGGCCCATCTCAGTCACGTCCATACTCTGCAAGACTATGGAACGTGTCTTAAACCACAGGCTCCTGACGTACCTAGAATCGAACGACCTCCTCAGTGACCAGCAATACGGGTTTCGCCGAAACCGGTCCACCGGGGATATTCTAGCGTACGTCACTCACATCTGGAGTGAAGCTATTGAGAAACACGGGGAAGCACTTGCAGTCTCCCTGGATATCTCGAAGGCTTTCGACAGGGTTTGGCATGATGGCCTTATAAGCAAGCTTTCTAGTTATGGTTTGTCTTCTGGCTTCATTGCTTGGATATCGGACTTCTTGAGGGATCGATCCATACGAGTCGTCATTGATGGCTGCTCGTCGGATCAAATGGGTATCAATGCCGGAGTCCCACAAGGGTCGGTACTCTCTGCGACGCTCTTCCTGCTACATATCAACGATCTGTTGAAGCCCGGTATCTATGGGTACGCAGATGATAGCACCGTTGTAGGGAGTTACATATCTAGCGCGAGAGCCACTGGGCAGCAAACTCAGGTACTGAGAGAGAGTCTGATCGAGCGTTTGGGCTTGACCCTTGATGCGGTGTCCAAATGGGGCGATGCCAATCTGGTCAAGTTCAACGAGAGTAAGACGCAGGCGTGTCTGTTCTCCGCTAAAAGGAGTCCTTTCCAACTGACTCCAACTTTTAGAGGTGTATCCGTGCCGGTCTCTGACCGTCTTGAACTTTTGGGCGTTACTTTGACCTCTACGCTCAACTTTGGCTCGTTTATCGAGTCCAAGGCTAAACTTGCTGCCAAAAAACTTGGTGTCCTCTCAAAGGTGCGAAGGTACTTCAAGTCTGAACAGTTGCTTACACTATATCAAGCACAGATTCGCTCCTGTATGGAGTACTGTTCGCACCTTTGGGATGGATCGGCTAAGTATCAGCTGGAGGCTCTGGAATCGATCGAGAGACGTGCCAAAAGGCTCATAGGCAACGACACTCTTGTGCGAAAAAGACTTCAAAGTCTTGAACATCGCCGAAAAATTGCTAGCCTATCGGTTTTTTATCGGATACACTTCGGAGAGTGTGCGACTGATTTGCATGATCTGATACCACCTTGTCCTTTTTTCTATCGGAATGCTCGTAGCTCGAAAAAGCGACATCGTTTCATGGTTGATGTTCCAAAGACACGAACGAAGAGATTCGACTCTACTTTTGTGATAAGAACGTCTAAGCTGTGGAATACGTTGCCTGAGTGGGTTTTCCCCGATGGTTACAATCTTTGTGTCTTCAAATCGAGAGTGAATCGGTTTTATCTAGGTAAACACGCTCCATCGTAGACCGCATCATCGCTTAACATCAGGCGAGATGGCGGTCAAGTGTAAACCTATAGAAGTTAAAAAAAAAAAAAAAAAAAAAAAAGTCAGACGTAGTCTCGCTAAAGCAAATACTGTGGCTATAGAGTCTATAAAGAGAAAATTGTCAGGTAGATCTTAAATTTCTTTAGCTTTAGTTCTGATGACAATACATTTTTTTAAATAGCATAAGCAGTCCACTAATTGTAATGTTCCCACTTATGGGACTCCGGGCCTTGTCTCGCGAGGAGAGAGTCAAGGTCATAGTCCACCACACTGGCTCAGTGCGGGATGACACATAATTTCGACAGATTCTAGGTACATGTCGGTTTTCTCATGATGTTTGCCTTCGCTGTTGTTAAGTTAGTGGCACTACGCACATGGCTTCGAAAAGACCGTTGTGCGCGTGGGATTTGAACCCGGGGGCTCCGGATCGATAACCGCCAAAAAAATATTCTGTAAGTGTTCTGTGGCAACACTTTTCGATAGTGACGCCATCGCTACATTCTACAGATAAGTTGGTACCGTACCAGAAGCTTGCTCGACGGCGCTTCCCGGCATCGGCAGTGTGTTCCAGCTTTACCTTCGTTCTGTTATATTGTCAACGTTTCCAAGTTTCTTGTCTCCGAAGACGGATGGCGGCGGGACCCAGCTCCTCTTAGATTAGGGATCAAGGGACGCTCTATTTCTATTTATATATGCGGTAATATGGTATGTTACGTCTCGTTAATGACTGTGTGAATTACTTAGATAAAGAATAAGGCCAATTGTCCACGTAGCTGCACGACATCCGCACGATTTCGACAATTGTCGGATGCAAGACGAATGCTTGCATCTTGCGTACAAATAATGAAGTCTGTGTCCACGAAACGACAACGACACGACAGCCACACGTCTTGCGTTTGTTCGTAGGATGCATGCATTCGACAAAAGACGCGTGCGTGGACAGTAGGCCTAAGTAAAAATAGATCATGTATTTCCGCACGGTTTCTTTGTACCGATCGTAAGCAGATAAGGTGTATGTTAGCTATAGCGACATAGTGATGTGCCGCGACAAAAGTATGACACTTCCACATGAGCGATCAGACCCGTGCTTTTGGTGTAAAGTGTTTGTTCTAACTCTATACGTAGTATAATATGTAAACTCTTTGGTGAATAACTAATACATACTCGTAATAGGTACTAACAGCGCCTTACGGCTTAATTACCGTTATAATTCCGCTAAAAATCTAGCCTTGGCGTTATTGCAGATCATAATCTGAGTGTCATATTTAAACCCAATCTGTTCAGGCGTTCTGACGTGATAGAGTAACAAACATCGAAACTTTGACAACTATGGTGTTAGCAAGATATAGTGATATAGGTAGGATATTACTTTTCTTCGAAAAACTAAAGTAAGTAGGCTCACGCTTGACCGTCATCTCGCGCAATGCTAAGCGACGCGACGATGCGTTCTACATTGGCGTTCGCTTACCTAAAATTAGCCATTCGTCTGAATTCAAGCCTATATTAAAATCCAATGTAAGTACAACAGTAACTTAGACACAGTGTTGTATTTTTTACAATAAAATATTATTAACTTACTGAATAATCTAAATATGATAATTTCCCGCAAGTTTCGTATTTGTCAGTTGTGTCTATCAAAATTATAAATTGTTTACAATGAAGAGTGACAGCATCTGAGAGACCACGTGCGGGGGAGGGGCGAAAGGGGGGAGGCAGGGGCAGAGGTGAGGGAGGTCTGTGTACTACGTGAGTTTAGGGTGATTGAATGAACTATCTTCATCAGTTGTTGTCATGTAAGTTTTCACTTCTATCAGCAGTACCTATGACTGCATATTTTTATAGTGCTACCTATCCACACTTTAAAATAAAATCACTGAACATTAAGAATGAGGATCCTATAGGTACAAAGAAGTTTCAAAGATATCTTTGTTCTAATTCTAATAGCATGTACTAAAATTAGGACTTCAAGTACGATATTTGGAGTATCTAAACGGCCTTTTCGAATCCAGCTTTACAAATATTATTACAATATATATTTATTTACTAAGTAGTAAAAGGTTGATGCCATTGCGCTCGAATGTATTTGCATGTGAATTTAGCTCTAAATGAAAACGTATTAGACAAGGCTCGCTACAAGCCATGCCGTGCTACGAACGAGACGTGTAGCCTGCGTCTCGCTGTGACGTGCGTAGCATACACAACGTCACCAGTAGCCCAAAAATACCTCATAGACCTTGCAGAAAATGAGCCTTGAAATATGGACCTACACTACTAAGTTTAAAATACATTTTACAGTAAACACAAACTACGGCAAGCTTACATCGTGTTGTTTTGTAACAAGCTGTTATTGCTGTAAATTGTATCTACAGTGTAAGATTTTGTGCTCATATTTGAATGTGCATTTGTAGTTGTGCGAGAGTGGCGGTTTAAGTGAGATTTAGTGAGTAAAGATAATATTAAGATTAAGGGAAATAAGATAGCTTTATTCGTGCTTACATATTTAATGTTTATGTATAAAATGTATGTTTGCATGTATTCGCACAAGCAGGTTCTTGAATGTGCTGATTATGAAGCGCGAGTTTTGTCCGCCTCGCTAATGAGGCGAGTCGCGAGGAATCCGCTTTATTTATTAAAATGGAGAAACGACACGGAATTTCGTTGATTTGCCGGGTACTTGGAGATATCTTACTCACCTAGTAGCCTACATGAAAAACTCTCCCATATTTTCGTCCCAAATCCTGGTAGTTCCTGGGTTGTGGGTGTCATTCGCTGTTCTCAGTCCATAAGGTAAGAACAATTGTTCACGCGCATTCACCTATTCAGCACGCTCTTATCTTATTCAAGTCTCTCCTGCCTCCTCCTATGGTGAGGATTACTGCGCCCAATACTTCCAGATAGTCGCGGAGGAGGCGTACATCTTGCCTTTTTTCTTTTTACATTTTATCTAACTGTCCAATGAGCACCGGTCGAGACGAAGTTTCTCGGCTAAGAACTCATGAAATAATTTTCAGCCACGATCGCCGCGGTTGCTGACCTGCAGCTTCTGTACAATGAAGAATATGTAAAAAAACAAAACACAACTTATGACGCGTTTTACGGCCACGGCGCGCGGCTGCGGAACCGCGAAAATAAGCAGTTGCGTGAGTTTTGAAATAAAACGTTCCGCAACTGCGACGGTCGCGCCATGAGTTATTAGCCTAAACAGTCGTACATGACGTTTATTACCTGTGAGTTTATCGTTATCTGTTAATGATGTAATTATTTTTTACAATAGGGTACAATCCGCAAAAAAACTAAGTAGCCCGTTAGTTAGATTGCCAAAAAATATTGTACACGTATTTTTTCTTTTGTTTCACAAACAAAAATAACGAAGATACAGCGCTTCGAAGTTTCGTGTGACGTCACTTGTGAGTACGATTTTTACTCACGAGTGACGTCGCGACCCCCCACTCTCGAAGTTTGATGGTCTATATCTTTGACGATTTTTATAATTATGTATTTAAAAAACAAAAAATACGTGTCCAATACTTTTCCATTATCTAGCTGACGGACTAATTAGGATGGTGTATTTTTGACCCAGTCCGGTACCTTATTTGTGAATATATTTCTACCAGTGAATACAAAACATCGATGTAGAATATCGATAGATGACTGGCGCTGTTCTGATCGCCCGACAGCACATCGAGCTACGCCTAATTTAAAAAAACACAAACCATTCTAGTTATCTATTTCTTTACCCCGTTCAAATTCCCGAGCTAACTGTTATTTGAACAAGAGAGTTAAAACTGCGAACGCGCGGAAACGTTCGCTCTCGACAGCGAAACAAAATGTTTCTGGAATATTCCTTTTAATACAGAGAGCTTCATTAGCAGTTATAGGCTTATTCCAAGCAATGTTATTTCTAAAACCGCCGAAGGGGAAATGTCATAACTGCAAATAGAGAGGAATTCAAGCTGAATCTACTCGTATCGTAGTCAGCAGTCAGCGTTATTGGTTATTAATTTGCACTCGTGATATTATCTCTTTGTGTATTTTCTTGTGACCACAATATCATACGATAAAATATATATTAAATACAAATAATTAAAACTGTAGCACATTTATGTCTACCGTATCTAGAAATAATGTTCTGTGTCATTCATATTCATGAATGGAGGGGGTAGTTGTTTGTCGTCAATCGTTCATTTCGACGTGAGACGTGGTGCAAGCTGCATGAGCGCCTGTTAAACGGGTCAATTCATTTGGTGCATATATAGTTTTTAACAACAAAAACAACATACTTATTTTATTTAAAGTGAGAGTGTGAGACTAAGAGATGTGTGAGTTTAAGCTTCTAGGTAAAATAATACAAGTTAATAGATAGAGAACTTAAAAGAACAATAATTGCAAATAAAAGTCATTTATCATAAATGAAATAACAAATTGATGGTGCGGCCCATACCAATTCGAAACTGTTATTATATGTATTTCCTTATTAGATACTTTAATGATAAATAATGGATACAAATTGTATGCTCTTTCTTTTGTTTTTATTTTTTATTTTAATGGACGTGTACGAGACGATTCACACGGCGCGGCTGCCAACCGCGCCCGCGCGCGGGCGCGGCAGATTTCCATATAAAATTGAATTCAATTCACACGACGCGGTTTAGGGCCGCGGCGGCTGCGGCAGCCGCGCGGCGCCCGCGTGGCTGCGCGCGATTCTTGCGCAGTAGCTTTCCGGAGCAAAAACCGCGAAAACCTGCGGTCTCGTGAGTATTGAAACAAAACCGTCGCGCGTCGCGGCGCCGCGCCCGCGCGCGGGTGCGGTTGGCAGCCGCGTCGTGTGAACCGGGCCTAAATTGTACATTTATCAACAAAGAACTTTGACTTTGACTTTAAATATTAATTTCAGGACAGAAATGATTAGCAAACACGATTGCGGATCATAAAGATCCAATGTTTCAGTAATTCTCTAAATCCAAATCCGTTACATATATGAAATTGCAATCGCACGTACTACGTGGATCCAATCATCAAATCTCATCATGTTTTCTATCACATTTCGCCGCTTCACTAATTTAAATTATTGTATCTGGTAAACTACTGAATATTTCACAGTGGTGACCCATATTTGAAATCTGATCAATCTGTTTTAGATGCTGATGCTGTATAAAGGATACTTGGATTTTTTTCGGATATTTTTCAAAGAGTCTGGACCAAATCTAGTGGACTGCGTGACAGGGAGCCTGGATCGGAGCCAAAAGAGTATTGCTGTATTTTTAGACATGGCTAAGGCTTTTGACACGGTCAGCTGGTCAATTATGCTGCGAAAACTTGAGTTACACGGAATACGAGGGACAACTTTGAACTGGTTCCGCTCATACTTGTCAGAACGAAAACAAAGGGTCCGCGTGTCAAATTTTTTTAGTGATTACGCCCCAGTCTCTTTCGGAATTCCGCAAGGAAGTGTCCTTGGACCTACCCTCTTTCTCGGGTATATTAATGACCTCTGCCAGCTCAAGGTCGATCAGGCTCAGTTATTTACTTTCGCTGACGACACAGCCATAGTCTTCCAAGGCAAAAGCTGGGCAGAGGTTATTGATGTAGCGCAGAAGGGACTATCGCGGGTAGCGCATTGGCTTCAAAACAGCTTACTGACACTAAATGCAACTAAATCTAAATACATTGCCTTCTCAATCACTAAACGGACCCAGCCCAGCACTGTCAACCTAAAATTCCACTCATGTGACGTTTCGCATACTCAATCATGCTCGTGTGCAGAGCTTCAACACGTAGCTACCATCAAATATCTGGGTGTAATCATAGACCAACACTTAAAATGGGAATCCCAAATCAATAGCCTATGCGCTCGTGTGAGAAAAATGACACATGTTTTCAAAAAACTTGGCTCGGTGGCCGATCCCAGCACACTCAACATTGTGTATCAAGCTCTATGCCAATCAATTTTAAAGTACTGCATAGTGTGCTGGGGGTCTGCTACTAAGACTCTTTTTCTCAGACTGGAGCGTGCTCAACGATTCATATTAAAAATTGCACACAAAAAACCAATGCGCTACCCAACGACTGAACTATACAATGAGGTAAAATATCTTACAGTAAGGCAACTTTACATTCAAGCCGTTACTTTGCGATTCCATAAGACAGCTTTGCTTACCCTCACTCCACATAACAGGCGCAATATTTGGGAACTCCCTCGCACTCGCAAATCATTCACACAACGAGCATACCAGTTTATGGCACCATTCTTATATCAGAAGCTGGATAAGTCCATTGATCTGCTCAACTCATCCAAGTTCATTTGTAAGCACAAACTCGCATACTGGCTCGCCTCCCTTGACTACGCACAGACAGAAGCATTTATCTCAACTGCTTTGTGACCCTGAGGGGTCTGTTCCCTCGCCACCGCGTGGGTTCGGACCCCGAAATTGTTATAAACGCATCATCTTCCCTCCTCTCACAAACACACCCTCACCTAACAATACACGAACTCTCACGTAACACACTCACTCACACTCGCACCATCATATCTTATGCTTAGGTCCTGTTTTGGTATTGGTGGGTAAAGGCTATTTCCAAAAGGTGTATCCCTATCTTGTCTTTCTTATTTTTATTTTTTGCTAAATTTTTATTACCTACTATTGTTACATTTATAGTTTTCTTTCTCTTTTTTTGCTCTAAGTCTATTGCTGAACATATGTAATTACCACCAAGGAAGGAACTGGATTCTCACGACACAGGATTTTACCTAGTGTGAGATCCAGGGTTCCTTACACAATACTACTATGTATTATTGTACTTATCACATTGTTTTTTGTTCAAATAAAGTTATTATAAATCTGCAAGACTTGTCATCTTAATCATGACTGTTTGTAGCTCTAGAAAGCAAGGACATTTCATAATTGATGTTTGAAAGACGTCTATACTTTCATAATAAGCTTAAAACTTTGGAATGCGTTGTCTGAATGGGTATTTCTTGATAGATGTACCAATTTAAGGGTCTTCAAGTCTAGAGGGAATGGTTTCTTCTTTAGGTTAGCGCAACATCATGACAATTTATATCATAACATCAGGCGAAATGGCGGGCAAGTGCAAACCTATTATCTATGAAATAGGCATTCAATGATTTGCTAACTTCAAACATAATTATTGACAATAATAACCCTAACAGGCGACAATAATTCCATTAATCAAACGGCAATCTAATCAGTGTCGCAACGTTTGAAGCGGAGCAAACATTAGAACGTGGCCCTAAAGTTAAATAAACAATTCCAATCAACGAAATAGCTCCGAAACACTTCGAATAATGATTTCCTCTCAAATATTCATTAAAACTCGCCCAAATCTCACCTGCCGCTTCGAATATTATTCGAAAGAAAGATTTCCGAATAATGAAGCTTATCGCCGTTAAATATTAATGGAACATTAAGCAAAACCGCTTGTTCCAGAACAAATACGAAAAATAGAACGGGAAATCAATAACGCGGCGCCCGGGCTCCCGAGGCCAGCCCGGGGACCAGAGACTGGATTATATTCATAATAATTGTTGTAGGGCTTCGTTTTCTATCCTATATACTCATATCCTCAACACACGTCGTTATAGTAAGTTACGGCTGGTCTATTCGGGAGAACGGCAACTCCCAATCCGGATGACTTGATTCGAATGCCACCGCTGTCTTTTCGAAGTCATGTTAATGCCGCTAACCTGAAAAACGGTCAAGGAAATGCATCGTGAGAAACCGGGCATGCTCTTAAAATCTGTCTCTAGGTTATGTGTCAACCGGCACTAGGCCAGTGTGGTCAAGTATGTTCTTAACTCTCTACTTGCGAGAGAAGCCTCAATATCCCAGCTGCGGTAACATTTAATAAGCTGCTTATGCATATAATATTTTATATTATAATCAATTATTAGTAACTATATGTTATACGTCACGCCATTCAACAAATATTAATAGTTCTAAATGAATATTATAATATAATTTATAAACCATTATATAACTAATTACTTACATAAAATAATAATTAATAACAATGGCTAAAACATGTAGATTTCAATGCCAGTCACAAAATATAAAATAAATTGACAAACAATACGCAATACAAAAACATGTCAAGTTTTGTAGTAATCAACTCAGTAGATAAGTTTTTGACATTTATAATAGAAAAACAAACATTTCCAGCGGTTTGATGTCACAAACGTTTAAAATTGCTTATTAGATGAATGGTTACCTAAAACATGACATATTTTTGGATCACGAAACCATTTGAGTCAAATGACAAACTTATGTCTCTTAATCAACAGTCAATTACATCTATTATCACAGTTAAATAAACTTGTTGTATACGGAAAAAATAAATAAGCAGGTATATGATACTTTGCTTGGAAATTTTGATACAACATCATAAAATTATTGTCCTATTACAGTATTCCGTCAAGACTCCGAGCTAAGTGACAGACGTCAGAGCGTTTCTATTATTTAAAACGCCTACATCAGTTCTCTTCAGTTCCTATTTATTGTTTCCGCCGAATCACGTGATCTGAATACCCTAAACCTGACGTCAGATGTAGTGATCTGACGTCAGGTTTAGGGATTAGGGATTCACACAATTTTTGGATCACTCCGCTGCTCCCATGGCGATCTTAACCAAGACATGTGTGTACCTTTAAAGCTCTCACACATACTGTTTAAATATTCATATGATACAACAAGTCCATAACACAATAAGTCAATGATACAATAAAATAAAATTCAAAATAAATCAATCAATTAAAAACCCACTCGTAACAGTACCCGGCACAAAAGTGCCCATTACGCTGGCAGCATTACCACACTGAATAGCGATGGACAATCTTTGTGCCAGGTACAAGCCAGACCGGGAGTCACCGCCATTTTCCCTCATTCGATGTCGTAATCCCTTAGCTAGCTCCCTCGCTTCAATGCACCAACTGCCCAGCGTCTTCAATGCGATGGGGACAAAATCATAAAGAGGTTCCACGGATGCGTACCATGGATTGTATATCCATGGTTCCATGGACTGTTTAAATTGCCTGCCAAAACATTTGGCACAAAATATTTGTTTATTATTGTGATTATTGTCTATTATTCGACTGAATTGAGAAAATTATTCGTGTAGTATTAACATGATTTATTGTAGTTATAAGTGTTAATGTGAATATCAGTAGAAAACATTTCAGTTTTATTTGTAATACAAAACAAAATCTTTGACTTTTATATGCCTAGTAATACTATTATGGAATATTTTCATATTAGTACATTTTTCCATTAAATTGAACCGTTTGTCTGTCATCATCATCATCAGCCCCAAGACGTCCACTGTTGAACATAGGCCTCCCCTCTAGATTTCCACAACGAACGGTCCTGCGAAACCTGCAACTAGCGGTTTCCAGCGACCTTTGTGAGGTCATCTTTGTGTTTGTCTGTACTTCTTGTTTATTAAATCACTCGATTTGGCTCAAACATGTTATGACATTCCAGTTGTAGTTCTGTCGCAGTTATACCAACGCTCTCGGTCACATCTCCAAAATTGATCTCAATACATTTGAATATACCAGCAAGCAAGTTACGCTACTGTTTTCCTGCAGAAGTACCCTTGGCCTCAGGCCTGACTTCCGGGAAGACAGGGGAATTCAATTTGCGATAAAATAATTCCATCCCCCTCCCCGCTTCTCCCGGCACTAACCGTTAACGTCTACTTGGTTTTTATCTGTGTGTAAACATCAGGATTGGTGAGGATCAAGATTGTTTGGTCGGAGGCTAACGCTGTTTAAGTAGATCAGTGAAACTTTAACCCTTGTTGTACCGCTGTAGAATTGAAAAGAGATTTTGAATAAAAACATTTTTTTTTACTAAAATAAACCTCCATGTTTGTGGTCGCCAATTTGTCTGTTACTAAGCAGTGTTGTGATCGGAAACAAATCAACGGACTTAGAACCTAAAATATATTTTTACATAGCGTGAGAATCATCAAAGAAATTTGATGAATAACGGCAGCCACCTTTGCATGACTGCAAAAATTAGTACCATCGGCACTGGTCAGCTCAGAGTGGTATTTGTAGAAATTTCAGAAAAATTAAAAACTAATAAGAGATATGATATATAGAGATATTATAGGAATGTCAAAATAATCTTATTGTAGTGAAAACTTCTTTTGGCGCGCCATAGACAGATTTTTGTGGGAATTGAATTCTAGCGTCACGTTCGGGAATGATAAGAAATCTTCGGAAAGCGTATGGAATCAACTCTGACAATCGCGAAACATAATAAGCTGTTTCATACATTTAGTATTGCAAATTTCGTGCTTGGTAAGCTGGTAAGCAAGCTCCATTGTAGACCACGAACCACGTCATTCGTTAACATTAGGCTAGATTCCGTAATTAGTAACGTGCAAATATTTTAGTTTAAAAATACTATTTTATGGGGAACTATTATACAATGTCGTTTTGTCCTGTAAAAGATGTCCTGTGCTGAAATGAAATGAAATTTATTTATTTGCAAGAATACATGTTTGTAGTTTGTGTATGTTACATTGTCTTTGAAGTCCATTTGTATTCTGTCATGTCTGACGTGCAAAATTTGAATATAAATACTAAGTACTTTTACACATAAAATTAAAATTATAATTATAATTTGGCAATATATCCATGTCAATAAATTTTGTTAATAACACGTTTGTCAAACTAACATTCACAGTCAAGAAATTACATTTGAACAAAAGTATGTTAAACCAAGTATTGCTTAGCTATGGAATGGTTTCCGATAGTTTAAATAATCCGTAACCTTATAAAAGCAGTGGTCAAGTAAATATTCTGTCAATTTTTGTATAAAATTATTGTAGGGCAATTTCTTTATGTCATTGGGTAATTTATTAAATATTTTAATCGCCATGCAAAATGTATTTCTTTGACTAAGTTCCAGTCTTATTCTTTTAGGGTATATCAATTTGTCCACTCTCGCTGAAGTGATTTTTTTAAAATAATGTCTGTTTTTCATTACAAAAATACTGATCTCTTTTATATACATGCAAGCCAGTGGAAGGACTTTAAGGCGCTTAAATAAAGGTTTGCAATGTGCTCTAAAACGAGCTCCACATATTGCCCGTACACATTTTTTCTGTACCTTAAACACACTTCCAATATTCACTGAATTCCCATATATAGCTGTAACTAATTTTGCTTATTTCAAATTTAGTTAGGTATTTTATGTTGCAAAGAGTGTTAAAGAAGAATTGTCTATCATTTTGTAGTGGTAGGACTCTTAGCAGAGTCCGCCTCGGGAAGTACCATACATTTGTCAGTTATTCTACTGCCAAGCAGTAATTTGCAAACATTACTGTGTTCCGGTTTGAAGGGCAATGTTTCCAGTGAAATTACAGGGCTTAGAGATATAACATCTTTCAATGTATAATAATTTTGTATTTGGTGTATTAGGTGTTTCTATGTATAATAAGTATGTATTTAAAACTATATAAGTAGTATATCAGCTATCTGGCCGCCATCATACAAGCTTTGCTTAGTTTGAGGTCAGATGGTGTTGTGTGTGAATTGTCCACCAATATTTATTTTATTTATCTTAGATCTCTGGGTGACGAGCGCAGTGCAGTGCTAGGTAATGATTTAGACTCTTTATGTTCCAATATCTGCGTGTCACTGTGCTGTTATGTGGCTTACCATCAGGCAAATGTCGTGCTCGTCTCGTCACTCTTTATTGAAGAAAAAAAACTATTAAAAATAATATTTTACCGAAATCAGTTTTTTGAATCCCAAATAGGACCAAGATAAGTTGGTCGAAGCGTCTTTCAGCACCGGATGACAGGCAAAAAGACGGAGATTGGATACTATGATGATGTTTTTATGAGTTTAATTTACAACGGGCAGTGAAAATACGGTTTACTTCCTTACTGCGGCCCTGAAAAGGTGCTTTATTTTCAATTCGCATTTAATGTCTGTATTTACAGCAAAGTATGTTGTAAAATTTGAGTTGACTTTGTGGCCGCCTTAGCACTAATGGATTAAACATTTTACCAAATTAACTAGAACACGAGAATGAAACCATTGAGCTAATTTTACAAAACTCTTTTATAAATGGATAATATGTGGAGAGGTTTACCTTTCAGCATTGTGTCTGAAAATGTTTTGTAATGTATAATTTTGTTCCCATAATTTTGGCCGCAATCCTTTTTACTGGCGCGACATTCTAACAAGTAAAGATTCAAGGTTTATGTAACACTGCTATCTATACATTGAAAAACGTTTAAGCTATTTTTAAGCATTTTGATTAATAAATATTAGTGCCATTCTGTCGTCAGTTTTATGCTTGCGTGCAAGCGATGGTCCTGTTGAGAGAATCCTCTGCATAATAATTGGGACGTGAACGGCCAACCCAGCAGGTTGGTCGTTTAACACGAAAAAAACATAATAACACTCGTAATAACCACAATAACGTTAATAACCACAATAACGTAATAAACACAATAACGTTAATAAACATAATAACGTTAATAAACATAATAACGTTAATAAACATAATAACGTTAATAAACATAATAACGTTAATAAACACAAAAACGTTAATTGGAATCTTTGCTTTACCGCATGTGATAAGAGGGTTTGAATTGAACGCAAAAATAAAAATAAAAATGCACGTAAAATAAACTCGCAAAATTAAATTCTGTAACTCCGTATGTATGTAACGAATGTCGGCAATCAATTGCTGGTTTTTAATCAATTGTTAATTGAATTCGCAGGTGGCGTTCCATAGGGATCCTCAATTATTATCAAAATACACATAATTTTATTTGAATTCATTAAATTTGATTTAAATACTAATTAAAATACAATGATCTCATATAAATAGGATCATTGTGGATTGAGGCTTAGGGTTGTTACTAACTAAGGATTTATTAACTTTATCTGTGTGAAATACTATAGTTACCTAGTAGTGTAAAGAGCCCCGTCCCGAGCGAATCCAGCCCGGTCCATGGCCGGTCGCGAAATACTCGCTCCCTTGATAATACAGATTTAAAACCCGGCCACGTTCGATTCTGCATATAAATTATTTTGCACTGCACTGTGCTTGAAATAACCACAGAATGAGTTATGAACAGAGTAGTCACTTTTAATATTTCCAGTGAAATTACAGGGCTTAGAGATATAACATCTTAGATATCTGGGTGACGAGCACAGTGCAGTACTAGGTAATGATTTGAACTCTTCATGTTCCAATAGCTGCGTGTCACTGTGCTGTTATGTGGCAGGGATGTTGCATATCGTCAGGCACATGACCTGCTCGTCTCGTCAAACTTAAAAACAACAAACGGGCTGTCATATGTACTGCAGGTAGAAGTGAAAACTTATAATTTTTATCTAGTATTTAGACACAACAAATAAAATTAAATCGGCGAAAAAATTAAATGCCAGTTCAAATCGCGATTAAGTCCTATGTAATAGCTTAATACCAGTTCAGATCGTTACGAGGATTAAACACTATATCCTAATTCCTTATAAAATATAATAATTTCATAGGTATGAAGTTTGGATGTTTCTTGTTCAATCTCGTCGGCTGAGTGGGTCGGGTTGGAAGTTGAAACAGATAGATTTTTTTAAAAATAAAGATTGACGAGACGAGCAGAACATATGCCCGATGGTAAGCAACGTGCCAGCCACATAACAGCACACTGATACGCAGCTATTGGAACATGTAAGTCCAAATCATTACCTAGCACCGCACTGCGCTCGTCACCCAGAGATCTAAGTTGTTATTTCATATATATTGAATTTCATAATTATGTATCTTTTATTGCCAATCCAGAATTATTTTATGTGTTCATAAAATTATTTGTTTCTGTAGTGGCTAATGTTTTAATTGTATTTCTTATTTTTGTGACATATAACTAGCGTTATGAATAAATGATTATGATTATGATTATACCTCTAAGCCCTGTAATTTCTCTGGAAACATTGCCCTTCAAACCGGAACACAGTAATGTTTGCACATTACTGCTTGGCGGTAAAATAACTGGCAAAGATGTGGTACTTCCCCAGGCGGACTCTGCCAAGAGTCTACTACTACAAATGAATAAATATTAGTGTCATTCTGTCGTCAGTTTTATGCTTGCGTGCAAGCGATGGTCCTGTTGAGAGAATCCTCTGCATAATAATTGGGACGTGAACGGCCAACCCAGCAGGTTGGTCGTTTAACACGAAAAAAACATAATAACACTCGTGATAACCACAATAACATTAATAAACACAATAACGTTTATAAACACAATAACGTTAATTGGAATCTTTGCTTTACCGCATGTGACAAGAGGGTTTAAATTGAACGCAAAAACTAAAATTAAAATGCACGTAAAATAAACTCGCAAAATTAAATTCTGTAACTCCGTATGTATGTAACGAATGTCGGCAATCAATTGCTCGTTTTTAATCAATTGTTAATTGAATTCGCAGGTGGCGTTCCACAGGGATCCTCAATTATTATCAAAATACACATAATTTCATTTGAATTCATTAAATTTTATTTAAATACTACCTAATTAAAATACAATGATCTCATATAAATAGGATCATTGTGGATTGAGGCTTAGGGTTGTTACTAACTAAGGATTTATTAACTTTATCTGTGTGAAATACTATAGTTACCTAGTGTAAAGAGCCCCGTCCCGAGCGAATCCAGCCCGGTGTATGGCCGGTCGCGAAATACTCGCTCCCTTGATAATACAGATTTAAAACCCGGCCACGTTCGATTCTGCATATAAATTATTTTGCACTGCACTGGGCTTGAAATAACCACAGAATGAGTTATGAACAGAGTAGTTAGTCACTTTTAATATTTCCAGTGAAATTACAGGGCTTAGAGATATAACATCTTAGATCTCTGGGTGACGAGCACAGTGCAGTACTAGGTAATGATTTGGACTCTTCATGTTCCATTAGCTGCGTGTCACTGTGCTGTTATGTGGCAGGCATGTTGCTTATCATCAGGCACATGTTCTGCTCGTCTCGTCATTCTTTATTTAAAAAAAAATAAAAAATATCTGTCTGTTTCAACTTCCAACCCGACCCACTCAGCCGACGAGATTGAGTCCAAATCATTACCTAGCACTGCACTGCGCTTGTCACCCAGAGATCTAAGATGTTATATCTCTAAGCCCTGTAATTTCTCTGGAAACATTGCCCTTCAAACCGGAACACAGTAACACAAAGATAGTTTGATAAGAAAGTGTCGTACTGCCCCGGCACTGTGTCGGTACTTCTGTACCTAGAGTCTGCCCTGGCTCGGTATAGTACACTACCTACGGGTGGTTCATTTAGTTGTCGCGCGCCGCGCTCGGTAAGCGCCTAGTTTATTTCGCACGTACGAGATTGAAATGCCAGATCGTATTTCGTGCGATACGGACGAAGTAATTCCAACGTTTTATCCTTATAATATACGTCTGTAGTCTGACAATTATTATTTAGGTAAATAGAATGGTATTTGCGAGAGCGCTGCCATCACAGAAATCTAAATAATTTAGATTTCTGTGGCTGCCATCAACTAAATGTATCCGAGCGCTCGACCGACGCAACGCGTTACCGAAATACTGGCATTTATGTATGACAACGTATGAACGTTGCCATTCAGTGTGATAATACCGTCGGCATGCTGTACGTAAGCATTTAACTAGTAGCGGGTTGAGCATCTTGATATTATCTAGCCTGTAGATGTGTGTGCGGTGTAGTTGTTACATAGGTGTTAAGTATTAATTTTGTGATGGTATTTTTTTAAATTTAATTTAGATGTAAGCTCAGAACTGGATTAGAAGAAGAAAACTTGGTTAGACCTTTGCCCAGCAGTAGGGTAAGACTCTACCGTTGTGTATTTATGGACAACTAACGCAGTGTACATATTTATGTTATATGAATAAGTTAGTCTGAAGTTAAAAAATGGTAGTATTACAATTATCTGGCGAGTGTTTTGTTTTTAGTAAAGAACCTTAGATGGTAGTTACTGTGCCTGAACTACTTTTAAAGTAGGTACCTCATTTGATATTTTAAACGTTTGGAAATGTTACACAGGACGTAATGACAATAAAAGGTTAAATCATCAATGAAATCATTATTTAACAGTCAGCGCGCCGGGGTTCATATGCGTGGTTCCCGATTCTGATCTTTAATTACTTACAAACTTTCACGTTTATTTATTAGTAAGGTTAACTCGACGTTTTGGCAACGTTACAACCACAGTTATTTTTTTAACTTTTAACCCGATTCACTCTCGATTTGAAGATTTCTCGTAACTGCGGCGGTTGTGACGCTGCCGAATCGTCGAGCTAATTAAATAATGCTTGAAAACGTGATAACGTTCTATGTAACGTTTACAAAATAAGTTCAAATCGCGAAAAAATAAAAACAATATTTTAAGCCTTTCTATAACTGAAGTTAATATCTCTCTGATCCTTCAACCAACAGTGATAACAAAAACAATTCAATTTTAGTTTTAATAAAAATCTGTCGGAGTGGTGTCCATTGCGGCTATCCTGGGAGCGGCTAGTGTTGCCAGCGTAATGAATCCCGCCGGCTTCGCTCGTTACTCCATCACGCTTCGAATGTGCACCGGGATAAATGGACCTTTTAATTTACTTGTTTTTGTTTGACGTTGAAATAATAGCTCTAGTGTGATTTTAAATAATAGATGATATAAAATATTGTATGTTAGATCACAAGGGTTCCGGTTTGAAGGGCAATGATTCCAGAGAAATTACAGGGCTTAGAGACTTAATATCTTAGACCTCTGGGTGACGAGCGCAGTGCAGTGTTAGATAATGATTTGGACTATCATGTTCCAATAGCTGCGTGTTACTGTGCTGTTATGTGGCAGGCATGTTGCTTACTATCAGGCACATGACCTGCTCGTCTTGTCACTGTATGCTATAAAAAATATATACCTATATTCACTAGCAACACGCAGTGGTTTTATCCGCGTCGTTCCGTTTCACGTAATTTTTCCGCGATTAAATGCCTTTGGCATATGTGCTATTTTAGACCACAAACTGGGTTCCACATTTTAACACGATCCGTCCAATCGTTCCGAAGTAATCGAAACAAACTTCCACTTATAAAAACTTTAGCATTTTTAATATTAGTGGGAATAATGAGTGCGATATAGTCGAAGAAGCCTCATTCAAGTTTTTGGCGCATTCGGCGAGATTCGGCGTTCCTTTGCAAGAACAGCGCGTGCGTAAGTCTCAAAGATAGGATACACTTTATCTAAGTCTTAACCCCGTTTAGAACAAGAAAAAACTCTTAACACATTACTCCACAAATACTGTTGTAAGAAGTGACGGTTATTCAATACATTATGCTTACCAGTTTCGCAATATTTACCTTATTTATATGGTGTAATGATTATTTAACATTTTGATGCAGTGTCATGCACTATTATCACAAGTAAACTGACTTGGTCCATCCTACCTATATCTCAAATCTTAAAACTGTCAAAATTTTTACAGTAGCGAAAATAAATATTGTTTGATCGGGTTATTGTAGATTCGCCACAAAGTAAATTGGTCACAATTTGCGTGTGCTAAAGCGTCGTACAAAAAGTATCACTGAAATATAGAAATAAAATTTAGTTTTACAAATGTTTGCACTACCTCTGTGAGATACAACAAACTTTCAGATTTGAAGTCGACAAAACAAACGTGCTTATATATATTACATTGAGATAAAGAAAACAGATGCCAGCATTATTGCTGGCATAAGTTTTCTTTAAGACCGCGAATTTTTGCGCTAATTCATAATTTAACAGTGAAATTCCTGTTTACTTCCGACACACCAAAAAGTTTTCTTTCTACTTTATTATCAAACATTCAAACCCAGTAAACAACAAAGGATTTTCTAGAGAACTAAGATTATCTCAATGGTATCAGCGCCTTCGATCCATTAAGCTTTCTAACGAAGGTATTAAGTACTAGAATAAAACTAGCGATCGTTCGTAACGAGTCTAATCTCTCAAAACCTCCTTAAAATCAATTTGTTCGACGGCAGGTACATTATCTCGCCGACTAATTATGAATTCCTCCCGCGGACCAACCCTCGTATTAATACCCCTTCCGGCCCTCTGAGAGGACCTGTGAAGTTACGGCCCTACCTAAAAGTCCGCACATATAGCCCGGTATGATGAATTCTGTTTTTCGGAATTTCACAGCAAAATAGACGTGGTTTTGGAAACATAAGCCATACCGCAGCTGTTATATCTATTCAAGTAATATTTTAGCACAATAGAAAATACAATAACGTATATTATAATGTTTTCATGATCTATTTAAATATTTCGGAGAGTAGTTTGGTTTAGGGTCATCCAAAAAGTTAATAATTAACAGTTAAAATAATTTCAACTATGAACCACTCATAGCAATTAGGATTAGTAATGATCTAAAATTATGCCACAATGTGCCTGTCTGCTATTCTGCTTCAATTGTGTAACTTCCTTAATTCTTAAACACGTAATGAATGATACCTAATAGTCTCGTGAACAAGACTACCAAGATACCACGGATCTTAAAACATTACAGAATTAAAAGATAAATAAAGAAATTCTTGATTCTGAAGAAGTTTATTCAATTTGGCTTAAACATAGCAGTTTTCAGATTTCTAATATCTTTTAGAATGTGATTGTAAATGGGAGATTCCATACAAACTCTTATTGTACTCTTAGCCATTAGTATCTAGTTTTTGCCAAGTCATTACAACGCCTATTCTGTAGCCTCGAATGAATGTGATATAGTTAAACATATGGGTACTTAATTATACTTTAACTTGGGTGTGAAATGGTATAACTAACTGCAAACGTCCGCCTGTCATAAAGAATGCATCGGTCCCCTCCCCGCACCCCTGCACCCCCGGGACCCTAAAAGCGCCCTCTGGACCGAAACACTCTCCAGAGTAATTAACTCGTTCGTCTCGCTCGTCTTTACCTACACTTTCTTTTTTACACTTTAATTAAATTACCGCAGACCCATTTTGTACGGGACGTGAATGAAAATTTATAGAGAAGTGTTTGTTTTTGCTACATTCGGAACTGTGTGATATTTTTAAGTTTAAAAGTGTAAAATATCTTTTAGTATCAGAGAGCTTTGTACTACTGGGCAACGTAGTGGAATTGTAACTGTTAATCCGGCTAATCCTCTTTATAGCCTGCGGGTGGTCGAACTTTCAAAAACTTTTCTTAGTGTTGATGCATGATGTGTCTGGATTGTAAAGATTAGTAATAAAAATGATAGCAGTACCACTATTTCTTTTAAACGTTCTTCATGGTTAGGATAAAAGTTTTAGGGAACGTCTGGAATATCGTCTCAAAAAACTAGCTTATCGGTTTTTTATAATCCCGCTTCATCGTAGACCACTTCATCGCTAAACATTAGACAAGATGGCGGTCAAGTGCAAACCCATACCATCATCATCACCCTGTATTCGTCCTCTGCTAGACATAGGCATCTCCCATGATACGCCACTCAGCCCGATCCTTGGTCTTGCGTCTCCAACCGCCACCACGAATATCGTCACTCCATCTACTAGTCTCAGTGCATCCTACACTACGTTTACCGATTTGCTGTCTCCACTCCAAAACCCGTCTACCCCAACTAAACTAACCGTCAGAGTACTAAAGTGACCGACATAGCTCAGCGTATTAGCAAGCTGAAGTGGCAGTGAGCCGGGCACATCTGTCGCAGACCTGATAAACCTATGTAATCTATACTAATGTTATAAAGCTTAAAAGTTTGTTTTTTTTAATGCGCTAATCTCAGAAACTACTGGATCATTTCAAAAATCATTCACCATTAGATATGGATGTGATCCCTAAGTGCTATAAGCCATAAATGTTGCACGGGCGAAGCCAGGCGACCCGCTAGTTGTCAAATAAAAGCGATACCCTCTTCAAGATTCAATACTAATAACTTATTACGACATTATTTACAAGCCATGTCCCGTACATCCTTATTCATCCCAGCACCGAGAAGAAACTCGGACCTTAATTCTTTAACAGCGGAGTGACATTAAGGTAATGGGAATCGCTCTTTCAGGCGCGTTTTAAAGGTGGGCTTAGTCGGAAACGTTTGTTGGGATTAAGTGGGACAATCAAATTAACTTTGTTTTGGGACTGAGTTATGGTTACTGTAGTACATTTTTTTCACTTTCAGGCTAGTTATCAAGGATTAGTTTTATGGTAAGAATTTTGAAATGAAATATGTTTATTGCAGATATGGGTTACCAAAAGCTGGTTAGGTGTTTTAGAGAAAGCCAAATACTGTTTTTACGCCTGCAAAGATATAATAAAGTAGCCAAGTGCGAGTTGGACTCGCCCATGAAGGGTTGCAGCAAGTAACATAATATACATAGTACACATAGTTCTTGTAGTTCGTTGTAACTTTGATCGAAGTTTTAATAATAGTGAATTTATGACGTACTAAAAAAAAAACTACTCATCAGATCGAGTTCAAACTAATTTTCGTTGGTAGTTTTTATGGTAATGTACATCATATATTTTTTTTAGTTTTTTCATTCTCTTACTTTAGAAGTTAGAGGGGGGACACACATTTTACCACTTTGGAAGCGTCTCTCGCGCAAATTATTCAGTGTAGACAAAAATTATATTAGAAACCTCAACATCATTTTTGAAGACCTATCGATAGACATCCCACACGTGTAGGTTTGATGAAAAAAAAAATTTCGAGTTTCAGTTCTCAGTATGGGGGGCACCCCTAATTTTTGTTTTTTTTTTTAACTTTTGTAAAAATCTTAATGCGGTTCACAGAATACATCTACTTACCAAGTTTCAACAGTGTAGTTCTCATAGTTTCGGCAAAAAGTGGCTGTGACATACGGACGGACAGACAGACAGACAGACAGACAGACAGACAGACATGACGAATCTATAAGGGTTCCGTTTTTACGTTTTACGGAACCCTAAAAACGTTAGAGACGCTTAAGAAAAAAAAAGTTCAATCTAAACAAACACAATAATAAAATGTTCAGAAAATAAGAATAATAATGTTAGTTTGTTCCGTAACTTACTAATTTATCAGCTAAGTATTAATTTACAGCGTAATAGGTGCAACCTTGTCAAAAAAAAAATATTTTATTTGCACCGGAAGGTCGTCTCATTCGTCTTTATTATATCCAAGTTATTATACAACAGTGAAGCCATAATATATAAAGCAATATTTTTAAGCATTAATAATGTTCGCCTACAGGATACACCACCATCGCTCCGGAGTTATACTATGTTCTAACTATTATCATGTATGTTCTAATCAACTTGAACAGTTCAGACATTCCAAGATTTCGACGTGATCGAGCAACAAACATCCAAACGTTTGCATTTATATTATTACTAGCAGCGCCCCGCGGTGTTACCCGCGTTGTTCCCGACCCCGGTGTTCCCGTTGTTTTCCGGGATAAAATAGCCTATGTGTTCTTCCAGACTATAATCAATCTGTGTTCAAAATTTCAGCCCGATCCGTTCACACGTTAGGACGTGATTGAGCAACAAACATCCACACATTGACATTTATAATATTAGTAGGAAGTAGGATAAGGATTATATTTTATTGCAACTACACAAGTTATAGGTAAATTTTGATAACTCATTTTAGATGTACCCATTATTTTTATAAGTAAGGGATGAAGGCATGTATTAAAAACATAATATACAAATTTAAAAGCGTTTCTG
The DNA here is from genome assembly GCA_963693475.1 of Ectropis crepuscularia. Classification (NCBI taxonomy): domain Eukaryota; kingdom Metazoa; phylum Arthropoda; class Insecta; order Lepidoptera; family Geometridae; genus Ectropis; species Ectropis crepuscularia. The sequence goes on along the minus strand of OY856350.1, from coordinate 29,295,485 downwards.
TGAGTAGTCCTGTTCAAAACCATTTAGATACTTATCTTAATATAAGAATCTTATAGAAAAGTGCAGATGTTGGGAACCTTCACGATTAGCTCTTCAATACCTAATCGAGCCGTTGTTTAACCATCGTTTAATATTTGAAGATGATTATAAGCCTTCTTTATACTTGCCTAATTAACAAAATTATTTGGCGAGCGCCGGCCCCGGGGCGGGCCTGCGACCTTTGATGTCCCTTCGAGGAGCAATTTTTACTTTCTAAGTATAAAAACATTCTGTGGGGCTTTTTACAGCGGAATTGTGTTTTTTAGTACTTCGTTGTACGTATTGGGCACGCTTGTTGGGATTGGGTTGTCATTGGATTTGGTTGGATGTAATTTTGTCAATTGAACACAATATAATATAGTCATTGGTGAATTAAGAACTCTTAACGCGTTTATTTAGATAACAGTATTTTGTGGAATAAGAATTCGTATTTCTTATAGTGGTAGTATTGCTTGCAAAGTACTCACGTCAGGAAGTACCACATATTCGTCCGTTATTCTACTGCCAAGCAACATTACACTGTATCGGTTTGAATAGCAATGTTTTCAGAAAAATAAGGGGGCAAATAGATAAACCATCTTTTATCTTTTTAATGACAAACGTACATACGTAACTCACATGTTCCTAAAATCTGCCAAATTATTGGGCAAAGTTGGACGAACTCAAAGACACAATAAAAGTGGTAGTAAGGTATTGCTTATTTTGGAGGTTCATTATTGTTGTTAAGCTTATCCTTGCCTATCTTATTTTTTGTTGTGATGTCGTATTGGCTAGGTCGTGCAATTCGCTATTGTGAGAATGTTCGAGATATACCTACGTATAAGTTTGTCGTCAACTCTGGCTTTAACGGTGTAAGAAAACATTATGAGGAGATCGTCATGTTCTTAGAATCTTTCGAAGTTATGCACTGGGCCAGCGTAGTAAATTATGCACTTTACTCCTGGTTCAAAAAGGCTCAAAACTCATCAATGTGGTTTTTTTTTTTTTAAATTCTATAGGTTTACACTTGACCGCCATTTCGCCTGATGTTAAGCGACGATGCGGTCTACGATGGAGCGTGTTTACCTAGATAAAACCGATTCACTCTCGATTTGAAGACACAAAGATTGTAACCATCGGGGAAAACCCACTCAGGCAACGTATTCCACAGCTTAGACGTTCTTATCACAAAAGTAGAGTCGAATCTCTTCGTTCGTGTCTTTGGAACATCAACCATGAAACGATGTCGCTTTTTCGAGCTACGAGCATTCCGATAGAAAAAAGGACAAGGTGGTATCAGATCATGCAAATCAGTCGCACACTCTCCGAAGTGTATCCGATAAAAAACCGATAGGCTAGCAATTTTTCGGCGATGTTCAAGACTTTGAAGTCTTTTTCGCACAAGAGTGTCGTTTAATGAGCTATTTATGCTGCTACTACACTTAATTATGAAAAAAGCACCTCGGTTTGATTTTAAGCTGCGCCCATTGGAGCGTAACGAAATCCCCAGCAAACTGAGCGGATAGCTAATATTGAAGTGAAGTTAATAGAAAGCCAACAAACTGGGCCGAATGCAAACTACTGTAATGGTTAGATAACTTCCTCCGCTGTAAATGTTTGATGAGTCTGCGTTGGCTTTGTACTTAGTTACTTTGAATTGCCCGGTGGTACGGGTGGTAGCGTAGTCTCTTTAGCCGAGCCAACTATAAATTAGACCTTGTGTGACCTGGGGATACATTATACATTCTATTAACATTAATTAAAAGGTTTAGTCCAATATATAGCTATAGTAGTGAATGGTAATTCTTGGAATGAGTTTATTTCGACACAGTTTCATACACCACGTTTATAGTAAACTTATAACTATATCGCTTGTTACAATGATTTAATTATTATTATTACTTATAATAATTTTCTTATCGAGAGACTATCCTTGATAACAGAAGCAAAAAAGTATCTGTATACCATCGACGGTGGGGATGAGACCATATTTATTATACTTCCTGACATTGTCAATTGTTTTTAGACCTAGTTTCACAGACTATCAAAGTATCATTGAAGTATCATTCAGTTATTTATAATCATTTTATTAGAAGCGTAACGTAAAAGTTACGTAAACTTTTGTATGAAAATCTTTTTGAGCTCTGAAAGTCCACGTTAAAACGAATGGTGAAAGTTTGGATGTTTGTTGCTCAATCACGTCGGAATGGCTAAACGGGACGAGTTGAAAAACGAAACACTTTACATTATAGCTTGTATTAGCACATAGGCTTCTTTTTATTGCGAGAAAACTAGAGTAAAACAGCGTAGCGTTGCTAGTCTACTAGTCTACTCACATGTTAATTACGAATGGTGATAGGGAAACAAGCAGAGTACACGTGCGTCCGACCTCAACCCGTCACTGACCCGGATTGAAAAGCAAAACAAGGGTCGGCGCGACCCACGGCCCGTTGGCTTTTATTGCCGGGTTAAGGCGCTGTAACCTCTTGACGTGCCACACACTAACTTCACGTTACGAGCGCTCATAGTAACACTAGGAGCCATTTCGACGGGAGATTAACTTGAAACAGGAAGATTGCCAAACGCAGTTCCTTAGGTTGAGAAAAATGTCTAATGTGAGCCTAGTTTTGATGACAAAAGAATATAAATAAAAATAATAAGCCTTTATTAATCTGAACTTTTTGCAAACTACATTTGAGTATGATTATTATACACACTGGTTGATTACACTGGTTGATATGTCCCGAAGCTCAGTTTGCCTCTTGGCATAGGCCTCCTCTAACATTTTCCATTGGAACAGGTCGCGTGCTACCCTTCTCCAATGACGTCCAGCCGTTAGTTTTAGGTCATCTTCCCATCTTGTTTGTTGGCGACCTCTGTTTCTCTTACCGTCTCTGGGATACCACTCTGTAACAATTTTGCACCATTTGTCTTGTGGATCCCGTATCATGTGGCCTGTCCATTAAAAGATTGAGAAAAATGTCTAACGTGAGCCTAGTTTTGGTGACAAAAGAATAGAGTGCGTTAAAAGGGGACTAGTGACTAGTAAGTAGCACCCTGCGCTTTTATCCAATTAGTGCTTGTCCCCATTATTTTTCTTTGATAAAAAGTTGAATATGTGTTTTTACAGAGTACAGACTATGATCTAACAGTACTCCACATTTCAATAGAATCCGTTCAGACGTTTCGACGTGATTGAGCAACACACATTTAAACTTTCGCATTTTTGATATTAGAAAGATATAACTATACAGGTTTGGTTCTACTACCGGTTTACTCGAAATTTCTCAAACGCGCTATGTTCAATGTTTTATGAAAATCAGAATCTGTATAATTTGTGGAATGTGTCTAAGTTTCTACTCTGACTCGTTACTGTTAACTCGATACTTGTACCCACCTTTATTATATACTTTGATCTAGTGCTAAAGGCATAAACAATAAACATCTTAAGCTCACGTTATGTTCTTATTGCTGGAAGTCGCTTATCGTAAAGAAAGAGTGAAGAATGAAGACCATAAACCACAACGGTCCCAGGTTGACCGACCGCGAGTGTGAGCCGAACGTCCACAGTACGGGGCGTTCGGAGTGGTGGTCGCCGAGGTGACTCACCACGGGCGGAGGTGCCGGATCGTCCCGAGTAGCGGGGACTGACGGCTGGCGGTCGCCAAGTTGACCTACCGCTGGTGGTGATGAGGGACTGGTAATGTTGCTGCCAGTCCCGAGGCTGCCTGGTAAGCCTGTCTTCTCGGAGGTGTAGGTTGACTCTAATAAGCGACATCAATCCATGATTGACATTCCAAAGAATAAAACAAGGAGGTTTGACTCCATTTTTGTAGTAAGAATGTCAGGCTGTGAAAGAGTTACCTAATGGAGGTTTTCTCGATACTGTCTAAGTTTTTGAAGTCGAAAATGAATCGGATTCTCTTAGGTGAGCGTGCTCCATCATAGACTGCATCGTTGCTCAACATCAGGCAAGATGGCGGTTAAATGTAAACCTGTCACTGTTAAAACTCTATCTTCACGATGACTTCCTTCATCAACAAACCCAAATACATCTTGGTAAAATCCTCAAAAGGGTGAGGTTCCGACCTGATGCAAACGCTTGTGAAATCGAACCCCGAGTCATGGCGGCTAGCCCTCACTAACCTCGTATATCCTGTAGGTACCTGCACTGCTCGGCGGCAACCAATCACGCGCGAGTGGCCGCACATTAGGCCTGATCGATCGCGGCCACTCCAGCTCCACGATAATGGCCTAAGTAGCGTTTACCGCGGACCGACACACGCCGGTTTTCGGGAAGCTTTTTCACTACTGACTGATGGAGTTCGTCTTATGTTTACATGATGTGGGGTACTTAGTTTTGGTTAAGTTCAGTTTTTTTCATCAAATAAAGTGTGACGAAAGAACGCTATAATTTTATGAGCTTCAATAAAAGTTTATTCTAGCTTTCTCTATTTTGAAAGTTTGAAGAATACGTACCCCATTGAAATCTATGTATTAAGCATTTCATGCAAAGCACGACCGAGCAGACATATTTCTTACTTAGGTGACAAAAAATCGGTACTTTATTACAAATTCACTGATTTTTTCTAAATTTGCACTTTTTCATCCGATTCTACCAGATTTTATTTGTGAAAAGCTAAGGAAATGTTGGATCTCCCTGACTGAGCCCTAGTGCCTACCCTGATTGAACCATGACATACTCAAATTTCTGTAATCCTTGTGAATATACTTGAAATAGCAACGGCTTAAATAATTTGGTAAGCAATAAATGTGTGCGTAATTCTCAAACCTGAATTGTCATCATCAATCTGTGTTCCAAAATGACATACAACCGAATCACTACGCAAACAAATCTAGCTAAATATTATAATATCAATGAAATGTGACATATAATTTTGAATACAAATTTAAATAACGTGATTTCAGTAATATTTACTTACTAAATTAAGACAACTTACAAGTTATTGTTATTTTATGGTATTTAGATATATTTCTACCCTCTCGTTCCAGCTAGTAAGACGGGATTCCCGGTGTCTGAGACGAGTGCGCCACTGTTGCATCTCCGAGCCCTCTTGAAAGGTTCGAACTCTGAGTAAAGCAACGGCCTGTACATTGCTTCTCTGACCAACCACGGCCTACTTGAATTCACTAGTCTTAGTTTGAAAAATAACCGCTTTTCTGCTGTGGGTTTGGATTTGAAACGTTTTGAGTTTTTTTTTGCTTTTTAATCAATAATCGTGAGAAAAGAGTTTACTGTAATTTATATTATAACATAGACTTCGTCATCGTTCATTTTAATATTCAGTTTGCAACAAATCATAATGTTGTTCCCAAACCAAAAAACACGTTTAATAATATTTAGAATAAAAAATACTCACATTTAGTTTTTAAATATAATGAAGCACATAAATGTATGTTTTCTAAATAAAATAATATGGCAACGAAATAAGTAATCAATTCACTTTCGTAGACATTACATTAATGATTTTTATTTCTAAATATTCACTAGGTAATTGTTTCTTTTATCTGGTGGTTTTTTTACGACGTATTGTTATCATTGTCAGAACAATAAAGTTTATGATCAACACCAGCCCTTTGCTGGGAAAATATTTTATATGTTTGGCTTTTCATCTACCACCAACATTAACCAAAATTTTACAAAAGCTCAAAGCTCTTTGTATTAATTGATTTTCGCAAGCTTCGTAGTCCAAGATCCCAGAGCTGCCAGACGTCACGTTTAGGGGATGATTGACCCCTTAGATTGGTATGTCTTATTGGAAAAAGCTTTAAAATAGTTGTCTGACGAACATATTTAAATTACATAATTTACATAATTTACAAATGGAGTATGAGAATTGAAGTGAAGTTATTATTTTGGAGTTGTTAAGCAACACGGCCGACGGAAAGTGTCTGAGAGTATTGGGACTTTGTTTTTAACGATATTGCCTACAACATACGTGAAAATCACTTATTAGAAAATACGTGAAGTAAGTATTGTTTGTATGTACCTTCATTACCCCATTTCTCAAAATTGGCCGTCTAAGCAAGTTAGCAAGTAAGCATGTGTTCTTAGTACTTACTAACTCTAATCAATCGTCCACATTTAATTCATCAGAAAATAGGTGACGTCTGGCAGCTCAGGGATCTTACTCTATCAGGAATGGAGTTAATTTTATAATCATAAAGTACTTATAGGAGAAGCACTATTAAACAATAATTTAACAAGTTTGTTGTTCTGGCTGGGAGCCTATTAGAACGCATAACTTTTTGTTCCTAATTTACTTTGTCATAATGAATGTAGCATAATGTATAGTGTCATAATGCAACTTTCGCATAATCATTTTTTGGCGTCATGTGTTTTAAGCATAACAATCTATTGTACTACATTTTATTCGACTATTGATGAGACGCATAATAGTTTTTAAGCATTTTTTTATTAGTTCTATTTTTTTTAAGGTGCCGTTTAAATCGCATAATTTTTTTTTCCTAATTTACTTTGTCATAATGAATGTATCATAACATATAGTGTCATAATGTAACTTTTGCATAATCGTTTTTTGGCGTTATGTGTTTTAATCATAAAAATCTATTGTGCTACATTCAATTCGACTGTTGCTCAGACGCATTTAGGCATTTTTTAATTATTTGTTGTGCTACGTAATATAAAACCAGGTTATATAGGGACCAGATCCGACTCGGAGCACCCCGACTCCACCTAGTCTTGTCGCTACTACCCCTAGAGTGTATTTAAAAAATGCGGGAGCCAGAAGCTCAAGGGGAGGTCCTGAGTGGAGAAGCAACACTCAGGGCTGACCAAAGAGCTTCTGGCGGGAACCCACCCGGAGTCAAAAAGTGCACCATATGTCTTAGGTGTATGTAGGTTTTTAAGTCCTAAAAACGTTATGTCTACATAAATTGGTACAAAAATTGTTATACTACTGCATAGTCCTGCATAGATATTCCATTAAATTAGTAGATACCTACATTACGAATAATAAATATTGTTGTCGAAGTACCCACTCGCATTTCACACACCTACGTATTTTATTTATGTCCGCTCTTTACACTTGTTTTTTAGTTAGGCGTTTAAAGTTTATGCCGTTGATCAGTATGTTTAAGTATTGTTATGCTTTTCTCAATGTGTGCCTTTAACCATTATGCTATTTATAGTTATGCGTCGAAACATTACACTAAGTTATCTGTATGCTATATATGGCTATGCGTTTAAACATTATGCTAAGTTATCGTTATGTTAAATATGGTTATGCTAGTTAACACTAGTTAACATTATGCGAAGACAGTTATGCGTTTAGTTGTTATGGTAAATTATCATTAGTCCTAAAAACATTATGCCTACCTAAAATAGGACAAAAAATGTTATGCCACCCCATATAGACCCGTTCTGGCTGGCTTCGAGTAAATATTTTGATACTTTACGTATACCGTCACTTCAGATTCTTTTCCCTTTTCTAATAATGTTTCTACAGCAACTTAACTCAGCGATTCGCTTCGGGACAAAGTTCGTAATGAGCTGATAATTGGAAATTAAGTTTAGATGAGAGTTTCATTTCCTTGTCAATGGGGTGGCGGTGAGGCAACGCGACGAACGGCGTTTTGTGTTCCTAATAAATGGTAAAGAAAGTTTACGAAAACTGCAATGAAAATTAGGTTATGAATTCCCGTCAAAGGGTACGGTCTTGTTACTTACTAAATTTGTACTAGTTTCTTCACTCGTATAAATTAAAAGACAGGAAAAATGTAGGTACTGTAGTGAATTTCTTAACTATAATATAGGAGCCACATGTGTGTGTGTCAACAAATTATAGGTTTGTGCCGTCCACAATGTCCACATAGTATCCACAGTTGCATGTAGATTCTGTGTAAAGTTGCTGTTACGATTGGGGTAGATTCAGAAATGTGCTACTCCCTATTGACTTTACTGTGTATACACTAAAGTAGCTAAAATACTTTTAATCCATATATATCCATTTATTTAATCATAGACTATGACCTGTGTTCTAAATTTCAAACCGATCCGTTCAGTCATTACGACGTGATTGAGCAAACTCAGATTTGCCGACGATTATTCTCTTAGCCAAATCAGCACCACAACTAGAACTCATGCTCCAAGATCTGAGCAGGGCAAGCCGTGAGGTGGGACTTCTGATGAACTGGTCTAAAACACAAATGATGACTAATAGCACAAAACGTAGGGTCGAGGTAGAGACGGGCAGGCAATACTTTATATCAATGAGTAGGTATACTTAGTTGGGTCAGATAGTCTCTTTCGATAACAGGCAAGACAAGGAAATCAGTCGTCGAATAGACAACGCCTGGAAGAGCTACTGGTCCATGAAAGAGCTAATGAAGGGAGAACTTCCGATCTCCCTGAAGCGCAAACTGCTCGACACATGTATCCAGCCCATCCTAACTTACAGTCCGCAAACATGGTCGCTAACTTAACCGCAGAAGAGCAACAAACATCCAAAAAAATTAACATCACATTAATAATAATAGTAGGCTTGTGGGTTATTCTATAAAAAATGTAGTGTTTCTTTAACTAAGGTTTTAAATGAACTACAGTTTGAAACCTAATTGGACTGGACCGACCACATCACCCGCGCCAATTAATTATAAAGTTTCCGTATCAAGATTTTCCTTTCAATTATGTTCTCTTGATTATCGCTCTACAACTCACAGCTACATTACAACTGCATCAAGCTAACAGCAGTACCTAGCAACGCGGGAGTACTCCGTACTAGTTCCGGGAACAGTGTTAAGCTCTCCGCGCGAGAGCGTCACTTCACATTTGCATAGTTTAGTACTCGCCACTGTAGCGCACACCGCAATGATACGCCGGGGCATAATAGAGGAACAGCCCAATACTGTACAGCTGAAAAACAAACTACGAACCCTAGTCTCACTAACATTATTGTAAACTAACTGGGAACCGTGGTTATACGCGCATAAATCCCGTTCCCGTTGTTTAACCGGTATAAAAAGTACTTTATGTGTTCTTCCAAGCTATATTATAACTGTGTTTCAAATTTCAACTTGATCCGTTCATACTTTACGACATGATTCATCAATAAACATCAAAATATCCAAACATTCACACTTATATAATAATTTATAAGTAGAATAATTATACGTAGCGTGTACGATACACGCTACGCGTAAACGAATTTATAATATTGATAGGATGTGAAGCTTAGGAAAGAAGTGGTTTTCATACCTCAAATCGGTAAAATATTTAATAATAATCTATATATATAAAAGCGAAAGGTCACTCATCAAGGAATCTCAGAAACTACAAATGCTAAGAATCTGAAATTTTGCATGGAGGTCCCTTTTAGCACGTAGGCGCTCGCTAAGACGGGGTTTTGCGAAATTCAACCCCTAAGAGGGTGAAACGAGGGATGAACGGTTGTATGAAAATTCGTGATTTTCAAATTTATCAAATTTTGTATCTAGACACTTGACACGAAGCAATTAAATATTTGTGATATCAATTTTGTAATTTTGAACTGTACGGGGGTGAAATTGGGGATGAATGTCAACATGGAAGATCCCATCCGTTGAAGATAAAACCATCAAACTCTGAATGTGAGACACTTGACACGAAGCAAACGAATGTTTGTTCTAGCAATTTTGTAATTTCGAACTGTACGGGGGTGAAATTGGGGTTGAAATGGGGGATGAATGTCAAAATAGAAGTTTCCAACTGTTGATGATAAAACCATGAAACTCTGTATATAGACACTTGAGACAAAGTAAACGAATGTTTGTTCTAGCAGTTTCGTAATTTCGAACTGTACGGGGGTGAAATTGGGGTTGAAATGGGGGATGAATGTCAATATGGAAGTTCCCAACCGTTGAAGATAAAACCATGAAACTCTGTATTTAGGACACTTGACACGAAGCGAACAAATGTTTGTTCTAGCAATTTTGTAATTTTGAACTGTACGGGGGTGAAATTGGGGTTGAAATGGGGGATGAATGTCAACATGGAAGATCCCATCCGTTGAAGATAAAACCATCAAACTCTGAATGTAGACACTTGACACGACGCAAACGAATGTTTGTTCTAGCAATTTTGTAATTTCAAACTGTATAGGGATGAAATTGGGATTGAAAGGGGTGGATGAAAGATGAAGTTTCCAATCGTTGAAGATAAAATCATGCAACTCTGTATTGAGGTACTTGACACAAAGAAAAGAAATGTTTGTTCTAGCAATTTTGTAATTTCGAACCGTTCGGGGATGAAATTGAGGTTGAAATGGGGGATGAATGTCAATATGGAAGTTCCCAATCGTTGAAATCGAAGCCAATAAATGTTTGTTCTAGCAATTTTGTAATTTCGAACTGTATGAGGATGAAATTGGAGTTGAAATGGGAGACGAATGTCTCTTACGCTTTCACACCTAAACAACTGAACCGATTTTGATGAAATTGTTTTATTATAAGCTGGTTTTAGTAAAGCATTACTAAAAATAATTTAGTAATGTGTCTGGGTATAAAAATAGGTACCGCCTAAGTTACCTTAGTATTTATTTCGCGCGGACGAAGTCGCGGGTAACAGCTAGTCTTATATATAAAATTCTCGTGTCACAGTGTTTGTTTCCTTACTCCTCCGAAACGGCTTTACTGATTTTAACCAAAATTTATATGCATATTCAGTAGGTCTGAGAATCGGCTACTAGCTATTTTTCATACCTTTATTTATATGGCAAAACAACGTTTGCGGGGTCAGCTAGTCTTATATATAAAATTCTCGTGTCACAGTGTTTGTTTCCTTACTCCTCCGAAACGGCTTTACTGATTTTAACCAAATTTTATATGCATATTCTGTAGGTATGAGAATCGGCTACTAGCTATTTTTCATACCCCTAAGTGACAAGGGTTGTTCACTAAAGCAAAACAACGTTTGCGGGGTCAGCTAGTAATAATATATAAGTACAAACCATTCAATATACGAGTATCGATTTTCGACGTTTAAAATGACAACGTTAAATGAACAAGATTGAGGTTGGTCTAGTCACATTTTTTAAATTGGCGGTAAATTCTATTCTGCATCCACTAATATGGTCGACGATTCAAAATGGCGTACCTACATGTTATTGTTTTAGGTCGGTAATGATATAATTTTGCTAAAATGATTGATAGATTACGACTACTCTAATTTGATTTTACTAGCAGCGCCCCGCGGTGTTACCCGCGTAGTACCCGTTCCCGTTGTTCCCATTGTTTTTTCGGTTCTTAGCCTATGTGTTCTTCCAGGCTATAATCTATCTATGTTCCAAATTTCAGCCCGATCCGTTCATACGTTAGGACGTGATTTAGCAACAAACATACAAACATCCATACATTGACATTTATAATATTAGTAGGATTTTTAGACAACAGTTCAGCGTAGGGATTTGAACTCTTGTTACTCAAAATACTTCGTGACACTGAGTTGGTATGGAGAGGCTTATCTTCAGATAAACAGCAGAAAGTTCCCAAAGTCAATTTAAATGTATATGCAAAAAGGTATTCGAGCGATACCCCACGTGGAACGCAAACATAATGATTGATGCCTGATGTGATACATCTTCGCTCGAAATGGGGATGAAAAGGGGAGATAAAGGCTCTCCCCCTTCATGGTTCTCAAATATTCCGGGTATTTCTGTTTGATGCAAGTTTGTAGTATAAGTCACGCTCATGATTTTATTGCGATTACCAGGATACGTTATATGTGAAGTGGTTTTTTACTGCTTGTAAAAGTTTTTGAAATACGCCGGTAGATTTGTTGTAAAATGTTTATGTGTAGAACACGTTGTGGACTCGATGTTGTATAAACTCTCACACACACACACGCACAGCAATATATTATGTACCTATATTATATTTTTTAAATAAAGAGTGACGAGGCGAGCAAGACATGTGCCTGATGGTAAGTAACATGCTTGCCACATAACAGCACAGAGACACTCAGCTATTGGAACATGAAGAGTTCAAAGCACTACCTAGCACTGTACTATACTCGTCACCCAGAGATCTAAGATGTTATATCTCTAAACCCTGTAATTTCTCAGGACACATTCCCCTTCAAATCGGAACACAGTAATGTTTGCACTTTACTACTTGACGGTCGAATAACTGGCAAAACTTATGTTGTGTGGTTGTGCGTGCGCGTGTGTATGTGAGTTGTGGAACTTTATTTCTTCGACATTGGGGTGGCGTGTAAGAGAAGTTAAAAGTCAGAAATCCGTAGACATTTGACGGTGCTTACTTGTTATTAGTAGAGTGTCATGTACAGCACTGCAACAAGTGAATACTGTGTTTTTTGCAATATGAGAGACACATTTTTTGGTGATGTAATTTAAGGTCCACGCTAAAATTTATTAATACAATTTGTGTTCATTCGTATTAGTGGAGTTTTTCGTAGTTTCAGAGCTACTTTCGATATACAAGTTCATAATATAATCACGAATACTCGAAATATTCAAACTTGATTCGCGAGAAGCGATACAATGATAACTTTTATCATGAGAAGAATGTAAATTAATTTTTAATGTTAGTAACATATAAAAATGGAAAAAATTCAAAGTTCTACTACTAAAATTAAAAAGAAATCAAATTTGAACGCATACGCAAATCCATGTTTTGATGACATTTCAACAATAAATTCAAATTTATGGTCTAAATGTGTAAGGATTCCATGAACCCCAGCCGGCGCCGGGCCATAGAATAGATAATATAGAGCCGGGCGACGCGACGCTTCAAATTACGTAGATTTTCAACCAGAACAATTATTATTATAATTACAACCCTTGCGTAGAAAAACAACGGTTTACTTTATCATTGTTTTCACTGTTCTAATATTATAAAAACCTTGTGCCTCAAAATGTTATTATACATTAATTTATTTAATCTAAGTAATTATGGGCCCACGGTACTTTAAATAAATTAATTATTGTTATCGAAATGGTCACTTTCAATTCTTTTAATGTTACAAACGACAAAAGAACGGATGAATCAATCTTGATTATTTTTTTGTTTGTAAAGTATTTTTGTCGAGAGTGTTCTTAGCAATGTTTAAGGAAAATCATCGGTACCATAAAATATTGGGGATTTTAAGGTTTTAAAAAAAAAATGTTGACGACCAGAACTATTTTAATTTAGATGGTCAACAATAAAGAAGTTGCTCGCGAAAGAAGCGACTTCTTATCTCACCACGTTCCTATTGTATATGTAAGTGAGCCACAGTTAAACGTATGTGCGTGTTGTTGTTTCCAGTGACGGCGCTGCGCGAGCACTGGGATGAGGCGAACGCGCGCGTGCTGCAGCGGAAGGCGCAGCTCGACGCCATGCTGGGGGACTCGCAGCGGTACGAGGCGCGGCGGCGCGAGGCGGACGGCTGGCTGGGCCGCATGGAGGCGCGCCTGGCCGCCATGACCGCGCCCGGGCACACCGCCGACGTGCTAGAACTGCAGCTACGGGAACAGAAGGTGAGCTCTTCAATACACAAAAACTAGGATACACGAAAAGAACGCACAGGCCGAGTACGGTAAGATTAGGTTCAACAGCGAACCCAGCTTTGGCGTAGTCGTTGTCAAGTCACAAGACCGTGCGACAAGTGCATGCGTGCGTTTTTAGTGGTCCACGTAGGTACAGAACCCAACCCAGGAGGGCATCATGACCCCTATGACACCCCTCCCCTCTGGATCTGCCTTTGATTAGGTTCATAAACCCGTGCGATTTCTGCGCTTGCCTAAAGTTTGGGAGGTACTAGAGACCTAGATGATGTTGCTGCGGCCATATCAAGCAAGACAGAATGCCCCGCTGACCTGTCCAAGGTCGGCGACATTCGCAGTAACGAAGCGCACAACGGGACGAAGATTGTTCAGTACCCTGCGGCGGCGGCAAAGAAGATCGTCAAAAGCAACTGGCTCAAAGTGAGGTGGAGCTCAGTAGGTACGCCTTAGGCTGACCTACGCCCTAGGCCCGGAGGTTGGGCACGTGAGTTTCATTTGACGAAATCTTGACAAAATATTTGTACTTCTATCAGTCAAATGCCCATCGACAGAACTTTACAGGCTCGTTTATAAAAATTTTTGAACTGTTTTTTGTGTCATCTGAAAATATTTAATTGAAAACTGATACCGAAAAAGATCTGGAAACGGTTTAAAAATGTATACTGAAGTTTACTCCTTCGTAATTAAAGCAAATTTAAAGATGTGGTGTAACGGGATACCAGGTAGAAACGAAGTTCTTCCAGATTAGATCAAGAGCAACACAATTAGCAAGAAAAATGCTTAATTTGATTATTTGTGGTACGATATATGCCACAACCAGCCACAACACTGGTCACTGCCACAACCAGCTACAACACTGGTCACTGCTACAACCAGCCACAACACTGGTCACTGCCACAACCAGTCACAACACTGGCTTTTTACGCGTCACTTCCGTTACATATTTTTCTTACGGTTATAGCCTCACATTTCTTTCAGTTCGGTCGCGCACCAAAATCCCTATCTCCTTCAAGTCTGCCATAAGGCACTTCGTTCCAAAAAAATACATTTACCTATACGCAAAAATGTATACATACTCCTTTTGAGCAAATGCTTGTTGAGCATATTTGCCAAGTAATATTCGCCAAATTGGCCAGTACTCGCAGGATCAGGTAATTACCATAACAACAGTAGTTCCCTCATATTTCATATTAAATTGCTGCCTTATTATATTAAAACTCGAGTGTAAGTTGTTAGCATGTAGTTCAGAAACTGTTGTTATCAAGAAACTGCAGGCTCGGCGAGTGTCGGCCGGAGTTTTCAAAGCTGCCTAGTTTTTTCGTTGTAAAATCTCTAAGTACATAAACAAAGTTATCAGCTACTTCACAAAGTTAGTATTCCATACAAAGCCACATACATTTCCTGTGGAGTGGAATACCTATAGCTAATGTAAAACTTGGTGCTACCCTTTTGTACTAAGTTATTGTTTTAAGCTATGGCTATTGTCACTAATTAATACTAGTACCCAGTGCTGATATAATGGTGCGTGTTCCCGTTATTTTGATACAGTTTCATGTACGATCTTCACGGGTAAGCTGACGAATGAAAGGCAACCTAGCGACGAGAACGTCCCTATTCGTGATGTCATAAGTTTGAATTTCGACTGTACCTCTGTACTTGTATGTAATTTAACAACGCCACTGGCTTTCACGATAAAGGAGAACATCGTGAGGAAACTGGCCCATTCCAGGATGCCCTTTGTCAATGTAGTGGATTTATTATACCCTTGACTGTTTTCCTGTAAGTGAAAGCCTTAGCAGTGGAGGTCTGGAGTCCCAGCAATGGAGCAAAAAATTAACTGCTTATGGTCTATGACGACGTGATATCTTACAAATATTATAAATGTGCAATCTTAAATGTTTATTGCTCAATCACGACGAAACTTCTGAACGGATCAGATAGAAATTTGGAGCAGCCGTAGTGGAGGCTCTGGGCCGGGAGGGCAAATGGTAACTAGGCAAAGACTCGATGTCGAGCCGATTACTAGCGGTAGAATCCCAACCGCTAGTGATCGGCTCTACCGACGAGCACTAGAACTAGGTTTGAAATGTGCCTAACTCCCCCCTATTTTCCTTTTCTTCTCCTAATTCAAGAAATATGTAAAAAAAAAAACAAATGTAATGACAAAGATCACGGACCCCGGACTCTGTGGAGTAGATAATGCAAATGAAAAAAAAGAAAAAAAAAGATAGAAATTTGGACAATAATAGGAACGGGATCTGCGTGGGTAAAACCGCGGTGCGCTGCTAATATGTTCATTTATTTATGATGGCGTGAGTTTCGATATTTCGATGTTAGTTTATATACCGTGCTCCAGAGTTACACTAACGGAATTGATCACACAATTAAACACAGGGACAAATATTTCATATTACTCTCTTATATATATCTACTAGCTGACCCGGTGAACTTCGTACCACCATGTATATTTTCGACTACATTTTCTAGACTTTCTGCTGAACAAATCTTGTCCCGACAATAACAAACAAAGAATCATCCTATTTGGTGCAGTTATTCAAAAGCTATGAGCGTACATACATTTCGAAGATCCATTTTTACGGTTCCGTAAAACGTACTAACTGGACCTTTATGGGTTTATCATGTCTGTCTGTCTGTCCATCCGTATGTCACAACCAGTTTTTTCGAACCTATAAGAACTATATTGTTGAAACTTGATAGAGTTAAATACAAATACAAAAATCTTTATTGCTGTTTGTAGGTAAGATAAGATAATACAAAACATTTTAAAAGTTGCCCCATACAAACTGGCCTCTGCGAGAGGCATGCAATATGTCTGGCAAGACAATTTGTTAGTCTTAATTTTTAAATAAAAACAAAAAAATTTTTTTTTAAATAATAGTCAGCTGATTAAAGTCTTCTTCTTCCTCATCTTCTATTAATTTCTGGTTTTTATTTATGTCATCTGATTCTTCATCTTCGATTCATTTCTGGCTTCTATTTGGTGATATATATTTGTGTGAGATAAATGTTTGGTGAGCACAATTTGATCGATGTGAGCACAATTAATAACATTTTACTTCAACGTATATAAGCATTTAAAAGCAAGTAATCCCTTCATGCAAAATACAGAAGACCACACCTTGTGGCGTTCATTAGGAGAGGCCTACGTCCAACAGTGGACGAATATTAAATAGGTTGATAATATGATATACGATGTTTTTTGTTTGATTACCTGGCACATGGACAAACAAATCTGCTGGTTTTCGAACACGGGAGGGAATATGCAACATACAATTGACCATGTGAGAATCATGGGTTTTCTAGATTAATACCACAAACACTATAACACGCTCAGCGCCTTGTGTATCGTTTAGGATACACAATGTCATAAGGAGTGTGTATAGTTTATGATACACACTCCCCATTTCAGTTAAAGCAGTATGTATCCGAAATGCGCACGCTTTCTACACATTTTCCCAGTGGTTTTGGGTTGGGAATCGGACAATCAGTTAAGGAAATATTAAGAGAAAAATAAAAATCACCTTGAAATGATTTTATTCAAAAAAATAAAGTTACTTAGAAACTAAATATTCAACTTAATAAGTTCAAAATAAATCAGTGATATTATTGAAACATTTTTGACACAGAAAACTTTCACATACAGAGCATTTTGTAGTTGTTTGAGTTGCTCTGAAAGTCTTGCCACCAATAACTTTCCTGTCATACTTTTTATAGCACCTCTGCACATCTTCAGCGTACAATTTTCTCTCTAACTTTGTTACTTATGAGATAATGTTTTCTATTAGACGGTCTTCTTGTCATGATAGGGGCTGATGGCACTTCATCTCCGGCTAACTGAGCAGATCATTTTAGTAAAACTACAATTATTTGTTCCCTGAATTGAGTGATAGTAAGTTTCTTGAGATAATGTTTGGTTGAATAATAAATGTGCATTCAAGAGAGAAACACAGATAAATAATATTACGAAATGTGTTTTTTTAT
The DNA here is from genome assembly GCA_963693475.1 of Ectropis crepuscularia. Taxonomy (NCBI): domain Eukaryota; kingdom Metazoa; phylum Arthropoda; class Insecta; order Lepidoptera; family Geometridae; genus Ectropis; species Ectropis crepuscularia. The sequence goes on along the minus strand of OY856350.1, from coordinate 29,277,942 downwards.
TGATACACATGGCCTGGGGAATAGTTTATCTATATACCTTAAAGTATTTCCCAGGCCACGTGTATCAAAAAATATACACACCGGTAAAAAAGGGATGACGGGGGAGGGGGTGTGATTAGTTTATATGCTATTTTAACACCTCACAACTCACAACACTAAAAAAACAAAAATTAAAAGTTGTCAAAATTTGGTAGTATTTCCATATAGGGCTTGGCACTGAGCATATTAAGGTTGCCCCTGGGACTTGTTTATGATGATAGCAAAAGCAAGCGGCACTGGAAACTGTAGTCGTTTAAACTCAAATGGTGCCGCATCAGTCGGAATCATTCGTCTTCTCCTTTATACTTTCCTTTCAGTATAGTTGCTTCTATCACGTAGTTCAGTATTTTTTATAGCTAACCGTGTGCCGTTGCAAAGACGCGGTTTGTTCATATTTCACAACATTTTAACTACCGATCCAACTTGAAGATTAGGTATGAGGTGGCAATCCTGGAAAATCCAGCGAGTTCAAAAATTCCGGTGGATAGGTAGTTGTTGACGACATCATCTTGAATCGAATAAACTGATTTATAAATCCTCAGTTCGCCTGTAATTTGTTCTTGAATTTTGAAATTTAATTCATTTGCATCTATCTCATTTACATAATACGTATTAATATTTATTTATCATGTGGCTGTCTTGTCCTAATATTGGGCAACGGCTTCCATACCCTCCTTCCACTTTTCGCTTTCTATGGCTAATACAGTCCAGTCTTTCCGATATTTGAGGTTGTCTCGCCATCGTTTCTTTGGTCTGCTTCGTCGTTTGCAATCTGGCTTCCTTCGCGTGGTAATTTTGGTCCAATAATCATCTGACATGCAGCAAACATATCCAGCCCGATCCCACTTTCAAATTGGCTGCTTTTTGAGTCAGATCGGCTATTCCGGTTTTGGAACGCAGTATGGTGTTTCGTATTCTGTCCTTTAGTTTTACTCCAAAAATATTGTACTCCACAGCACAAACGTGTGTATTCAAATCATTTTGCACAGATAGGGATATTAAATCAACAATTCAAAATAATAAAACACTTATTTTTTTAATTAATGGCTCTATGTGGATTAGTCAATAAACACTTTTCGTTACGCGGTTTGTGTTTGACTGACACTTGATTGATAATTATAATGACGTGAAAACTGACGCATTTTATATCGCGTGCCAAAACTAAATCAAAGTAAATAATATCGTGAAGCCGACCAAATTGAAAATCAGTACTAATGAGTCTTACGTTTTGTGATTATTCAATTTAATTAGGTTCGCGATATCATCGCTTTTGTTGAGTTTCTTCTGAGTGGGTTTCGGAACGTGACATTAGATCCAACCATATAGATTCTATCCTCCAACTGTTTTGATAGACATAATGGAAATTGAACTTGGTGCAGTGGGAATAAATAAAGTACCAATTGACTGCTTGACGTTAAGAACACACATATGTATATTGCTTGGCTATAAGCGAGTGCCTGTAATTTAATATGAACTTTATTTCATAGCAATAAAGCTCAAATTGCCTTAACATTTTAGTTAGAAAACGTTTGTATGGGAAAGCACTTCATTTAATATGAACTTTATTCAATCGCATTAAAGCTCAAATTGCCTTAACATTTTAGTTAGAAAACGTTTGTATGGGAAAAAGAAAAGGGCTGTTTTTAGTGTTCCCGGCAATTTTTTTTTTCTCGCCGTTGAAACCATCCTTGGACTTCAACGAACATTTATAACAAAGAATTGTCCAAATTGGTCCAGGCGTTGTTGAGTGATGCGCTTACCAACACATTTTGCGATTCATTTTAATATTATAGATTTTAGATTTGCCATAAGCTCCGCGAAATTTTAATCAAAATAGAGTGAAAAACATTTACAAATAAAAATTATTCAGTGTAGACAAAAATTATTTTAGACACCTCAACATCATTTTTGAAGACCTATTGATAAACACCCCACACAGACACGTGTAGGTTTGATGAAAAAAACTTTTGAGTTTTAGTTCTAAGTATGGGGGGCACCCCTATTTTTTTTTAATTTTTGTAAAAATCTTAATGCGGTTTACAGAATACATCTACCTACAAAGTTTTAACAGTGCAGTTCTCATAGTTTCGGCAAAAAGTGGCTGTGACATACGGATGGACAGACAGACAAACAGACAGACATGACGAATCTATTAGGATTCCGTTTATACGTTTTACGGAAGCCTAAAAAGACTATAATTGATCAGTTATCGAGCGGGATGAAAAATGATTAAATTACTAAAATAGCTATTAACACCTTTGCTGCGGGGCCATTTTTCGTAGACTTTCAACTAGTGCGTATGAGGTCTTTTCGAGGCAAAATTGACCTTCCTTGCAGTGCGTATGGGACCTTTTGTGCCTCACAAAATTGTTTCTAAGAATACCTTAAATATTATGTTCATTTATAAGAGTAATTGCTTGAAAATTTAGCTATATTAATTTAAAGAGTTGTTAAAGTTGAATCCAGCTTCGCCCACAGTTATGACATTTAGGTATTGAGTAAATGCAAATTATATATATGACATCTGTTCTGCCTCACATCGCATTGAAATAAAGTTCTATTAGTGTCTCGACTAGTGTTGTGAATAGAGAGAGTTGCAGTTGCGATATTAAAATAATTTATGTAATAAAATTGATTAATATGTTTTTATTACAACCGGTCAAGTAGAAAGATTTTTTACGAATTGGACACGAAATACACGAACAATAATTGTTTTGTTTTTGCTTCCTAACTACTTTTTACACAAGTCTTAATTTAGCGTAGCAACCTACACAGCTCTTTCGTTGACCATTTCGTCAATTTCGTCGAAGTTGTCAGGAAGAACAATACGACCCTTTAATTTTTCTCAAAACTCAAAATCTTGCTCGAGATGATAGCTTTCTTTGTCTCTATAAATAAGTGTAGTATACGAGTATCTTTCAGGAGTATACGATTTATAATTATAGTTCGACTCGATAGTTCGATATATGTATATGATTTATTTTTTATGTATTGGCACAATTTAAGTCGTCCGCGCCACGGTATCATAGATTTATCGATTATCATATTTTTTCTAGGACGAAACACTTGTTAACCGCTTGCTTCACCCCGCGCCGCGGTGTTTTTGCCGTCGACGAACCTGCGCGTCAACGTTTTTTTCTCGCATGGCGCGCAGCTGACGGCCATGCACTTGAACGATATTTATGACTTAAATATGGAACAAAGACCCCACTTGTTATTTGTTTTCTTAGAATAGTTGAATAGACGCTTCAAATGGTAGTTAATATACTAACATTTGTGACTCTTGTATGGGTATAAATCAGTGTAGAACCGCTTATTTTGAAAAAAAAGGACTTTGAACTATACATTTTTTTATTAAAAAAAGTAAAGGGATAATGTACGTTTTTACAAGTTAGATTTAATAATAGACTAAATCTACACTATAATGACAACATTCCTCACCATACAAGTGTATAATTTTTTTTTAAAACGCACATTTGAAAACCACCAAATGAAGTTTTGCTACGCGAGTTTTTCTGTTTCTACTTAAAAATTATTTTCTGTGCAATCATAACATGCACAATAAAAATATTAGTATTTTCGTAAAACTTGTTTCATCCTTTAAGCTAGGTAATAATTGAGATGATATTGAATTAACCAATACATTAAAATATGGGAAAGAGTCACAAGAGTACCACATTCTCAACATTTGACTTTACGGTTCTTAAAACCCTTTGTACAGCAAACTTTATCATTTGGACAACTTAAAATATATTGTAACCAACCTCGTTTACAAGTTTTCGAAGTTATATTTCTGCACAACACCAGCTTTATATGATTTTATTTACGTAAAAACCTGTTTTTCGACAGCCGACCAACACAAGCGCAAACAAGATTGACTGACTGAAAAGTTTATTTTTTTCTTATAATATCCATAGAGTATAAAATGTTCTCGCTGCTTAAATTGAAGTGCCTTTCAACCCGATTGAGATAGCATTCATTCTATAAGCATTCTTTCCTTAGTAAAAGCAGGATAGAGAATTTTACTGAGTCTGGCGCGAAAAAATAATGCGGACACTACAGTGTCCGCGTTGCTTTTGAGCAACTATAGAAAACGGACACTACACTGTCCGCGGTGAAGCAACCGGTTAAAATCGAGAATTCAACATATATTTGGGGAATTTTATAAAACTTATCCCCAGTATCAATTTATAAGTCGCAGAAACAACATATTAATAAATATAATAAAAAATCTGTCCCTGAAAATTGCTGAGCACATGTACTAATTTCTATACAATATTGACTTGTTAGACTAATAGTCGTTAACATGTAGCAATGTGTATTAGCGAGTTCATCAACTTGCAGCATGCTTTCGTATCGATACTTTTTATCACGTCACTAAGTTAGAATACTCAGGAGCCTTGCTGCCCGCACCTCACTCCATGCGGCCGTGAGGCCTACAATTTTGAGGCAGATTAGACCTCACTTCGCACTGTACGAAACTAATTAATACTCAGTGCGTTTGAGGCCTTTTAAACCTCATTTAGTTTTAACTTCACTCTTAGGCTAGGCTTTGCACGAGAAGCAATTTCATATATTTGTCTCTGTTATACTCATATAAATGTTAATATAGTCGCCCCCCGCACAGAGTGAAAGAACACGATTTTGACTACCGCACCTGCGAGAAGCTACGCATGTGGCGTTTTCGACCTCATAATGCAGCAAACGTGTTAAAAAATAGAAGTTGGTGATAAAAAGGTCAACATTTAGTGTTGTATGTATTTTTTAACGCCACATTATAAAAAAATAAAAACAAAAAAATTCGTCCAAAAATTAAAAAAAAATTTTTTGGGGTGAACAACCCATGTCACTTAGGGGTATGAAAAATAGCTAGTAGCCGATTCTCATACCTATTGAATATGCATATAAAATTTGGTTAAAATCAGTAAAGCCGTTTCGGAGGAGTAAGGAAACAAACACTGTGACACGAGAATTTTATATATAAGATAAATATCAGGATTATACTTATAGATTACTTAAGTGATTCGAATAGGAACAACCCGTTGATAGTTGGTTATTCGAACAATAACTATCCTATGTATTCAAAGTAGTTGATAACTTTGAGTTGTTCTGCAACAGTCTAACTAAAGTTAGTCCGCACTCACCGGGCCGGTCCGATCTCATCACATATTCAGCTCCGGCCGAACAACAAATAGGCGTAAGGAACGCTGCTGAGAAGGAAATTTTAACAGAAACTTAACGGTTCAATTTTAGTTTGGCACTTGGCTAAAAACTGAACTCTAATGGCTGGTTTAAATTTAAAGACACATTCAAATTTTGACACACATATCTACATAATATTATGTATACAAACTAATATCGTACGTAAACATATGTCCCTAGCTCCAGAGCAGTGTTCATCAATCTTGAAGCTTGCGATAGTTTGGATATTTGTTACTCAATCACGTCAAAACATCCGAGGATCAGATTAAAATTACACAATCTGATTGAAACACTAAGCTACAATTTTGTCATGGTAAAAATTATAACGAGAACTGCATAAATATGTAAAACCGTGATGTTCTGCTAGTATAGTACATACCTACTATACCATCATAAATGTAGTTGTATGACGATGTCACATCTCATCACGCTCTACTTCATGTCTTCTTGTGACCGCGGCAGTTGGTACGCTGCCGAAACGTAGACAAAATAAACGTAATAAAATAATACTTTAGATCGTTTTAGTGTTAAAATTAACGTGGTTGTTACACATATTGAATTGGGTAAACTACATTGGGTAAAGTTACCAAACTCACGTGTAATTTGGTCGGTCAATCCGACTCGAGTTAGTTTTGGCTGCGTCCCGCGGCCATTTTCAAGGAGATTGCTGGCCCTTCGGCATTGAATCACTGAACTTTAGATCGTGATTAAGTCCTGTATAATGTAAGCAACACATCTCATCGTACCCCACGGTTTGTTCCAGTCGTTCCACGCGGAGGTGCACCAGTACAAGCACCAGATCGAGCTGTTCGGTCAGCTGACGCAGCGCCTCATCGCCGTCTACCGCAGCGACGACACCTCGCGCATCAAGCGCTCCACTGAGGCCATCAACCACCGCTACAATGAGCTTAATAATAGGTATACATAAAAACCAAATTGCCTTATACAGCAGTGAGTTTATTTGGGCTATTTCCGCACTTAGCCTCTTAATTATTGGGATATTGTGCGTGGCTCAGTTTTCTCTTCTCTAATACATCAAGCGCTCACTGAGACCATCATGCCATAAACTATCGCTACAATGAGCTTAAATAGGTATACATAAAAAACAAATTTCCTTATGCAGCGATTAATTTACTTGGGCTGTTTCCGCACTTAGCCTGTGGCTTAGTGTATGGCTGTTTTCTACTACATCAAGCGCTCCACTGAGGTCATCTTGCCATCAACCATCGCTACAATGAGCTTAATAATAGGTAAAGATAAAAATCTAATTTCTTTACACAGTATTCCAATTGCCCGAGTCCGAATCAGTACTTACTTATCTTTTAAGTTTTTTTAGTTAACTTTTTAAGTGTTTATCTCTAACCTCTTTCTTACTCTGGACTACTATGTGAAAGTACGAGCATAGAATAGATTGGTACGAGCTTATCTGGCACAATCAAAGGCGTCGTAATTATTCAGCGATTCACAGTTTTTAAAAACGAAGGTTGTCCTTTCCACCGCTCAGTTAATTTTATCAGATTAGAACGTGCATCGTGCTTAATATTCTAACTTTTTAGTAAAGCTGTGAGTCGCCAGTCGCCACTATATCGCGTCTAATAGGTAACAGGTGTATCAAACGAGTATAGATCAAATTATTTTTCCCAGTCTGAGTAAGATTTCGATGATAAAGAATAAAAGTTCTGTTCAGGGCGCTGCGCTCAGCTAAGTTTTCTAGTGGCGCCAGCTATGAAAAGCATGCAGCAACGTTGCCTAGACAAAGTAAAGAGAACGGGGTGTTGGAACGATACGATACGATAGTGCCAAAAATGCGCCATCTAGTGGAACATCGTATAACTTTTGATTGCTAAAGCCAACACGGGGTGTCAGAACCACGGAAAGGCGTCTAGGCTCTCCTTAACCGAGAAAATTTATTCTTTTGATCAGAAAGCATAACTGATAAAATTACATCATTTTCATATAATAAATCACCTCTGTTTTGTTATTTCGAAGAGCATTAAATATTCCTGCGTTCATTCATATTCATCGTGGCTTGCCTTGGGCAATTAAAACAATTTTATGTAAAGCAGGCACGAAAATTTACTCCCCTTAAATTAAGGAAATAAGAATTTGGAAAGGGGTTGTAACCCTTTGTTGTAAAACACGAACTGAAGCAGACAGGTAGGTAATAGAATTTAAATATTATTTCTATGCTGCTCAATATGAGTTATTAGATTTCGTAAATTCAATAAATCCGGGAGAAGATTTCGTGAATTTGATTTATTAAGTAAATAATGTAATTAAATAATACCCATAAAAGAAATTTCCAAGTTGTTACAAAACTTCAATAAACGTTTCTTTAAATATTGTAGGATATTTCACCCACAACACCATCCTGACCTCATATTATTAACACGTTGACTGTCCAAGTCGATTTGGTCAAGTGACACACTACGTCCGCTCTATTTTTTTTAGAATAAATTAATAAAAATGATGCTACTAGCTTCTTGAAATAACGTTACTACCTCCAAGGTTTTTAAAAATATATTACTGACTGAATTTCAGCATGCCCTACATATAGTGCACGGACTCCTCTGCTTGTTTGTGCACTCTGTATGTAGTAGTGCACGGATTCTTCAGCTTTAATTTAGTGCACTATTTATAAGACACCTCTGTTCCAAAGGAAGGTCAAAAACGATGCGCAGGTTGCTGTAAAAAACTGAAGGAAACTGGAAACTCTGTAAATTAAGCTAGGAAAAAGATACCAAAAGTACCTATAAGTATACGAATTATTAGACGCTGAATGCATTACAAGTAAAAAAGGTTTCTCTGTGCCCTGTTTCAACGAATGCCACTGAAAATGTGTAAAATGATTTTTTTTTTAATTATAATTATAATGTCTTGTTTGCTTTAGTTGCTGATTAAAAAAAAAGTTTTATTTTCTACCCACATTTCCCTCAAATTCCGTAAAAAATATGAAAAACTCCCATAAGTCTCTCGCGGGTTTTTTTACCTAAATCCTTATCCACACGTCCATCTCAAATTCAATAGTGTTGTTCGTACGTCCAGTTCAAGAAGTCACATTAAGTTTGAGCGGAATGGTGTCCTATATGTAGTGCACGGACGTCATGGCTAACTACACAATGCCCTACATATAGTGCACGGACAGCCTACGTGTAAAGCAAAGCTTTTGATCACACAAATTGGCTGGTAATCGAACCCACGGTCTTCAGCTTCGCAGACAGACTTACTACCAAATTTATAGGTTTACACTTGACCACCATCTCGCCTGATGTTAAGCGACGATGCGGTCTAAGATGGAGCGTGCTTAACTAGAAAAAACCGATTCACTCTCGATTTGAAGACACCAAGATTATAACCATCGGGAAAAACCCACTCAGGCAACTCATTCCACAGTCTAGACATTCTTATCACAAAAGTAGAGTCAAACCTCTTTGTTCGTGTCTTTGGAACATCAACCATGAAAAGATGCCGCTTCTTCGAGCTACGGGAAGTCCGATAGAAAAAAGGGCTAGGTGGTATTAGATCATGCAGATCAGATGCACACTCTCCGAAGTGTATCCGATCATGTACCTAATACCGTTTAATCTTAATAATTTCAAATTCAAAGCACAGATTATTTATCAAAACACACTGTTCTGTAGTATTACCTAAATATAACCAGATAAAACTCAGGGTTTGATATTTACCTTTAGAAATTCATAAAACATGCCTTTTAGTTGTTTGCTATATTCTCACAGTCATAGAGCATTATAATGTGCCTGATACTACATTTAAGTAACTTACCAATTTTATACCATATTCTTCGTTTCTTCTTTTACATCACACGGTGGAAGATATCTTTCTTAGCGTTAATGTTACTTTATTGAGATTTTGTTCTCTAAATTAGTGCAATAAAGAGTGAATCCATCTATTTGACCTATAGTTCCCATGACATATCATTCCGCCACCAGCGGTTACCATGGCCATGCGTAAATTGTGTATGGTCCCGCGCAGCATCTTGTCAACATTTGGGATGGCGTTTTGTGTGAATTGTTCACCAATATTTATTTGATTCATTTTAATATAATTAATGTTTTCCCTGTGTAACCTGTGCCTGGTTCCTCAGCATCATCGCCCGCGGCAAGGCGCTGCACTCGGCGGTGTCGTCGCTGCAGAACTTCGACCGCTCGCTGGAGAAGTTCGTGGCGTGGCTGTCGGAGGCGGAGTCGCTGCTGGACGCCGCGGAGCGAGACCCGCAGCTGCTAAAGGTAAGTCCTACTCCCAATTACTTCAAAGGAAGGACGTGGCTTACTGAACATCTTGTAGAAAATTTCTTAATACAAGCAAAAACAGCGACATCTGTTATAAACCATACGAACCACGTGAGTGCCGCGGTACAGCAAAAACTCGTTCACTCTCTCGCACTGACCGCTGTGAACTGAGTGACACCGGGCCTAAAAATGCAACTTTAGGCCCAACGCGGCTGTGCCATTTTGTAGCACCTTTGGCCATATCCTTCTACACTGGTCTCGCCTTATCTTTGGCCCAGGGAATACACGCTACTATAAATACCATCAAAACAGTAGCAACAGCAGTGACAAAGTCAAAATGCAATTGGGCAGGATATAATGTAAGGCAATGTGATGTCAGGTACTCACTTAAAACCGTGGGGTGATCTCTCTAAATGCCCATGGTAATATGGCTGCTGATACGCTCTCGCATTATTTTGCAGCCTTGTTGGTCACGGTTGTCTACCTACCTAATTATTGTAAGATTTCATGCGGCTAAATAATGTCGGTGTTACGTAAAACACTACACATAGGTACAATGGAAAAGATATCCTTTGCCAACTTTAACATTAGGAACTCTTTCGTAGGATTTTACAGTCCGTTCTAGTTTTCGACCCTTTAGATTAAGTAAGTTTATTGGCATTGAAGTCTACGCACGTCACGTCACGTAATGGGTATATAAGGTATATAAGTAGTCGTCAGTTCTTCAGCGTGTCAATTTAAACTTGTAAGTAAAATAGAAAAAAATAATGGTATATTGCAAACAGTTACGAGGTTTTCTGTGTTTGAATTGTGCAGCTAGCGACATCTAGTTGCTTGTTGTTGTCGTAGTTGTCTTAGTAGAAAGTACCTCTAAGTTTATCAAATACAGCGACATCTCTGAAAACATACCAGAACAACTTCTTCATTTGGAATTCGAAAACGAAAGAGGTATGAAGCAATGCAACATAGTTTGCTATTTCAATTTATTTTAAAGCGCCACCTGCCGGAACTTTTAAACATCGTCAAACGAAAACACAAAACTGTGCTTACAGTTTTGTGCTTTCGTTACAGCGCCATCTCTGGAGTGGTGCTGAAACTAACTTAGAGTCGGAGGAGGGACCAAAACGGAACCCTGAATATTTCAGTACGGAAGTTGCTAATAAAAAATATGCTTTGATCATTTCCGGCACAGATGTCGCTTGTAGTAGTAATTGTGTTTAAAATTAGTAATCCAAAACCGTTAATGGTATACGGTATACCTAAACCAAATAATATCAGCAATCATTATTCTGTGAAGCATTACCAGATTTTTGAGAACAAACTACTCAACTAATAAACATTATTTTGTTTTGGGATTGGGATTGGATAGTCCTAAGCTAGATTTCAGTAGTACTGGAGACTGGAGAAGTCCTTTAGTTTAGTTTTTGAGAAACACTAGGTACTATTACTTCTTTGTTACGCGATGTAATGTAATAGTCTGCAAATCCACATCGCAGAAATAGCACGGTACCTATGCCTACAACTAAAACAGGCTGGCTGATGCAAGCTGCTGGCCTGACAAACTTCCACGTGTCTCAATCACTTCATAAATTGAAATCAATTTATGAAGTGAACTTACCTACATAGATCAATGTTTATGCCTACTTTATAAATACTTATACAAACAAGTGATCACACATTTACAATTGATACGCTTCTTGCATTTGCATAGCGTTGAAACTGTTGCTTTTCTTCAAAATGTTTAATTGTCTAATTGTATCAAGTGCAGAGTAATTAATTTTCTACTAAAGATTAAATTCCTGTAACTCGGAAGTTTCTTAACGCGATTAAAGCAATCAGCGCCGACGCGACGCGTGCGGTCCACCGCGACACAACAACTTGGGCCAAGACATGGAAACTTCGCCCAGTGTGGGCCAACTTGGCACAGATGTGGCGAACCTTTGATCTCTTCGGTTTTGGTTTACATTTTCAGCTATATTTAATTAAACCAATTCACTAAACAATAGCTACCTACTTACTGAATGGTATTTTACGGGGTTGTCATTTTGTTGTTAGTTTGGAAACGACATGAAATGTTCTCAATTGAAATATTTTCTTTTATCAATGTTTTATGGTTGATGACCAGAGACTCGAACAAATTGGTTTTTTTACACTTTTGTCGCATCTTATCTTGGAATACGTTGTTTGAGTGCGTATTTTCTTGTGTTCCTTATTTTAGTATCTGATCAAGTCTAGATTGAATGGTTTCTCATTTTATTTACCTACCGACGCGCGCTTCATTATTATGTAGATAGCATCATGATATCCGTGGAACTAACTATCGATAAAAAAATTATATATTTTCCTGATTAACATTTAATTCTCAAAGCTTTCCTTTAATTCGAATGGCACGAGTAAAATTTTGGTGACAGAAAATGTAGGTACCTTGATCCTAGACGAAATGTTAAAATGTTAGACCGCCATGGTTAACATTTCTTCTACGTTTTTTGTAATTTTATCCATTGTTATTGTTGATTTTTATCGTAAAAAAACGTACTTATTTTATCTGATTAAAGATTTCTTTAACTATCCATGACCTTAATGTATTTTCATACATTAAGGTCATGGACTACTATAGCTACGTAGGATTCACATCAAAATAACGGTATGTTGATGTAACATGACAGCAAAATTAATAAAACTGCAATAATATCAATTAGCCAAGATCCAGCGTCGGAGAGAAATAAAACGTAAATAGTTATTTGTTGTACAAGAGTGCAAAGTGGCTTTTTAACCGCGTGCTCAATTTTGATGACCGAGCAAGCGAAGGATTCTAAAGTTGAATCACGAGCGTAGCGAGGGATTCAAAAATTAGAATCCTGAGCGTAGCAAGGGAATCAAAAGGGCACAAGGTGAAAAATCTTTGCACTCGAGTGTAACACGTAATTTTTCATCCCCCCCTAGCGAGGAAATTACTAAACGCTTTGCGCATTTTCAGTTTCAGTCGATTCTGTTGGCGTTAAATAAACTTCTTGGTCGCTAGAATCACTTATTATTATGGTATTTCGGTTTTTCACTTGTATTCAATTTTATAAGTTTTAAACTTAAGTTTATTTAGCCATGGTTTTAACAATAACAATATGACGTGAAAATATGGAGATTTGACCGATTGAGGTAAGGAGTTTCATATGTACATGAAAAAGTGTCCGCTCAAATGCATAAAATTATAGTAGCGCTAAATTTGCATCAGGGTACATTTTAAAGGAAATTAATAAACGTACTGTTCAGAATTCATGAAAGAAAAATATTGGCAGTCATAGGCACTGCCCATAGAAGTGGTAACTTATAACTCGGAATTTGATTTTTACTTTGGAAACTACGCGTCTGAAACCGGAGGGCATGGCTATGAGCATGGCCATCTAGAAATGCTGACACATTTCTAAATGGCCAATGGGAAAGGCTAAGGCATTTCTAGATGGCCATTGGCTATGGTCCCGAATTTACCCGAAGATTTCTTATCATTCCCGAGCGTGACGCTAGAATTAAATTGACATCCCACGAAAAATCTGTCTTTGGCGCGCCAAAAGAAGTTTTGACTTCAAAATATATTGTACCTACATGTTTTCACAAAATAGTAATTATTTATTTGATGTTATATTTACTACATTATTTTGTACTGCACAAGTAGTTGAAATTATCTATTAGTTACTACTTTAGTAGTCAATAATATTTAATTATTTAACTCGGCATACTTCAATTCGATTAGGTACAATGGATTAATTTTATTCATAGCGTTTCAAAATGTTTTGCCATTTGAAATAACATTCTTTACCTCTATCCTCCATACGTGAAAAGAAAATTGCGCGCAAAGCATTTAAAAAAAGTACACCAAAGAGGTTCCGAGTATGAGTTTTTAACAAATTAAAAATAAATGTATGATGAATTCGGCACCAAGGAGGTAGAAATAAATAGGTTAAATTTTGTTTTGAATTCAAAACCTCAGTACACACGATGTTCTAAATTCAAATTTACTTTAACCTCTAGAGGGTAAAAACGACTTTTGCGCCCTGATATCGAGGAGCAAAAGTACTCTTTCCGAGCTGGTGGGATGAAAAAAATATTAATAACGGCAGCTAAATGAAAGAACAAAATAAATATCTTCCGTCAGATTAAAGGTCTAACTACACTGGAGGGCAAAACGAGCCGACGCGACGCATTATTACGATAATATTAAAATGTTATACGCTACCTAATGCTATATTTTTAACATTAGTTTAAGCTGGATGCTGTATATTATCTACAATGCTCATTATTGGTTGTCATTATATGTTTAGAACCTAGACTTTACAAATATGTTTTAGCTATTTTAATAAGATTTGTTAAACAACAGATTGTATCATATAATTAAACTTGATAAACGCGACATCCATCGACCTGTTGAATCCTTCGTAGACCGCATCGTTGTTGAACATCTAGCGTGTAAGTAGCCCACATTATGCTCACACTGCTGTGACTCACCGTTTTCTCGGATAAGAAGAGAGTTACAACTGCTGCTAATCTGCCACGCTGGCCAAGTGCGGGTTGGCTGATGCTTCAAAAGATAGTGCTTACATAATACGGGCCTTAATCACGACAAAAAACATTAGGTACTTACAATTTAAAAGTTATGAGTCCAAATCGCAAAAGTTTAAAAAAAAAATGGTTCAAAAGATGTCTTTGGAATGTGACGGTTTCTCTCAATGCTTTCCTTCACAGCAAAAGCCAGTGGTGATGACAAATTTGGACACCTGTACATGGAAAAATACTTCAAAGTGAAGTCGGGCTTCGAAAACACGACCTCACGATAGTTTTATACATCGTTTGTAAAATTGATTTTTTTCTTAGAAACTTTTTGTTTTGTTTAGTACAATAAAAAGTTTATCTATTTATTACCCGTTTCTTCTTTCTCCGGAGGTAAATGAGCAGTGCGATCGTATGACGTCAGTGTGTCAGTAACTTTATCCGTGAGACATGGCGGGTCGTATTCCGGCGCTGAGCCGCGCCTCCCCGAGCGGGAGATTTTTCTAATGAAATTGCTGAGATCATCTCTCTGTTGATATTATGATTATTTACCTCCACTGCTTGTTTTAATAACGCTACTTCTGTGTCGTTCCCGGGATCGTGAAACCTCGCTAGTTGGTTGAGTTAAAAGATAGAGAGAGTATCCAAGCTAGCTCCGGTGAACATGAGTAGAAGTAATTATATGAGTTGTTAATAAAACCGCAAGTTTAACTAATTAGATTTTATTATCGTATACGTTTACAGTTACCACTGGATGGGTGGTCTAAATGTAGTGGTAGTTCTGGGGGTAGTATAAGTAGAATTAAAGAGAGGGTCGGGGTCGTTTGCAATTCGAGTGGATTATAGTGCAATTCTGGTGGGACACACTGGCCTGTGTAAGCCGCGGAGGGTCGGGTCGCAGTCCTTCTGGGGGGTTCAGTGGTGGCAGCTGGACATGGCGATGGTGCTCCTTGTGTCCTACACGGGGTAGCTCCTCTGTCTCATCCGAAGGGTGTGCAGGCTACTACTTCAAGATTGATAGTTCCCTCTGTGCATCAGCCAGCCGTAAGAGTGGCCGTTAGGGACTCAACCCGGTGCTGGAACCATAAAGAAGCATAAGTATGAGAAATAGCAGGAAAGTTTATAACGGTCGAAAGAAATTCAACCGTCATTCACTTTTCTAGACACGGGTAGGTCAATGACCCTTGATTCCGACTTATCGAACTCGCCGGCCGTTGACCCCGTGTTCGATTGTCATAATGTAATTTGCTGAATCCAAACGAACATCGTTCTGTCGCGGGGTCTCCCGTAAATCATCGGCAGACAAATTCGATGAGCAGTAAAAGTAGCACAATTCATACACCATATGTTTTACACAATTGTGCACGCAATATGAACAGTGATGCAACAGCGATACATAATGCAAATTGGAAATTGGAACACTTACCCTATGGGGTTACATTGCACTTATGGCTTTTAAGCCTTCGGACAGTATTTAGTTTTATTTCACTTTTTATAGTTATTAGAAAAATTATTTGTAAAATGGCTTCTGCCTCAAGTCAGCTTCTCTTTTATAATTTTATGTCCCTCGGCGTCGTCTCTCGCCATTGGGCGATTTGAATTTGTCGCGTCCCGATTGGTCCGCGACACCGTTCCGTTTTACCATCTACGGCCGTTTTACGATTTAAAGGTTTCCTAAGACGGCAAGTCTATTTTTGATTACTTTAAGGGAACGGTGGAATGGAACACCGTTACATACCCCCCTTTTTAGGTCAGGATTTTTCCTAAGGAAAATCCGGAGAAAAGTTTCTTGAACTTTTCGGCTGTCTAGAGAGTATAACCTTCTGTGTTCCTGGTATCTGTAGAGTGTTGTAAGGACAATCATTAGCTGGGCTTTGACCTTTAGGGTCAGCTGTAGTTGTAGACTCAGGATTTTAGAGATAGTCATGCTATCTAGGTTTAACATCGGGTATCAAACACTTTTAGAGGTTTGAGTGACCTTGGATGTTAAAAGTTTGTGAATTACGCCGTTAGTGAGCGTATTCACTTTAAGAGTTTGTTAATGTGATCGGTGCTCCCCTTACCGACTTTCCGGGCACATAACAAGTTAGGCTTAACATCGGGCACCCGAACACTTGTAGAGGTTCGACTGACCCTGAATGTTAAAAGTATGTGAATCACGCCTTTAGAGGACGTATTCACTTAAAGAGTTTGTTAATGTGATCGGTGCTCCCCTTACCGACTTTCCGGGCACATAACAAGTTCATTTGCGCCTAGGGCAAATGCAAATCCATGCTGTGACCGACACCACACTCGTCGATTTTCCGAGCACTAGCATAGGATTTTTAGAGAAGGTGACACTATCTAGGTCTAACATCAGGCATTCAACACGTTACAGGGTAGACTGTAACTGAATGTTGTTAGTATGTGAATCCGCCGTTAGTGAGCGGTATTCACTTACACCTAATAGTGTCAGAGAACCTGTAACTACGAGTACACTCCAGCATAATGTTTTGTCCCCAACTTAGACGGAACGTATAAAAAGTTATTTATGTTTAGATTATTTAGTATTGGATATTATTATTAGAGAGGTTGATGGAACAGCATCAATTAGTATAAACAGTATTTAATGATTATTGAAGCAGCATTATTTAGTCAGACTGCATCAATAAGTTTAGATAGTATTAATTAGTAGAACAGCATTATTTAGTTTAGACTGCATCAGCAAGTTTAGATAGTATTAATTAGTAATAGACGGCATTAATTTGTTTAGACTTTATTTTATTTAGTATAGACAGTATTATTTAGTTTTTTTAGGTAGTATTATTAGTTTTAGTCATCAATATTTAGTTTTAGGTAACATTATTAGTTTCAGATAACATTATTAAGTTTTAGGTAGCATTATGAATTTTAGATAGTATTATTTAGTTTAGGTAGTATTATTTGTTTTAGGTATCATTATTTAGTTTTAGGTAACATTATTAGTTTCAGATAACATTATTTAATTTTAAGTAGCATTATTAATTTTAGATAGCATTATTTAGTTTAGGTAGTATTATTTAGTCGAGTTATAGGTTTACTAAGTTCACCTATACTCCCACGAAGCTCAACTTCGTAAAGTAGTTCAGTTTACGAGTACATTTTGTAGCTTAGGTATGTGTTCCAATTTTAAGCTCAACAATAATTATCCAAGGTTGTCACAGTAATGACTCAAGATTGATTGCAGAAGCAATTCAATATAAATAAAAGTTAATGTGGGAATATCCGATAGGGAAGTCACCCTTCAGGTAGTTAAAAAAATTTTTGTAAAAGAACCAAAGTGTTTTTACAACTTAAAAAAAACTGTAAAAAATTTAAAAAAATTAAAAGGATATATCACACATTCACTAGTACCTAGAAATATTAGGCTGTAATATGCAATATTACAAGGCAGAAGTACTACTGATTTAACAGCAATAGCAGTGGTGAGGTAGGTCACCCTAGAAAAAAATATAAGTACCCTATAATAAGAAGTACCCGATGTGTGGTCATTAACTACTAACTTCCAGAAGAATCTATGAAAAAAAATTTTATAAAAATAGTTGTGGGTATAGTAAAGAATATAGGTAAGTAGTTGAAATTATCCACACACAATGTAATTTTACACACAAAAATTGCCTTAGATCTAGAAGATTATAGCCAACACCATAAATTATCAATAGCACACCTTAAAAACAATATAAAACCGACTCGATTGCAAACTTAGTAGTTGGGCGCCAATGAAACCTTGGTTCCCATGGCTGGATGGCCAAATTTAGTCTGGATATAGATCCACAAGTAGTAAGGGTTCGTTTGCTAATCGAGAGATTCATATGGCTATCCAGGTGGGACACACTGGCCTGTGTAAGCCGCGGAGGGTCGGGTCGCAGTCCTTCTGGGGGGTTCAGTGGTGGCAGCTGGACATGGCGATGGTGCTCCTTGTGTCCTACACGGGGTAGCTCCTCTGTCTCATCCGAAGGGTGTGCAGGCTACTACTTCAAGATTGATAGTTCCCTCTGTGCATCAGCCAGCCGTAAGAGTGGCCGTTAGGGACTCAACCCGGTGCTGGAACCATAAAGAAGCATAAGTATGAGAAATAGCAGGAAAGTTTATAACGGTCGAAAGAAATTCAACCGTCATTCACTTTTCTAGACACGGGTAGGTCAATGACCCTTGATTCCGACTTATCGAACTCGCCGGCCGTTGACCCCGTGTTCGATTGTCATAATGTAATTTGCTGAATCCAAACGAACATCGTTCTGTCGCGGGGTCTCCCGTAAATCATCGGCAGACAAATTCGATGAGCAGTAAAAGTAGCACAATTCATACACCATATGTTTTACACAATTGTGCACGCAATATGAACAGTGATGCAACAGCGATACATAATGCAAATTGGAAATTGGAACACTTACCCTATGGGGTTACATTGCACTTATGGCTTTTAAGCCTTCGGACAGTATTTAGTTTTATTTCACTTTTTATAGTTATTAGAAAAATTATTTGTAAAATGGCTTCTGCCTCAAGTCAGCTTCTCTTTTATAATTTTATGTCCCTCGGCGTCGTCTCTCGCCATTGGGCGATTTGAATTTGTCGCGTCCCGATTGGTCCGCGACACCGTTCCGTTTTACCATCTACGGCCGTTTTACGATTTAAAGGTTTCCTAAGACGGCAAGTCTATTTTTGATTACTTTAAGGGAACGGTGGAATGGAACACCGTTACAATCGCAAGGCTTTTGTTTCTCGAGTACCAGATTAACGAAACGACCCTCGGATTGCAAAACTTCCCTTAGGCATATTTACTGTCTCTTTGACGTGAAAAACGACAAAAAAAAATTGATTGCATTTTAATCAAACATTTTACAGACACAGTTACCTACATAGGTATAAATAAAGGTGTGTATTACGCTATCATCATCATCATCATCCACAGGTTTCTCAATCCCACTTTTGGGGATAGGCCTCTCACTTACTTTGCCATCTTCTAGGACTTCTAGGTAAACCCGCTCCATCGTAGACCGTATCGTCGCATCGGCGAGATGGCGGTCAAGTGTTAAACTATAAAAGAAAAAAACTGCCTCAGTCCTGTGCCAATCGAGTCCAGGTTCGACCCGCGATACTTACAATATCGTCGATCCATCTTGGTGGACGTCTAACGCTTCGTTTTCCTTCGTATTACCCTTAGAAAAAAATATGCGTATATCTACCGTTTTTAATCCGGTCCATAATATGTTGAGATATTAATTCGTCTTTGTTTGCCAAAAATGTGATTATTTGCGCTACAAAGTTCATCAAGAAAACTAAACTTTATGTACTTAATTAATTATATTATAGAAATTCTAGGAGTAATAAAAATTGCTAACATCCTATGTACTTTCTATCTGAAGGTATCTCTCCTAGTTGAAACACGTTGGAGTAAGTTGCTCGCGTTAAGACAACTTCCCTCCAGCGCTAACTATTAAACTTTTACCAATATAAGAACAATCGAGCTCCATCAAAGTGAGCAAACTTAATAAATAACCTTATTAATATTTCTTAGATCCGGCGCCGTTAAAACTCTGTTAAACTGATCGAAGTTGCTCGCTTTATAGAAAACTCGAGACTGGCTTCGAGTCTATAATAAAACAAAAATAAAATATATTAATTATCCTCGTGTGCTGTAAAAGCTGTTAGGACGTGTAATTCATAATTTAACATCGTACATCATTTTTGACAATGTATTCAAGTGATAATACAAGCATAGACAATCTTTGAATACAAGTTTGTCGACACCATTGGCTTCAAAAGTGAAGGAAATCATCGCGAGAAGAATAGTATGCTCCATGAATCGTTCGAGGTCATGCATCATCCGCCAAACCACACTGGGCCAGCGTGGTGGATTATAACATTGACTCGCAGGAAGGCACTGAGTCCCAGCAGTGGGAACATCTAACGAGCTGTTAATGCTGTTGAATCATCATGTATTACAAATTGCAATTAGAAACAGACTGGTATATATTCTAGGCACGAGTGAACAACTTGTCTTAGAACAAAGCGTGAAGGCGCTAATTGTTGAGCAGAACTATAAACTCTTTGATACCACTGGCACTGTAGTCCGTTTTTAGGGTTCCGTAAAACGTAAAAACGGAACCCTTATAGATTCGTCATGTCTGTCTGTCTGTCTGTCCGTCCGTATGTCACAGCCACTTTTTAGCGAAACTATGAGAACTACACTGTTGAAACTTGGTAAGTAGATGTATTCTGTGAACCGCATTAAGATTTTTACAAAAACAATTAAAAAAAAGAAAAATTAGGGTTGCCCCCCATACTGAGAACTGAAACTCAAAACTTTTTTTTTCATCGAACCTACACTTGCGGGGTGTCTATCGCTAGGTCTTCAAAAATGATGTTGAGGTTTCTGATACCATTTTTGTCTACACTGAATAATTTGCGCGAGAGACACTTCCAAAGTGGTAAAATGTGTGTCCCCCTCCTCTAACTTCTAAAGTAAGAGAATGAAAAAACTAAAAAAACTATATGATGTACATTGCATGCAAACTACCAACGAAAATTAGTTTGAACTCGATCTGATGAGTAGTTTTTTTTAGTACGTCATAAATACACTATTATTAAAACTTCAATCAAAGTTACAACGAACTACAAGAACTATGTGTAGGTACTATGTATATTATGTTACTTGCTGCAACGGAACCCTTCATGGGCGAGTCCAACTCGCACTTGGCCACTTTATTTTATTGTTAGGTAGGTTAGCAAACTAGCTGTATCTGCCCGTATCTGAATGAAAAACGCAGTGCAACGTTACCTAGTTTTTGACCTAGAAATGTTCAAATCACTACCCCGTAGCTACATAAATGTAGCTTGAAACGTGTCCATTTTTGCAATTAGCAAGTTGCCATCCATATTGTATACTGCTAAAATTTCTCATTAATATGTTTACTAAATAAAACTGCTTATACCACGTAGAAAACATTTACAGGTAACAAGTAGGTATTTTAATTTACTGTTGTATTTATTTCGAAGTTTTATCTCTTCACAAAAATCTTCCTTCGGTTTTGACAAAATCTTGAAAAAACTCGAATTGGACAAGCTGTTTTTTGCACTCTGAAACACATTTGTTGATTGATTTCGATTTACACACGATTCTCGTAATCGAGTACAGTAAGTTACTACACAGACACAAAAGCAATATTTAGCAGCACACGCCAGCAAAAATATTCAATATTTGATTCCCAAGTTTTCGGTTTTCTCAACTAAACGTGTAGAAGCGGTCATAGTTTCCTTATTCCCCGATCGGCGCCATATTGCCCAGTTTGCCCACTGCCCGGGCAGAGCCGGCTTTGTATTGCCAGTTTATTGAAACAAGCCGTGCCCTGCGGTTTAATTCGCAATTTTGGAATGTGTCCATATTTTTCGGAATGAAAAGTTTCGTTGTAGTTTTCTGTAACGTTGAAGTGGATTTACGCCACGAAGCTATTTCATATGTAAAGCGAAATATTTCATGAATTGAGGCAGGAAATAATAATCTTTAGTTACTGACATTTTTATTTGCAATTACTAATGCCAGAGAATAAACGAAAAATAAAACAAAATTTCCTTCAGAGTACTTCGTAATTGACTTGCAAATATTTAATTTTGTTTTATTAAAGTATTATAAAATAACATTACAATAAATTAGTATTACTTATGCCGGAAGAAATATTTATTATAGTAACTATATAAAATATTTCTTAACTTAATCACGTAGGTACTAGCAAATAAAATACAATCTAAAATCTTATTACTTCAGTATACCTACTCTATTTACCCAATAATGTATTATTAGGTTTATTGTTACAAAACAAAACTGAAAAAGTCCAAAGTTATAGCCATATTTTAAACATTTGCTCAAAACTTAGGCGAACCAAAAATCATAACATTTTTGAGTCGCATTGATTTAGACTATACATATATAATGTTTCTTTATAAGATATTAACAATATCTAATTTTTGTAAAATGACGGTCAGTATCCGGCAGGCAATGTGGCTAAAAAGTTATCAGCGCGCTAAAAACAAAAAAAAATTGGCTGTCATAGGAACTGCCAATAGAAGTGAACATTTATGACTCAGAATTTGATAGCTTACTTTGAGACTACGCGGGTGAAACAGGAGGGCGTGGCCGTGAGCATGACCATCTAGAAATGCGTCAGCCAATGGGAAATGCTGATGTGTTTCAAAATAGCCAATGGCCATGGTTCCGGGTTTACCCGAAGATTTCTTATCATTCCGAAACGTGACGCTAGAATACAATTCCCAGCCCACGGAAAATCTGTTTGTGGCGCGCCAAAAGTAGTTTTCACTTCAAAAATAAACCAACGTATGGATAAAACTGTAAAACTATATTTAAATCAGGATCACAGAAAGCCGCAAGTTAGGTAAAGAAAAATCGTTGGAGGTTGAAGTCGTGGAGACGAGCGGAGTTGTTGCGAGTTCCCGAGACTCGGACACGTGTCTCCGTCGGCGGGGCGCTCGGCGCTCGGAGGCTGTTCTTTCGGGAAATCGGATGTCGGAAACTTGGCACTTCGTTCTTTGTATTGAAATAGTCATCGTTGAAGACCCTATTTTTTGAAGTGAAAACTTCTATAGGCGCGCCTAGACAGATTTTTCGTGGGCTGTGAATTGAATTCATTCGTCACGCTCGGGTATGATAAGAAAGCTTCGGGTAAACTCAGGACCATGGCTATTGGCCCTCTAGAAATACGTCAGCGAATGGGAAATGCTGAAAGGGCGTGGACAGGGCATCATGGCATGGCCATCTAGAAACGAATCAGCCAATGGGAAATTCTGACGCATTTCTAGATGGCCATGCCAAGATGGCGAGGCCACGCCCTTCGTTTACACCCGTGTAGTTTCCAAGGTAATCTATCAAATTCTGAGTTATAAGTTTTCACTTCTATCGGCAGTTCCTCTGACTACCAATTTTGTTTTTTCGATGACTGAGTTCATTAATCATATCAAAGGTTTTACGTATTTATCGATTACTAGTAGTCGCCAAGTGATCGAAATTTGACTTAAAAGAAATATTATTTTCTATTTTTCACCACAAACCTGTACAATAAACAAATGAGAGATGCGTTTGTGTCAAATCCAACATCTCGATGAATGTAAAATTAATCTGAAAAACATTGACACGACAGCCACTCACATCACACTACTAGCAGTAGTCAGTAGTCATCATCATAGGTGTCTCTGCCTCATTACTGGATTGAGGCCTAGCTAGCAACATTAGTGGTACAGTAATAATAGCAGCAGTAGGTATTATTTACGTAAAATACGCTTTTGTATTTATTCCCCAAAACGTTCTTAGCCGACGTGAAGCTCCCTTCGCCAATTTGCATCGTAATACGGCAGGTTATTACTTTCGAGTGTATTTTGCATACTCACGCACAAAGATGTATTATGCATTCATAAATATTATATTGAAAACGAAACATAGGTGCGAACCAATGTTGGGGATTATACTGAAATCATATTAGTACGGCTCGTCAAATGTCGCTCGACAAGTCTCCGGGGTTCTGCTAAAGTCCTTTTAATTTTGAACGACTTCGCTCATTTTAGTTTCTATTTTATAAACAGCTCACTTTAGATTGGTAAAATGACGCTAGAAGCTATCAAGGAGGCGCTGCTAGTACACAGTATGTAGGGGTAGTAACAATTTAGGACTGCCATCGCATTGCTATTAATATTTTATTTAATATCGATGTGAAAATCCTAGACCTTCGCCAAAATTTTCGTATTACCCCTGTATTGACAATATTTATCAAAAACCTAAGTTACGGCTGGTCTAGAAGTTACGGCTGGTCTAGTCGGGAGAACGGCGACTGCCGATCCGGAGACCCCGGGTTCAAACCCCACACGCACCACTGTCTTTTTCGAAGTCATGTGCGTAATGCCGCTAACTTAAAACGGTGAAGGAAAACATCGTGAGGAAACCGACATGTACCTAGAATCTTTCGAAGTCATGTGTCATCCACCAACCCGCACCGGGCCAGCGTGGTGGATTATGGCCTAAACTCTCTCCTTGTGAGAGAAGGCCCCGAGTCCCAGCAGTGAGAACGTTTAGTGGGCTGTTGATGTTGATGTTGATCAAAAACCTTATTTTTCTCCATGAGGATAAATTTTAATAATCTGATTCTATGTTACACATAACATAAACACACACGGACATAATCTCAGACGCTTCACAAACTTTAGCTGGAGATAGCTGGACGAATGGCAGGCCTATTACTACTACCGAAATACTTTCACTGAAGTTAAATATTATTTTGGGATTGATCTTGAGACGGTTTCCGATCCATCCGGGTGGTGCCTCCGTCCCCATGATGCTTTGAACCTTAAGGGTCAAAGCATGGTGGTGTTATTATTACATTTGTTGAACGTGTATTTATTTAGGCATGCGTTTACATGCTCCTCTCAAACGTAGTAATTACTGCATAGGTACATTCATTTTATTGTCAGAAGATAACATCGATGTTTTATTTTAGATTTAGCCTATATTCAGTTAGAAAATCATTTGTTTTCAATTTTTTTGTAAAAATACGTTTATATTTTATTTTAATAACGGTACCAAAACAAATTAAAAGCGGAAACGATAACTACGCGCCATTTACAGTCATTGTCTCAAAGGTCTGAAAGTGCGTAACCGTTATTTTAGGAGCTCGTAAAAAGCCTTTAAACTGTGAAGCTCCGTCCAGAGAAGGCGTCAACAACGATTGGCAGCCAGTCAAAGGCGCCGGAACAAGAGTAAGTTATATATTTAATTCACGGACTGAAACGGGTATTTATTAAAATGAGAAACGGTATGCGGTCTTTCTGAAAAATTAAATTTTTTCGAAAACAGTCTAATACTCAATCATTTTATTGCTAACATTATGGTACATAAATCATATAATGCTACATGAAATTAGTAGTAGGTAGTTCGTATTTCTGAAATATTGATTACTATCAATACGACATCATCTGTTATAATCTAAAATAAATACGAATTTTAAAATCAAATTTACACAAGCAATAAATAGAAAATCTAGAAAATATGACGAGCTCTACGATGACGACTATTTAATAGAATAATACGTTCCATGAATTTATTGGTATAAAAATGAATTACCCATTTTATTTATTCAAATAATTGGAATAAATTTATTTCACTTTCTGCTTGAAATGCTGAAAATAATTTCTGCATGAAATTGTGCAATGAATCGGTTACATGGTCCCTAAATTTCAGTGCGTCCATTCTTCCAGGGCAGTGGCGTGGAAGGTCTATAATTCGTTCCAGTTAAGGGCATTTTGGTGCGTTTCCGGGACGGAGAATAATTTCCCATTTTTTAGAGAGCCTCTCTAATTTTATCTGATAATTTGGGCGAGGCGCTAGTCCGGAGTGATTCAGGTCAACCTTGTTATGTTCGGAATAGGGTCGGAAAATAAATTGCGGTTATTTTTCTGATGAAGGCATAATTTTGAAACTTAATTTTGTCGTGATTGAATTTATGTTCATTTTTGTATTTCAATAGATTAGTTTAACTAGATTTGGATAATTGACTATGAAAAATATGAAAATAAAATGGTAATCTGACATGACGACTAGGTTAAAAGTTTCATGAGAGATTAAAATATTAAAAAAGGTTTATTCAGTTTAATGACGACAAGACAAAATGTGTAAACTATTTGACCAGGAATCACCAGTTTAAAGAAAGAAACAATTACAAACATTTTTTTTCACAAAAAATAGGTACATAATATTGAGTATAGAGCAGGTTTCGTCGTATTAAAGCCCCCCACCGGAACAACACGTCGCAGCGTATTAAAAGCACGCACGTGTCGCGGACGGCCGCGGCCATACATAATGCACGCGGACCGAACGCACGAGAATATGATGCGGTACAAAACCGGTAGACGGGTTTCATCAACTTTAACTACAATGAGTGAAGTACTATTATTTCGTTTACTCATTTGTAATTTAATAACTCTTCCATACCCTTAAGTATATGTTAAGTATATTATATACTCGTAAGTTCTGTTTTCGTATAGTCGGTATCGGCTCAGGCATAAATATTTTCTAATTAAATTAGCCAAACATTTTTTTGCAATAGATCTGTAGCACTTCGAGAGTGAATCGGTTCCTTCTAGGTAAGCACGCTCCATCGTAGATCGCACCGTCGCTTAACATCAGGTGAAATGGTGGTCAAGAGCGAACCTATATTGCTTTAAAAAAACTTGGACTGTGAATGACTGTGTCTAGTTTTATTAAACTTTGTAATAAACACATGAACCCTTGAAGTACGATTTCTACACGCCCCAAAATAAATAACTCTATTAAATAGCAAAAGCGTTACGTATTTAAACGATGAAATATATTAAAGCCTATTTTCAAAACAAAGTGAAATAATATAGGTATATCTGCGTGAGATGGCCCGTCTGTGAGTTATCATGTCAGCGGCAGGTCGCGGCCGCACCTGCGTGCCGGTTATGAGATATTGGATTTTGTTGATATTTGCCGACGCTGGCCTCAAAACTGGGGACTGATTCTTCAATCACTCGAATACATACCGGTTTTTTTTACACAAACAGAACTGATTTTTGGCCATCCTTAGTAAGTGCTGATGCGGTTGAAAGTGGTTACAACTGTAGTATCTTCAAGTTGAGAGTAAATCCGTTTCTTTTAAGTAATCGCGCTCCATCGTAGACTGCCTTGTCGCTTAACATGAGACGAAATGACGATCAAGTGCAAAACTATTATTGTAAAAGAAAAATGCCGGTAGGCTGTACTACAGTGCTCGCGTTTGTAATTGTTTCTTTATTTTGAAATCTTTTCTTACTACAGATAAATAAATACAACATGTGCAACGCCAATGAGTTCATATTTATTAATTATGTATCTATGGAGCACAGAATAAATCACGCTTGATTGAATTCCAATCACTCCAATAATTTAAACTGAAAAAATAATTCTGTTATCTAGGTATATTAAATGCCTGGATAGATAAAAAAATATATTCTGTTTTTCTTCGGATCGAGGACAAATAATAGGTTTTTAAAAAGTCAGGCTCTGTCATAGCATAGTTGCCTCACATTACACTTCGCAGTTCTAAAATAAGGTATTTTATGATTATGAAAATGTACCTTATTAAATGATTCTTAGCTAAATAGGGCGAGGAGGAACTAGCAACTTTGTCGTTTAACATAATTCTTTTACAGACATACATAGATTTGACGAAATCATAATCAAATTCAAGCGTTTTGAAAATTACGTCCCCAAGCATTTTTGTAATATTTTGTCCTCTTTTCCCTTTTCGGGGAATTTTAGATAAACATTTTTATAAGAAATCTTTTCTTCGATAATTCCTCAAGCAGTGGATCAAAGCGGTCGTTTGTGAGGCGGTATTACCTACAGGTGGGGAGATACGAGGCCTTCATCAGTAGCATTTACTCTTCTTAAGGAAATGAACTTAAATAAACGAAGATCTATTACGATTTTTACGTACCTATAAGTAACGTGCTTAACCATAAGTACAAATTTTCGTATTTTTTTGCTTTGTTCAAAAAATCGTCTACTCGGTGTTCCTTGCTAAGTTCAGAAAATTGCGGCGTCACTGTAGGTACCTGTAAACAATAAAATAAATATCGCAAATCATCGTAATATTAAAGTTTTGGTGTTTCCTGTTTGGTGGTCAATCGTGTTGTTCTGTAGGGCTTAAGCTGAAATTGGGAATTCGAAAAGATTATATTCAAGAACAAAAAAAATTGGCAGTCATAGGAACTGCCGATAGAAGTGAAAACTTGCTGTTGCCCTGGTACTGGTACCTAGGGGCAAACGCAACTCTTTTATATTTCTGTTGTCTTGGTATCTGGAGATAAACGCTGGGCTGTTGGAGGTAGGTAATCGAAACTCTTTACTGTTTCTGTTGCCCTGGTACCTACCTGGCCGTTTTTACCTAGTTTACCCGAAGATTTCATATCCGATCCGATCCATTATCATATCCAAGCGTGACGATTGATGAATCCATTTCACAGCCCACGAAAATTCTGTCTATAGCGCGCATAAAGAAGTTTTCACTTCAAAAACATTACTACTTTAAAAAAAAACATTTTATAAACTCTCCGCGGACAAAGTTGTGAGCTAATACCTACTGGTTGGTAATAAACGAAATCAATGAAAATTACAATTTATTCTGCGACTCAAGTGGCGCAGGGCTGTACCCGTGCCGTGGCCAGACGTGGTGAAAAGTGGAGTAGATCCCTAGCAGAGTCGCTACCGATTGCCTACAAGCATTTAGTTGGAGACTACGAGAACAAACTAGATAGGTCGATGACATCGCGACCATCATGGAGAACTTTAACATTACGAGGAAAACATCGACTCTAGAAAATGATTCCTTAATTGTATGTATCCTTTATGGTGTGAATGTGAACAATAAAGAATGTTTATTCATTCATTCACTAAGAATACTTGGTCTGCTTTCATTCAAAGCGCAAGTGAAAGGAGGTCTTTACCCAGCAGTGGGACCATACAGACCAACTATTCTTAGGAGACGAGCTCAGACCAACTAATGGTGAATCCTCAAAGAACAAGCTTGATGATAATGAAACCAAAACCTTCATGATATAAATGGTATTACAACTAGCATCATATCAGAAGTAGGTAAAGTATTTCAGAGCGGAATAAATGTCCCAAATGACCCTCCTCCCGCCGAAGAGGGACTCTTAATAAATTAATGTAAATGTCGTCCCATTACAAAGATTACTTAATTTATTATTGTAATTGAAATAATTTTAAGTTGTATAACATTTTACCGTTGGGTTTTGATCAAGGAATGACGACGCATGGCTTGGTGGAATGTATAATATCTTCCAAAAAAATTGATAAACATTTCTCACAAAACGGACCTTATATTATGTGATAATAGTTACTTCTAATAAGATACGAATAACGAGAAGAGAAAACATGTACATGATGGTATGCAGCTCTCGTGCCCATAACAACAACTGGAACCGTAGTCTTTTGAACATGATGAGTCTAATCGCTATAAATATTGCGCTATAATTCTGACGTACTGTTTTTCTAAAATCAAAGTTACCGAAATTTAGCAATTTTTTACCTAGTTTTTATCAAACCTATTATTAGTTAAGGCTATAAGTTAAGATGAGAACTTAACTTGAGTTAAGTTGAGTTGAGTTAAGTTCACCTTAAGTTAAGTGACGTGCGGTTCATGATGGAATGCACCCTAGAAAAAACCTAGAAAATATATTTACTCTAGACTTGAAAATCCATACGTATATTAACAAGAAACACCCTCTCAGGCTACGAATTCTAAAGTTCAGATGTTTTTACTATGGAGGTGAAATCAAACCTCTTCGTTAGAGTTTTTGGAACTTCATCCGTGAAAAGATGACGCTTTCTGAAGCCACGAGGAGCCCGACAAAAAAAGGGGAACGTTTAGTATTATATCCCGCAAACCAGAAGCACACTCTCCGAAATGTAACCAATAAACTTGCAACATTGCGCAGATGTCCCTGACTTTGATTTTTTTTGTTTTACATGGTGTTGCACATATTTATAGCTACATAATATACCTAATACGAATCCAAATAATTAAAAATATTTTGCAGTGCAAAATTTTCTCTACGGAGCTGTTTCAACTTAGATACTTCAGTGAATTTGTTTGCAAAGAAGAACAATATTTCGACAATTTGATTTCAAATGTTTTTATTTAAATCTTTTGTTTTGAATAATAGTAATTCAGCTAAAGATACACCTTAGTAATACGAGTTTAACCTACATTAGAAAAGAGCCGAGGTCTGTAGTTCAGTAATTAGCAGCAGAGCGGCATTGTCGGTCTTTGTTGTAGCTAACCAGCCGCGGCGGGGCTATTGTATTTGTATTGTATTGTGGTGTTAATGGGAACTCAGTTTTGTATTGTTTAACGGCCAATCATTAATATTGTGGAACTATGTAGGGCGCGCGGGGCGCGCGGGGTCGGGGGTTGTTAGTTGCTAGCGAGGTTTTTGTGATACATAGTCCTTACTCATGTCAAATTTTTTTTTTAGAGAAATCTATTTTTTTTTCTAAAATATCAATTACTCAGGACTTAACTGCAATCCAGAAGATCTTTAATTGGGAGGTCATTCAAAATCATTTATATGTTCACTGTTGAATAAGTTTTTGTAAAGGGGTTTGGGTACTTTTGTATGGGCCCGTGGCGTCGTTTTTTTTTAGCGGCCAGAGATCAGTTATCACTTTCTTGTAACAATTAAGTTCCCTGATGCTATATGTGCAATCGGATTTGCTCTAAGTCATATCGGAGCTGAGTTATGGCCTGTCAAAGTTATTTATTTTTTGGATTTTTTGTATGGACAAGTGGCGTCGTTTTTTCATTTTAGCGGCCATCGATCCGTTATAACTTTCTTGTAACAATAAAATACCCTGATGCTATCTGTGCAATCAGATTTGCTGTAAGTAATATCGGAGCTGAGTTATGGCCTTTCAAAGTTTTTTTTTTGGTATTTTCAAATATATTTTATTTATATATTGGCGCCATTTCCGTTAGCGGCCCAAAATCTGTTGTAAATTTTTTTAAACACTAGCGTACGACAATTGTATTCGTTTAATCAGATTCGCTATAAGTCATATCGGAGCTGAGTTATGGCCTTTTAAAGTTTTTTTTGGGGTTTTCTTAAATGGACTAGTGGCGCCATTTCCTATAGCGGCCAAACATCCGCGAGCACTTTTATGAAACATTATTATTACCTTAAGGTACCTGTGAATCAGATTTGCTGCAAACTATATCGGAGCTGAGTTATGGCCCCTCAAAGTTTTTTTTTTGATTTCTTTGTATGTACTAGTGGCGCCATTTCCTATAGCGGCCAAACATCCGTTAGGACTTTTATGAAACATTATTTTTACTTAAAGGTATCTATGCAATCAGATTTGCTGCAAACTATACCGGAGCTGAGTTATGGCCCCTCAAAGTTTTTTTTTGGTTTTCTTTGTGTGTACTAGTGGCGCCATTTCCTATAGCGGCCAAACATCCGCGAGCACTTTTATGAAACATTATTTTTATTTAAGCTGTCTAGCCTTTTAAAACTTTGAGGGGCCATAACTCAGCTCCGATATAGTTTGCAGCAAATCTGATTGCACAGGTACCTTAAGGTAAAAATAGTGTTTCATAAAAGTGCTCGTGGATGTATGGCCGCTATAGGAAATGGCGCTACTAGTACATACAAAGAAAACCAAAAAAAAAAACTTTGAGGGGCCATAACTCAGCTCCGATATAGTTTGCAGCAAATCTGATTGCGCAGGTACCTTTAAATAAAAATAATGTTTCATAAAAGTGCTCGCGGATGTATGGCCGCTATAGGAAATGGCGCCACTAGTACATACAAAGAAAACAAAAAAAATACTTTGAGGGGCCATAACTCAGCTCCGATATAGTTTGCAGCAAATCTGATTGCACTGGTACCTTTAAATAAAAATAATGTTTTATAAAAGTGGTAACGGATGTTTGGCCGCTATAGGAAATGGCGCCACTAGTCCATACAAAAAAAAAAAAAAAAAAAACTTTGAGGGGCAATAACTCAGCTCCGATATAGTTTGCAGCAAATCTGATTACACAGGTACCCTAAGGTAATAATAATGTTTCATAAAAGTGCTCGCGGATGTATGGCCGCTATAGGAAATGGCGCCACTAGTACATACAAAGAAAACAAAAAAAAATACTTTGAGGGGCCATAACTCAGCTCCGATATAGTTTGCAGCAAATCTGATTGAACAGGTACCTTTAAATGAAAACAATGTTTTATAAAAGTGCTCGCGGATGTATGGCCGCTATAGGAAATGGCGCCACTACTACATACAAAGAAAACCAAAAAAAAAACTTTGAGGGGCCATAACTCAGCTCCGATATAGTGTGCAGCAAATCTGATTACACAGGTACCTTAAGGTAAAAAATAATGTTTCATAAAAGTGCTCGCGGATGTTTGGCCGCTATAGGAAATGGCGCCACTAGTACATACAAAGAAAACCAAAAAAATACTTTGAGGGGCCATAACTCAGCTCCGATATAGTTTGCAGCAAATCTGATTGCACTGGTACCTTTAAATAAAAATAATGTTTTATAAAAGTGGTAACGGATGTTTGGCCACTATAGGAAATGGCGCCACTAGTCCATACAAAAAAAAAAAACAAAAAAAAAACTTTGAGGGGCAATAACTCAGCTCCGATATAGTTTGCAGCAAATCTGATTACACAGGTACCCTAAGGTAATAATAATGTTTCATAAAAGTGCACGCGGATGTTTGGCCGCTATAGGAAATGGCGCCACTAGTCCATTTAAGAAAATCCCAAAAAAAACTTTAAAAGGCCATAACTCAGCTCCGATAAGACTTACAGCGAATCTGATTAAACGAATATAATTGTCGTAAGCTAGTGTTTAAAAAAAGTGACAACAGATCTTTGGCCGCTAACGGAAATGGCGCCCAGATATAAATAAAATATATTTTAAAATACCAAAAAAAAAACTTTGAAAGGCCATAACTCAGCTCCGATATTACTTACAGCAAATCTGATTGCACAGATAGCATCAGGGTATTTTATTGTTACAAGAAAGTTATAACGGATCGATGGCCGCTAAAATGAAAAAACGACGCCACTTGTCCATACAAAAAATCCAATAAATAAATAACTTTGACAGGCGATAACTCAGCTCCGATATGACTTAGAGCAAATTCGATTGCACATATAGCAGCAGGGAATTTTATTGTTACAAGAAAGTGATAAATGATCTCTGGCCGCTAAAAAAAAAACGACGCCAACTTTACCCAAACCCCTTTGTACGTACTTATTGATAGAAAGACTAGACACAATGTTTTGAACATTGCCGCATTTTTTTTATCAGATACATTTCGTATAATGTGCAACTAATCTGCATGGTCTAATAATACCACCTTGCCCTTTTTCTGTCGGGCTGCTTGTTGTTCGAATAAGCGACATCGTTTCATGTTTTACACTCCAAAGACTCAAACGAAGAGGTTTGACTCCATTTTTGTTACAAGACAGTCTAGTCTAGACCGTGGAATGCATTGCCTGAGTGGGATTTTCAATTATTATAATCTTGGTATCTTCAAATCGAGAGTTAGTCAATTTTTTTCTGGGTAAGCACGTTCGATCGTTGTTTACATCGGGCAAGATGGCGGTCAAATGTAAATCTATGATAGTTAAAAAATACAACCAGCCACAGAACAAACGTCTGTATTCTTCACACAATTGTTTGTCTCGGGTGGTAATCGAACCCGCAACCTACGCTTCTGCCGCTTGTTAACCTCAGAACCAACGAAGAAACGATGACAGTCAAATAACTGAAACTCTTTATAACACCACTAGCTGATCCGTGCGCGCGTTGCTACGCCATCTATCAAAAATTGGTCGTACCAATTAAAATTTTGAACAAATTCGGTTACCTTAGGTTCTAATGACGCAAACTTTAAGTTAGACACAAGCTGTCACGCAACGAAAGCTCTCAAAAAGTAATATTTTTCCCCGTTTTTGTTACATTTTTCATTCATGCTCCGCTCCTGTTGCTAGTAGCGTAACGTTAAATAGCCTATAGCCTTCCTCGATAAATGGACTATCTAACAGAGAAAGAATCTTTCAATTCGCACCAGTAGTTCCCGAGATCCTAGCGTTCAAACAAACAAACAAACTCTTCAGCTTTATAATATTAGTATAGATTAAAGTAAGTTTGAATGGGAAAAAGCTCATAAGTTAGATTCATAAATAATATTCTTGTAAATTTGTTACCGGTAGCATTATTAATTAATATGGTAAACTAAATGTTATTTGTGTAAACAGGCGGCTAAATAAATAAATCGTGCACAGCCACCAAATACAGCATTTGTAGTAATTAAACATATTCGTATTCAGGAGTGTTTATTTTGTGCAGAGGATAAACATGAATCAATGTAATTGAAAACTTGAAAACTTGAAACGTGCGGTCTTCTCGCTCGCGGTCGCTTAACATCAGACGAGATGGCGGTCAAGCGTAAACCTATAAGAGTCTAAAAAATGTCTCACATCCAAAAACGTCGGGTTTGAAGTCTGTTAAAGAAGTATAAATATCGTAGATCGCAATATTATAATAATATACCAGCTCTACAAATCGTATTAAACATTTTTTCAGATAATTAAAATTCATAGACATAATAGACACAATAACAAAAAAAAAGAGTAAAGACTATTAGTACTTCATACCAATCAGTAATTTGGACCAATAATTCTGTTTAATTCTATTTTGTAAACAAAAAAAAAATGGCAGTCATAGGAACTGCCGGTAGAAGTGAGAACTTACAACTCAGAATTTGATAGCTTACTTTGAAAACTACACGGGTGGAACCGGAGGGCGTGGCTTGCCCATCATGGCATGACCATCTAGAAATGCGTCAGCATTTCCCATTGGCTGACGCATTTCTAGATGGCCATGCCATGATGGGCAGACCACGACCTTTTAGCATTTCCCATTAGATGACGCATTTCTAGATAGCCAATGGCTACTGTCCCGAGTTTACCCGATGATTTCTTATCATATCCGTGCGTGACGATAGAATTCAATTCACAGCCCACGAAAAATCTGTCTAGGCGCGCCAAAAGAATTTTTCACTTCAAAAATCTAATTTATCATCTATTTCTGTACAAAACATAACTTTATTAATGTTTAATACAACTTGAAATCACAACACAACATAAAAACAAACTGGCCACTTCAAATAATAACAATAGTTTTGATCTATAGAGAAAACTTAAAACTTGCTAAGTTTAAACTAAACTATAGGAAAACAACCCAATTTCCAAGTAAAACCGCAGGACTCCCTAGCTCCCTAGCGGCTTACTTCATTTATCCGATATCTTCTCGATTTCTGAGAAACTTGGTAACTCGAGTAATGCTAAGTAAGGTAAGTAACAAGGTTAAGTTACAAGCGAGCTCTAAACACCGGCTTGGTCTATGATACTAATAATAACTTGCGTAATTCTACTGCTTACTTACTTGTAACTTAGTTACGGTTTCACTTTGTTTAAAACTTAGGTGTAAAGCAAAACATAACCTAAATATTTTGCGTTTAGTTTTGTTACTTGACACTAGTAAATTCGACCATATTATGTTATTACACTACTTTTACTTGTAGTATAAACTAAGCATAACATAAGTTTAATAGAGTTGTCATTTATTAATTTTAATTACTTAATTTATGTATTTTTTTAATTATTCACTTTATTTATTCAATTCAATTTAATTTCATGTTTCATTAAATTTAAGGTTATGTGGATTTTAATCTGGAATAAATTACTTTAATTTCATTTAATTAGGCCATAATCCGACATACTGGGCCAGTGCGGGTTGGATACTATTTTGTCAGCATGAAACTACATCGAAATATCGTGCACTCACAATAAATAATATCCCGTAGTTAAAATACCAGTGTGGTGGACAATCGTGATAAAACAACATTTGTTATAATAAACTAAAAAAAACAAACACAAATATCTAAACGGATTATTGCTTACAATATTTCTTTATCCCACGAAGACGTGTCCACGTCGACGGCTGACGTCTGATCGATACGGTGAAGATGGAGTGCCTCCATTGATGGATGACTTTATTAAATTCAAGGTTTGCACTCAATATCCGCACCGATTTATTACCTGTCAAAAACTTACATGAATTATGTGATAAAATCGAAGTTTCGAACTAAATTGTACCCTAGGTATATAAATTTTAGGACGAAAATCCGTATTAGGTCACCGATCTACTAGATCGCTTAGTTCCTTGTTTTTGTTCCAATTTTGAGCGAAAGTAATAAATACAGAACGAAAACAATCCCTCAAGCAATTCGGTTAGGCAATAGAGCTGCCGGTAGGAGACGTGTATGCTATACACATGGACGTATTATGTACTATGTACCGTAGCACTTATTACTTCCATGGCTATACATATAGCCATCAAGCAAACATTAGCATACTTATCAAAAACAATCTTAAAACCAAAAATGGACGACATTGCTATTAACGATATCATCGCTTGTGACAAAAATGTTTTAACTTCAAGAACAACTTGACTAAGAAAATTGACTTGACTTGACTTGACTTGACTTGACTACATTCATAAATTTCACGCAAACGAAACTGACGTATAATTCAACTGATTAAGGGGGCGCCTAAAGCCAGAAAACGAAAAAAGGACATTTTCGACGCCGCTCACTGAAGTTAAGAAACTAAAAACTATGACAAAAAAAAATATTGACGTGTGGGTACAATCAAGAAGAAGCACAATAACCGAATAGAATTTTAAAAATTGATCAGAATTTTTTACAATAAAAAAATAAAAATGACACCGAAAAAACCCGTTTTAATTCGAGTACTTGAAATTATCAGCGATGACCCCACATTATTTTTTGGTAATAAAATTCCTATTTGTACGTTCTAGTAAAGTAACCGAAAACTTTTTTAAATTTATGTTTAGTTATTGAGTAATTAAATAAAACTTGGTCAAAAATAGACTCCTGATTAAATATTGATTTTTCCTCCAAACTGTGTCATGCTATTCTCGACTTTATGTACATCACATTAAGAAACGCGTCGCGCGGGTGAAATCTGTTTTTTTCCTGGCTTTAGGCGCACTCTTAAACGACCAACGACCAACCCTTTACAAAAAGTATACTTTCACTTTACACGATGTTAGCGAGATTACATGTGACCTCGCTTCGCTTCAAGAACAGCAAAGAAGCCAAAATATGTTCCCAAACAAAACGCATGGGCAATCCAATTCTCGTGGCAATAGACCGCGGAGCTCACCCACATTAGACCGTGGGAGACCGTGGGCCCGCATCAAGAAATTACGTCTTGGGCGAAGACTGCTTTGATCTGAAGCGATCCCTTCTGCCCTTAATTTTGTTTATGGTTGGATTAAAAAGGACGCTCTTTGTGATTTTTCTTAAGTTGGCGGCCGAGGGACCGGCGCTGTAAATATTTTTCTTAGTGAATGTTTAATATAATGGAGGAATGGCTTTTCTCGCATTACGCGAACTTTTTACAATTTATACTAAAGGACTTGGGTACGGATAGAGGATGAGATGTATAAGATGTATTATGTAAGTGTGTCCGTGCGTTGATAATGTCAATTCAAAAAGTAAGTCTTGTAGAGATGGGATTTTAGCAGAATTCCGCATGTGGATGTACCAACTATAGTATGCTAGTTATTCTAATTGACGGTAGAAGTGCAAAAAAGTAACTGTGTTTCCGTTTGAAAAGTGACGTTTTTAGATAAACTATTGAACAAAGAGATAAACTATCTTTTACCTGTCTCTAACAAAAAAACGGTTAGTCCGTTCGGGAGCTACGATGCTACAGAAATGCACACACCCTCACGCACAAATACACACCATCACTCATTCAAAGAAACTTGTCAAACTTATAACACCTCATCGTTTTTGCGTCGGGGGCTAAAAATAGAACGCAGCCGTTTCGTTTTAGTACAGTGCCATGTATCTTATGGCTGAGTATATTCCATTTCATTCTAAATGCAAAACAAACATTAAACAATAATAATTCCAAATAAGTGTAACACTCAAACCAAAAACAATTTTCACAGATTTTAGGTTACGCCGGTCGTTGTGGGGAAACCAATGCTCATTAGATAGTGTAACGCAGTAGATCACATACGTAGATCACATACGCTACATTTAGGAATAAATTAACAATTTTTCCTGTAAATATCATTCATTTTATTCATAACTAGGAGTGTTTCATGGTTC
This sequence comes from Ectropis crepuscularia, assembly GCA_963693475.1. Classification (NCBI taxonomy): domain Eukaryota; kingdom Metazoa; phylum Arthropoda; class Insecta; order Lepidoptera; family Geometridae; genus Ectropis; species Ectropis crepuscularia. Next base: position 29,240,083 of record OY856350.1, on the reverse strand, counting down.
AAATTCCCTTTCGCGTAATTTTATTGCGATTAAAAGCTGCCTCATGCTATTATTATTACAGATTATATTTGAAGTGTGCACACCAGAATGATCATCCCATCCGTTCAGTCATTTCGACGTGATTGAGCAATTAACATTCAAACTTTCATATTTATAACATTAACTATCAGCGTCTTGCGGTTTTACCCGCGTAGTTCCCGTTCCCCTTCTATTTCCGGAATAAATAAACTATAATCTAACTGCGTTACAGAATTCATCTCGATCTGTTTAGATGTTCCGACATGATGGACCAACAACACCCAAACGTTATCATTTATAATATTAATATGAACAGGATATTACACATTATTATTTTACGTAGACGTAAATTACGACGCTTAGCAAATATACATATGTAAAAAAAATATTGGCAGTCATAGGAACTGCCGATAGAAGTAAAAACTTATAACTCAGAATTTGATATCTTACTTTGGAAACTACACGAGTGTAACCGGAGGGCGTGGCCTGGGCATCATGGCATGGCCATCTCGAAATGCGTCAGCATTTCCTATTGGCTGATGCATTTCTAAATGGCCATGGCATGATGCCGAGGCCACGCCCTTTCAGCATTTCCCATTGGCTGACGCATTTCTAAATGGCCAATAGCCATGGTCCCGAGTTTACCCGAAGATTTCTTAACATATCCGAGCGTGACGCTAGAATCTAATTCACAGCCCACGATATATATGTCTAGGCGCGCCTAAAGAAGTTTTCAATTCAATAAATTATAGGTACATGTGTAGGTATATACTTGATGAGTCGTCAAACTTCTATAAATAGTTCCGTATTCTCAAAGCAAGTTACGATCGTTCGATATAAATAACCCTTTTAAACCTCGATCGTTATTTGTGGAGCTCTCTAGTAAAGCTCAGTAATGGCCGTGAAGGACCGGCGGCGAAACAACCTAACCGGAGTACAGGACAGGAATAACTGCACTTGAAGTGCATTATTGTTTCGTTGGGAGATGCTTCTTTATCGATCAATAGTCATGGTGCTTGGAATGGTGATTCATTAGCATAAACTGTCCACGTTTTATTTAGTTGTAGTAGGACTCTTTGCAAAGTCCGCCTGGGGAACTATCACACTTGTGCCAGTTATTCTACCGCCAAGCAGTAATGTACAAACATTTCTGTGGTTAACGTTTTCAAATCGGAAAAGCAACGTTTCCAGTGAAATCACGGAGCATACAGATAAAGATCTTATATGAGTATGGGTGACGAAATACATGTGCTAGGTAATTATTTGGACTCGTCGTGTTCCAATAACTGAGTGACACTGTTCTGTTATGGGTAGGCGTTGCTTACCCTCATGCACATGCCCTCGTCTAGTCTCGTTTTTTTTTAAGTAAAGAGAGACGAGACGAGCAGGACATGTCCCTGATGGTAAGCAACATGCCTGCCACATAACACCACAGTGACACGCAGCTATTGGAACATGAAGAGCCCAAATCATTACCTAGCATCGCACTGCGCTCGTCACCCAGAGATCTAAGTTGTTATATCTCTAAGACCTGTAATTTCTCTGGAAACATTGCCCTTCAAACCGGAACACAGTAATGTTTACTTTACATATACTGTTACAAAATCCCACTACTGGAATATAGCCCATCATGGGCCATAACCCCCCATATACGGACTAGCGAATAACGTATGTCCTTGAAAGATGTATTTCTTGGAACCGTGCCGTTTTCCCTACAATGTTTTTCTTCATCGTTAAAGCCATGCCAACTATTCATTTAACAAGCCAAGCCAGCTAGTTAAATGAATAGTTTTATCCATGTTTTGTGCCAAAGTGGAGTAATGGTCGTTCAAGTTTGTTCAACGTTCAAATGAAAACATTAAGAGTAAATGCAGAAGTATCTTCAAGGTTCATTGCATCCTCATTTCCCTAGCGCTGCAGAACATCCGTTGTTTAACGGTGCGTTCACACTACTACACGCTTTTCTGTAAAATTCTACTAATGTTATATATTATGTAAAAGTTTGGATCTTTCTTACTCAGTCACGCCAAAATGGCTGAACGGATCGCATTGGAATTTGGAGCACAGATAGATTATCGTCTGGAATAGCACATACTAAGCTATTTATCGAGAGAAAACTATGAAAACATTAACTAATCGGATAAAACTGCGAGACCTTGAAAGAACATTAAAAGTATGTAATGTTGTATAACTTTGTTTTTGAGAAGCTATAGTTCACTTTTTTCTGAAAACAAAAATCTTTGATGATATAAGTTTATGCGCCGAACAATTAGACGCTAATAAAATGTTTTAAGTAAGATTTTTGTTCTGTATGTAATTGAGTTAAAAACGACAAAATTGACAATGAATCACATACAAGGTACGAGGACGTATTTAAAACACGGACCGGATGCAAACAGACATCGACGACTATGTATTGTATATGTATGATGTGGACTATACAGCCAATTACTACATTGACTCTATCCTCATAATACCATAAATGTGGTACAAACTGTCAGTATGGATGTTAGTTGCTCCATCATGTCGTAAAAACTGAATAAATCAAGCTAAATTTGAAAGTCCAGTATTTTATTTATAGTCAAACACAAACATATCCTACTTTTTATCCTCATAAACGTAGAGTTCTTTAAGGAATACCCATTTTCCAAATTCTATGCAAGCAAAGGTTTAAGTAAAACAAATACGTTACTTACCTAAACTACACAATTAAATATAATGAAACATAAAACGTCTTTATATTACGCCTTGTTGAAACTGCGTTTTAATGCATATTTAAAAAGTACACAAACATAAACACGCATTTACTTAAATAAAACCAAATCTGAAATCATTAACTCACGTATAAAGCTCTAAAACCACTGTGTTCGGGTCCTATTCTCAAATTGACCGAGTTTAAATCGAGAAGGATCGATTGTAAATGAATAATTTAATGTTTACTTTGTAAGGTCTGGCGCGGTGTTGATTCAGTTTCGACTTCAATCGGTTACTTTATTTGCAGAATCAATACGAATACTGTGGTTTTGGTTGACTTTCATTGTTTGAAATAATCGTCGAAATTTCTTACTTATCTTCTGCCAATAACGAGTCTTTCCGAATTGTATCCAATAATATTTGCCTTAAGAATTTGCATATCTGAAGGTGTAAATATTATGTCGTAAATTGAGATATTGATGAGGGATTGGAAACTACAATAAATATTTTCCGGGACATTGCCCGTTGCCAACATGTTTTCAAGTGTGCGTGCCCTTTTTCATCGAACGTACATATATTTGTGCACCACACGGCGAGCGCACGGCAGCCGCTAAACCACTGATTTACGAGGCTATGCGATAGTATAGCAAACGAACGGTCATATTTCAGAATAGGCCCCCCTGTGGTCGGTTTATGCTTTTAGTTGGTAATATGGCGTATTAGATGGGATTTCTACGTGAATATTGTTTTTTAGCATTCAAATACGTTACATTAAGTGGAATTAGAAGGAAAATGTTTATGTGATAATATGGAAGTTAGTAGGATTTATGTCAAAAACCAGTGCAAGTTTGTCAAGAAAATCGAAAATGAAAACTAGTAGAACGGAAAACGAGAGCAAACTAATTTACCGTCGGAAAAGTTGGTAACATTCACACCTGCAAACAAAACAACGCACCGTTAAAGTTCCGCGTCCGCGACGCTGAAACTTGTGGAGGGTGCGTGGGGCGGGCGGCACGCGGCGGGCGGCACGCGGCGGGCGGCACGCGGCGGGCGGCGGCGGCGGCAGTCGACCGGCGGCCGCGGAGCGCGTCAGTCGCGGCATGTGACGCGGCCCGCAGCCATGACGGAGGCGGCGGCGCGGCCGCGGCCTCCGCCGCCGCGCAAGCCGGACTCGCTGGCGCTGCGGCGCGCGCGAGACGACCCCCCGCCGCCCGCGCCCGACCCGCGCCCGGCCCGGCCGCAGCCGGCGCCGCTGCAGGACGACTTCGAGGCCTTCTGTCCGTACGCGGCGCCCGAGCCGCGCCGGCCGGCCAGCGCCGCACCGCCGCGCGCGCCCGCGCCGCTCGTGCGCCGGCCGCGCTCGCTGGGCGCCGAGTGGCCGCCGGCGGAGCGGCCGCTGCCGGCTCCGGTGGCGCGGCGGCCGCGCCCGGCGCTGGCCACGCTGCCCCGCGCGGGCTACTCTCTCCCGGCGTCGAGGAGCGACTACCAGCTGCAGCGGCCGGCGATCATGACGAACGGGTACGGCGCGGTGCCGCCGGCGGCCGCGCGCCGGCTGTCCCTGCCGGGCGGCGCGCACCCGGCGCCGAAGACGTCGGCCACGTTCCACGGGCTGTCGGCGCTGCTGGCGGGCGCGCCGGTGCCGGGCACGCCGCCCGGGCCCGGCACGCCGGCCGCCGTGCGCGAGGCGGTGCGACACCTCCTCATGCAGCCGCGGAACGGCTTTCCCATCATGGACCACAAACTCTCCCTGTTCATCGAGATCCTGGACGCGCAGGAGCGTTTCTCTCAGGTCGGTTCCCGGACCCCCCCCCCCCCCACGAGATACCGTAGTCGTAACTCCTGCGACGCACCCCCGGGGGTAAACAAACTTCGTAAACAAAAAGCGGATTTGTGTACGTAATTTAATTGTAATAAAAGGCGCGTCGATTATGAGTCTCGTTCCGAGGAAGTTCCCGACTCTCGATACGATAAATTCGCATTGCAAAGGATAATGTAAATTCCGTCCGTGTGGGAAGTTTAAGAGCTTTAAGAAGTTGCGTCGTGTCTGGCAGCTTCGCGAATTTATAATGTTTACACGAGTTTATTGAATAATCCACCGGGAGGCGAGTGCCCGCTCGCACGATTACTTAGCTTCCGTGTCAACACTCGGCGAGGCTCGAGCGAGTCGCTGCCGCTGGTGAGGTTGACTTCATGATGTTGATACATTTGTATCAACACAATCAAATTGTATAGTGTTGTTTAAAACTGTGACCTCTAAAACATCTTCTTTATACCTCACGGGCTAACTACTTATTGTTCGTGAAAGATCGAAGTATAAAATCAAAGTAAATTTGTCTTATTTCTGCTAACAATATAAATATTATTAAAGGACAGTATTATTAGGACAGCACAATTTCATTCCAAAAAGTATGCTAGAATACATGGTCTTTTTTACGAAGTAGGTATAATAAAATTAAATCAGAAAGTTGATTGTGACATACGATATACAAAGAAACAATGAATCAAACAGATATTTAAATAAAGAGGAATGTTTCATTATTAACCCATTAAGCCCGACTCGCGACGCGGCCGGCGTCGTGACGTCACACAAAAAAATCATTACTAAAAAATGAAACCAAATTTTGTGTGTCTGTAAACGACAATGAATTAATTAATATTATCGCCTATCTCTTAGGCATCAAAATAAACTAATATTCGAGTATGTATATAATGAAAAAATAAGGTTTTAAAGTCTTAAAACCGGTTTTGCCCAAATCTGGCCTCTTGGGGCTAGACAGCTTAATACTTAGTATTTCAAACAACGTGCAATGCATAGCAATTAAAATTAACTACAAACACAAAAGTATAACTTTGAATGCGTTAATGCCTGAGAAATTACCACACAGATTAATAAAAACCTATTTGCATTTGATAGTATCGATTTACGAAGAATGCTCTAAGTTATCGTGTCAAATAACACGAGACACAATCACGAGATGTAGGTACATATTCAAACATTACTTAAGTTAAGATCGTATATTATCTATCTATCCAATCTATATTTCAATGTTTAGGCAGATCACCCATAATTTAAACGAGATTTTGTCACTTTACACTGATTTGAGATTACACTGATAGACAATATAAGCTTGTAATTTTAAAACTTAGAGAAATACATCTGAGCCTGAGAACTAACTCACCTTCTTCTATTTTTTAAAACATCAATGACTTTTACAAAATACCTGGAAAGAGAAACAATCTGCATGTACAGGCACCTGTATCTTTGTCTTTTTCATCTGGCGTGCTAGCTTGGGATTTACGAGTATTTTAATGTTATAAAGACTGAATTTGTAAGTTTGTTTCCTTGATTGAAGTATTCTCTTCTACCACCGCATAGAAGCAGTGGTTAGTTAAAATTAGAAAAAAAAATCACAGTTTGAAAGTAATAGAAAACATTGTAGAGTTCACTTGGAGCTACTGCTCCAATGTATCACTACTTTGTAAGTTATTTTATCGCCAAGCAGTAATGTGCAATTATGAATGTGTTCCTAGTTTGAAAGGCAAAGTTTCCTGTGAGAAAAATTATGTTATATCTCTGGGGCACGAGCTCAATGTAGTGATTTGGACTCTTCATGTTCAAATAACTGTATTGCTTTGTGTTGTAATGGGTAGGCGTATCGATTACCATCAGGCGCAGGTCTTGCTCATCTCTTTACTCAATATTATAAAAAAGTGCATTATTCTGAATTGTTCCACGCTATGTTCCTCAATTCGTTCGACTCGACGAACGAAGTCAAGGCGCTCCCTTGGTTAATTATACATTTATTAATTTCCCAAACCAGCAGAGCATTCAGTAAAAAAAAATCTCTGTTTATTTTTAAGTTGGCTTTGAACCGCCATATTTTTCCCGTATTTCCGAGCAAGTTATGAGTTTTACGTAAGGTTTGCTCTCTTTGGGGGCTGCTCTCGGCGCATTCATATTCTAATCGTGGCGCGGATGCATTCAGTGCTGAACTGCCGCATGACGCCGAGCTCGGCTTGTTGGATGGATTTGAAATACTTTTGCATTTGAATAATATTAACACATGTCACTTTGTATATTCCCAACCTTTGCGAACATTATGTAACTGAGCCTATTTACGAATGACCAATAACCGTATGGACATACGAATTTGCCGTCTCAATGGAATCCCAAGATTTTATGATATGATTGATTTATGGCTAAAATATTCGCTTACATAATTGTGATGTCGTAGGTTCCAACGCCACTTGCACGTGTGATTGTTTAACAAGTGTTATGTATAAGTTAGCCATTACCATTGGCTTTAAATGTGAAGAAAAATATCGTGAAAAAACCGCCGTAATAAAAAAAACATATTTCTAGAACATGTGTGATCCGCTAACTTGCATTTATCCAACGTGGTGGGTTATGGTCTGGACCATCTCCTTGTGAGAGAATGCCCCGAGTTCCAACAGCGATAACATTAAGTAGTTGCTTGTTCTTGCACAGTTGTAAATCAAGTAAAATTACCGTGTGTTTGCTTCATAGCTATCGTGAATTAAACCCTTGGTAGGAAACGTAAATCGAAGTATCGCAAATTTGTGCAGAGGGTTTTGATAAATTGTTTCTTTGGAAACATTTTTCTTAAATAAGTAAACTTTGATACTCTCTAAGAATGTGGAGATAGAGTCTTTCATTGTTTTAGAAATAAACAAATATTACCTACTAAAACTGGCATCAGAAAGTGCTTTTTTCCAGAGATCCCATTTTCTCGTGTCGAAAATATCTCACAGGACTTGATCCTGATCTAAATTATTTTTAATTATCTTCCTACGTTTTAGTCGCTTTACCACAGCCATGGTTACGGGAGAACATTTTTCCGCGTACATTTTAATATGTGAACAGGGATCGTAGTAAAACATTGGAAATAAATCTATTCCGAAAAAAAAAACCTTTTTGTGTGCTTACATTACATTTATATTGAAAATATTATCTTGTTTTAAATCTGAAAAAAGCCATTTTATATATGTCATCAGAAATTTCATAAATTTCGCTGTGATTGAATTGAATGTAGATAGAAGGGGTGATTACATTCATTTCCGTGCTTTTGTCTGTCTGTAATAAGTCCACTCTTCGGTAAACGAGTTAAGCCAGGCCGGGAACATGAACAATAAACAAATGAATACGCAATCGAGCTTAAAACCAATTAAGTTAATCAATTGACCAATTAGAATGAAGTTAAGTTACGTTTTAATATTCGAAACTCAAAATTTGTGAAGTGAAACAACATCCGTTTGACGCGGACACTGGATTCAATTAAAAAGTATGATTCCGCTGAAACTACGACCGAACTGTACACTCTCGGTGACAGACGCCAGATCTTACATTTGTGGCTTACAAAAAGAACGGACAAATTTACTGTGGAGTACATACGAAGCTGTGGGTTAGTTACCAAGGGTCAAAACATTGTAAAGACGATCAATACAATGAAACCAAAGTTTAAGTCTATCTTAACAGATGGATATTAAATATAAATACATTTTATATGTAAGTGTCATTTGTGTAATTCGTTATGTGAAACGGCACAAATTGAAATAAAATAAATAAATAAATATTTTAACTGAAATTTTAAGTTTAACAAATTTGAAATGTAGCTTACACAAAATTTATGTAACATTGCTCAGTGTCGGTGTCAAATTGTGTCTTAGAGTCGTGGTATTACGGTTGGTATGGTTTTTCTGTATTTTGTTGTTGTGCCTACCTCTATGTAGTTCCGGAGTATTACTTCACGATAGTGTGGCCGCAAGGTAGGATGTCTTTGAACAAGTCTTTTATTGAATATTAAAGATTAGAATGTCAAAACGAAAATTCAAAAAACCTACAATGTTATGATAGTTTAAACAAATTCCTTATTAAAATGTTGTTGATTTAGATTTTTATAACAGATTTGCAAGACAAAAAATATCTGAAGTATGTTGATTGTTGAAGTATGAAAAGTGGAGTCAACCCTTGTGGTTTCAACATTTGGGACGTTCACTATGAAATGATGTCACTTTTTTAGTCCAAAAAATAACATAAACATTTGATGCTTGATATATCCTATATTTTGTTTTCATTTCCTTGCGATACAGAATACTTGACGCAAGTCTCAGCGAGAGTGTACATGGGTAGCAGGTTTGAAAGAAGTGGGGTAGTGGGGTTGTTCCTCCCCTCGCATTGTAGGGTTAAAATTCACGGCGCTCACTTGACCCGCTTTGAAGGCTTTTGTTTCGATATGAAAAATTAATGAAACTCTGAAAATGTAAAATGGAATAGGAATTACTCGCCGTGTCCGCGGCCGCCGACCTTGGAATGGAATAACATTATTAATATATAATTTATATTGGATAGATTTTTTATGTTATAGAGTGACGAGACTAACAGGTTAAAGGTATACGATGAAAAAAAAGTAAAATCTAAGATAAAACTGATAGAGTTGTAATCTACACATTATTAATAATATTATGAACATTTGTCATTTGCTCAAGCTATAATCAGTCCAATAGAAAAAAAGATATTATACCATACCAAGGGTGGTATTAGATCATGCAAATCAGCACACTATCTGAAAAGCATCCTGTAAAACCCCAATAAGCCAGGAACTTAATATCGATAACCAGCAGAACTAATACTACGGGTATTGACATCCGAGACTGCTCTGCTTTGTCGTAACTCTATGATAAGGAGGTATCGGTATTGGAATACCGAACGGTCGAAGGCAGAGAATGAATTCGATTATTCCTAGCTCTGAGCTAAACAGCTCTAGTACTTGTTATTTTATAGAATTACTAGCTGACCCCGCAAACGTTGTTTTGCCATATAAATAAAGGTATGAAAAATAGCTAGTAGCCGATTCTCAGACCTACTGAACATGCATATAAATTTTGGTTAAAATCAGTAAAGCCGTTTCGGAGGAGTAAGGAAACAAACACTGTGACACAAGAATTTTATATATAAGACAATAGTAATAGGAGTGGAATAGAATACTATTCCACTCCATTTTATCTCTGTATATTCACCAGTTGATTTGTGGGACACGTAATGTATATCTAAAATCAGTTACGTAACTACGAAAATTAAAATTAAATTACATCCCACTATCCCACTTCCCACTAATATTATAAATGTCATTGTATGGATGTTTGGATGTTTGTTGCTCAATCACGTACTAACGTCTGAACGATCAGACTGAAATTTTGAATACAAATTTATGGATAATAGGCTGAAAGAACATAAATATATGCTACTTTATATCCCGAAAAAAAAAATTGCCAGTCATAGAAACTGCCGATAGAAGTGAAAACTTATAACTCAGAATTTGATGGCTTACCTTGGAAACTACACGGGTGTAACCGGAGGGTGTGACCTCGCCATCATGGCATGGCCATCTAGAAATGCGTTAGCATTTCCCATTGACTCACGCATTTCTAGATGGCCATGCCATGATGTCGAGGCCACGCCCTTTCAGCATTTCCCATTGGCTGGCGCATTTCTAGATGCCCAATCGCCAAGGACCCGAGTTTACCCGAAGATTTCTTATCATACCCGAGCGTGGCGCTAGAAATCAATTTACACCCCACGAAAAATCTGTCTAGGCGCGTCTAAAGAAGTTTTCACTTCAATAACGGGAACAACGGGAACGTGAACTACACGGGTAACACCGCGGGACACTGCTAGTAAAATATAATATTGTTGGACATTTCCTCACACACCACAAATTAGCTCCAAACTAAGCAAAACTTGTACTATTATGGTAGTTCGAAAGCTGATATAACACTTATATAATTGTAAATACATACTTTATGATACATCGAAACACGCGGAAAATTCATTACACAAATATTTTTCCTGGATGGAAATCGAACTCAAGACACCGGTGGTTGAACGTTTCTCGTAAAGCACGGCTGGTATAAAAAATATAAACCACAAGCTGTGCCCCGCGGTTTTACCCGCATACTTCCCGTTTCCATCGTTCCCGTTTTTTTTTTTTTTGATAACAAATAACCTATTTTATAGACTATAAGACTATAATCTATCTACGTTCCAAATTTCAGCTTGATCCGTTCAGTTTATGTGAAAGGGCACAAACATTCATACTTAAAAACTTTAGCGTTTACAATATTAATAGGACTAGGAATACGGGCAACAAAAATACTGTTTATAATAAAAGTATAGAAAAATAATCTTTATACCTTCATTGAAAATAGTGCCAATAATAACTTAAAGTTCTTTAAGACGTAACTACGAAACACTAGTCGTTATTTGTAAATCTCAGTTTCATAAACTCACACTCCATACATTGTAGCTCCGTAGCTCCAAAGCTCTGTAGCTCCGTAGCCCCGTAGCATGTGTTACGAATTGGCTATAACTATTTGCCCGGCGTCAATGTATTACGAATGCTCGTAGACGCTCGTAGACCCCGCGCCAGTACTGCAAGCCTCAGTCGAAATCGTCGAACTACATTACTTTCACACATGGGTTTCCTTTATCATAATAGTGGAATGCTATAGTGGCTCCATTTGTACACAGTTATGGGTGGTACTACAGAGTCTAGCTTGAATCTCATATGAGGCTTTATATTATTTGTGTGGTTTGTGTACATTCGAGTGTTATTTGCGTTTTGTGGATTAGTAATTTCACATCAGAAATTAAACATGTGAGATTGAAATACAGAACTACATAAAGTATGCAAAAATATATGATTTATTATGACTGTGTCTTATATTCAAGCAACATTTACTAATTATATAAAAATATACTTGATCAAAAATAAATGAGAGTTGTACTGTGTTCCGGTTTGAAGGGCATTGTTTCCAGAGAAATTACAGGGCTTTGAGATATAAACATCTTAGATCTCTGGGTGATGAGCGCAGTGCAGTGCCAGGTCATGATTCGGACTCTCCAATAGCTGCGTGTCACTGTGCTGTTATGTGGCAAGCATGTTGCTTACCATCAGGCACATTACATGCTCGTCTCGTGACTATTATTTCAAAAAAAAACGTTGTGTATTAAATTTATACCGTCCCGTTTGCAAAACATCTACATAATAATATCAACAACATCACAACATCAACAGCCCACTAAACGCTCCCACTGCTGGGACTCGGGGCCTTCTCTCGCAAGGAGAGAGTTAAGGACATAATCCACCACGCTGGCCCAGTGCGGGTTGGCGGATGACACATGACTTCGAAAGATTCTAGGTACATGTCGGTTTCCTCACGATGTTTTCCTTCACCGTTTTAAGTTAGCGGCATTACGCACATGACTTCGAAAAGACTGTGGTGCGTGTGGGGTTTGAACCCGGGGTCTCCGGATCGGCAGCCGCCGTTCTCCGACTAGACCACCGTAACTTCATAATAATAATATGAAATATTATTAAAATAAAATAAAAGAAAATCTCAACAGTTTATAACGATAATAAGAATAAAGTGGCCAAGTGCGAGTTGGACTCGCCCATGAAGGGTTCCGTTGCAGCAAGTAACATTATATACATAGTACACATAGTTCTTGTAGTTCGTTGTAACTTTGATCAAAGTTTCAATAATAGTGTATTTATGACGTACTAAAAAAATACTACACATCAGATCGAGTTCAAACTAATTTTCGTTGGTAGTTTACATGGTAATGTACATCATATATTTTTTTTAGATTTTTCACTCTCTTACTTTAGAAGTTAGAGGGGGGGGGACACACATTTTACCACTTTGGAAGTGTCTCTCGCGCATATTATTCAGTGTTGACGAAAATGATTTTAAAAACCTCAACATCATTTTTAAAGACCTATCGATAGACACCCCACACGTGTAGGTTTGATGAAAAAAAAATTTTTGAATTTCAGTTCTCAGTATGGGGGGCAACCCTAATTTTTCTTTTTTTAAATTTTTTCTGTTGAAATCTTAATGCGGTTCACACAATACATCTACTTACCAAGTTTCAGCAGTGTAGTTCTCATAGTTTCGGCAAAAAGTGGCTGTGACATACGGACGGACAGACAGACAGACAGACAGACAGACAGACAGACAGACAGACAGACATGACGAATCTATAAGGGTTCCGTTTTTACGTTTTACGGAACCCTAAAAAGTCAAGTTTTGAAAAAACTATCTTCATTGCTACCATGCGCTGTGACAACTCATTCCAGTTTTATACACAACCACATGTAAGTAAACAGTGGTAAGTTACGTTAGTGTGCTCGTCACGTCGTGAAGCTAAACTTGTATTTTCGTGTGTATTGTACTCGTAGGTGTATAGAAGCTCCAGTTTCGCGGATATTTCTCGTTCACCTTGAAATAACGCAGGTTTTTGCCGCATCTGCGTAAATGTTTCAATATCGAAGACGCTGGTACGATTCTCTGCTTGTTTTTTTATTATATAGAATGATGGGAAAAACAGGATATGTTTCTGATTATAAATATGCAATGCGTCTGTTCTTAATATCACAGCATCACTCTGCTATTAGACCATTAAAAGTCCAATCCCAGCACTGTACTGCGTTCGTCACCCATAGAAATTATTTATTTATATCAATTACCTACATAGTACCGTTATAAACCACGACTTACACTATTGAGAGTTAAAATGGACTAGGCACAATGCAAATTATGAACATTTCAAGATAATATTAATATTATTCTTACATGATCAATCATCAAAAACAAAACAACGATTTTTCTCTATACTCTGTCATTGCTCTGAAAAGATAGCCTTTCAAACCAGAACGCTGTGATGTTTGCACATCCCTGCTGCAACACCTGGCAAAGGTGTGCTTCATCCCCAGACGGACTCTGACACTCTCAGAGTCCTACCACTACGAGTATAAACCTAGTTACACTACTTAACTACCAAGTCAGTTCAAAATGGGCATTTCTATGTATAATTAGCATGTCTTTACTACTAGAAAAATACAAATTATTACAGCTATCTGGCTTCCATATTAACCTTTTTTTTTTAATACGAAAGGTCGAGTGATGAAATCTCGCACTGCTACAATACAAGCAAGACCGCGACAGCCTGGTGGCGAAAGCCTTCGACGATTCTCAGCCGTTTCCCAAGGTTCAAATCCTTTTCGCCTGATCTTATCTTAGGATTTTTACTAGGGTAGATATATGTATACAAATTTGTCATTACCATTATCTTTAAAACAAAACATCGAATGAAAACCCACATGTAAAGCTGAAGCGGTTTTTGTTTATTTACGGTAATCTCACAGACTTACTAGACAGATTTCAAAAATTCTGTCGCCATTTGATATGTATGTAGCCCTGAGTGCTAAAGGCTATATATTGTGAGCCACAGGCAAAGCCAGGACGGACCGCTAGTATTATTAATACGAGTTCTAGAAGTTATAAAGACATAAAATTTGCACAGAACTTCGTCTTAATCTTAAACGTTTTTTTTAATTACCTACTGACGTTTCGCTTGCGTTACAACGACCCTGATCACTCAAATGCACTAAACATCTTCTAAAAGGCGATTAAATCTTGTGTAATGTTATAAATGTAAGTATAAAGATAATTCTGTTCACCGAACTAGTTCAAACGGCGAACCTAATTAACCGTACCTTATATTAGTTGCATTATATAATTCATAGTGTTAAATTCACCCTTCACTTTGGTAATTTATTTAAGAGGCCGCCTGTAGGATTCATCCATTATGCGCCCTTAAATAACATCCGGTCAATGACCCTCGCCGCTCTTGAGCGCACTTCTCGTATTCGAGGATGGTCGTAGATTCGACTGTAGTTTCTATAAGTAGACATTTGGACTAGTAACTATCAAAATAGGCAATTTCGAATAGTTAAGTATTATGATTATTTGAGATTCAGATTTCGTTTTTTTGGTCAAATTTGATTATAGTTTTATAAATTGACTGAAGACAACAATTATATCGCATTTCAAAACAAACATTCTGAAGAGATTCTAACACAATTATTAGCGAATAGAAAAGAAAAAATTCAAACTTTTATTTGCATGTAAAACCATATATTTCCACATAAGATACATTAATATTATACGATCATATATTAAACAAAAACACACCCGGACACAGCGCGCAGCGGCGATTACAAAAGCATAATAAATTTAAAAAAAAAATCGTTTTCAGACTCACTTTACAAAAACTTCGCAACAGCTTTTATAAACATGTTAAAATATTTTTTTCTGGAAATAGTTTTAATGCGATTGAATAAAGCAAACAATGAGTACTAACATACGTGTACACTGCGCAGTTCGCGAGAGACGATCGACTGTTCTGCGGAAACCGGCTAAGTGGCAGTCGAGTCCAGTGTCGGCCGCAATTAACCGGTTACAACTAGTTCTCACAGCTATCACTATTGTTTTCTAACTCATTTTCCGAGATAGAATATGGTATTGAAAACGTGAACAGTTTACTGGTGTATGTTTATTGACTAGAAGCTTGCGACAACTTTGCTCAGCTTAACAAATTAAAAATTAACTTTTCAACAAATTAGTAATTAAATTTTCAACCTAAGAAAAGTTTATTCAATTAGATGTAGTAGTTCAAGCTAGAACTACACGTTAACTTATAAAGTCCCAACTTACTTTATAATATAGCACATAATAGTTAATTTTGTGCAGACTCATTAGCTGCAAAACTTTAAATATTAGGTACTTTTTAGCTAAGAAGTTTGATGGTAAAAATCCAATAAAAATGGATTAATTTGCAAACAATTATTTCTAATCTCGATTTAACTGATTTTAAATGTAGAGAAACTCAAAAATTACTGCATTATTAAACAGTACCAAAACCTACATGTATTATCAATCACGTGAGCAGAACTGTGTGCCAGAGTTAGTAACATTTTCCTGAAATGTCCTTCTCGCTAAATCCTTTCCAAACAAATCACAAAGTTCTGGCTCCGGTCTCGAACTATTGGTAACTTTAGAATTTAAGATTTTCTTGGACCAACTGTATTTTTTGAGGTACTATTCAATTGAACAAGACATGAGAAATTTCAGTTGGTGAACGGCAATAAACTCAAAAAAACTTTAAAATTTAGCTACTCTTTGTTTAAATGTCGAATCTAGCTTTTACCAGATTTCACTTAACTGGCCCGGATTGAGCCAGATTTAGCCGGTTTTTTCCGGATAGCACTGGTTTTATAGTAGCGTGCTTTTTCGCGTACGTATTGATTTAGCGGCCGGCGCCAGTGGTTCCCAAATGGCGGTGCTTTTGTTTACAGTTTCGCTGCTATCTCGTATTCCAGACTGGGTAAGTTGTGGAAAAAACATGATGTCATTGGAACTTAAACTTTATTTACGGTTAGGTTATGGTTCATATTGTATTATTTTCACGACCTCATGTGTGAACGTAAAATCTACTGCTTGTAATTAGGAAGTTAGTAGTACTGAAATAAGACGTAGACGGCTTTATCTCTCGAAACAATGGTTCTATCTCAAAATAATATAATGAGTTTACTAGGGACAAGTCTAAGAAATCCTACTTAGATGTATCAATGTTTGTATCATTCACATTACAACGGCTAAAATAATCTGGTTAAATTTTGAAACACAGTTAGTTTGTAGTCTAAAATAACTACTTATGTACATTAAATCACAGGGCACTGCTAGTTTCCCAGTAAGCATGGTAAGCTCAATTCTAGACAATAATTCAATACAATAAAAGTCAATTTATTTTGCCACAACCTATTAGTGCTTACAATAAAACCTCATTACAAAAATAAAGCTGCATATACCTCGAGCGCCGTTACCGAGCATAACCACAGAAACCGTCTAATTGCTATTTAAGTCCGCTGTTTCGTTCTACCGATGTCCATGTAGAATAATTAAGTATCAAATAGAAACGAGTATTTTTATACTGCCATTTTAAAAATAAACACATTAACTGTTGTGTGTTTTCCCTACTGTCGTATTATTGTGTAAAGCTATTTTTACACAGGTTACACGATTACTGCCGTTTTACTACACTTTGCTAAATTTAGCGACTGAATACAGAAGCCGGTTTAGAAGCAAGCAATCCTCGCTTCTAAATGTAGTATGTTAGTTTATTTAGTGCTATTACACTTAACTAAGTTCAGTAGCGACTAAATTCAGTCGACTAAATTTAGCCAAGAGTAACTCTAGAGAGTTAAATCCTGCCATGGAATAGGGTACCGGACTGTGTCAAAAATACACCATCCTAATTAGTCCGTCAGCTAGATCATGGAAAAATATTGGACACGTATTTTTTGTTTTTTTTTTCATAATATTAAAAATCGTCAAAGATATAGACCATTAAACTTCGAGAGCGGGGAGTCGCGACGTCACTCGTGAGTAAAAATCGTACTCACAAGTGACGTCACACGAAACTTCGAAGCGCTGTATCTTCTTCATTATTTGTTTGCGAAACAAAAGAAAAAATACGTGTACAATATTTTTTGACAATCTAACTAACTTCTGGGCTTGTGATATATTTTTCTACGTTAATTAGTTGGGACTATTTTGTTAGTTTACTTAAAACACTGGATTAAATGAAGTTTTACCGCTGTACTGTAAGCCTTAAGCTCAATTTTGAGTGACGGCACAAAAACCAAAACTTTAATTGGGTTTTTGTCTCGCGTAAATGTAAAAATGCATGCGATAAAAAACTGATAACCTGATAAACTAGCAACTTTGTGGCGATGTTTAAGACTAGGAAACATTCTTATGCTATCGAGTCAATGTCTATGAGGATTTTGGCATGTCTCTCGATCAAGTCCTGATTCTCCATTTGGTATCTAGCCAAAGTCCGAAAGGTGCGAACTAATTTACACTCCGTACTAAACATTTATTATTATTAATATACATTATTAAGATTATTAAACACAATTAGCACATTTTAATATTCGCAGTGTAGGTGCAGTAAGTAGGAAACCTTCCCCAGTAGGTCAGACGCTCACTATTCCAAATGCAAGTTGCGTCGAACTGCGGCCTCAAATTCAGTTCCGTTTCGTTATTTCAACTAACGTTTTGTTCCGTTCTCTTTCGTTTTTGTAAGAGGAATATGCGAACAATTGTGTTTGAAATTTGAATTTGCAGATAAATTCATTTTTCAAATATCTCCTGTAGAACAGTGTAGAAGAGTTACTTTATTCACTTTTTGAATGTGAACCTTATTTCATTTGAACTAGTATTTGCATGTACATATCTTAGGTACTCCACTTAGAGTTTCGGAAAAAATCTTTACGGAGCTTTGCATCTTTTTCGAGATTTAAAATAGCCTGGATGTTATTTCAGGTACAAATTTATATGTTCTATATTTCAGTCGGATCTGTTTCCTCCGACGTTTGAGAAACAAAAAAAATCCTTTCACTTATATAAAATCAGAAGAATACGATAGCTAAGTTTATGCTTATAAGATTCATGCTAACCCCGCAAATTGTGCGTAAATAATAACCCAGACGGCGATTAGGCGTTTACAAAGTAAGAAAAAGTGAAATAAGTTACTGTGATATAAGATTATTTGACGTCATATAAGTTATTAACGTTGACGTATTTTTCTCAATTTAATCTAACAAAGAAAGCATGTGATGCCATTAACACCAATGTATTTTTGCATATTTTGAATACAAGTGCTATTCTAAAAATGCTTGGTTCAATAATATTCTTGGCTGTAACATTTTATCGTTAACCGATTATGCGTACGTCATCCCATTATCTTCCTTGGTCACTGTTGGACAATCTCCTACAAGAAAAAAGTAACTAAGTGTTAAAATTGGCTTATCGAGCATAGTGGCGTGCCTTATTACTGCACACCTATTACGGTACGAAATCGTCTCGATCTGTAAGTTTTCGCGTTCAGTTTTTTATTTCCTTCTTCTATATGGAGATGTGTTACTTCCCTAGAAATACATAAATACACCGACAAAAAAATATGGCTATTTTAATATACCTAACACAAAAATATTAATTTCATGAAGTAACCTAATTAGAAACTACCTTAGTAACAGTTTTCACAGTTATTAGGTGTAATTACGCCTCTCCTTGACACAATAGAGATCTAATGAGCATTAAATGAGCACCAAATGAGCACCAAATGAGCATCAAACGAGCACTAAGGCTGTAAACGGAGGCACTGCTCAGGCTCCGCAATTTATTGCTCGTGCTGTTTAGAACGGGAAGAACTTTCTGCAATTTATTGTCGCACTATTAGTAATGTTTGCCTGAGCTAGTTTCATGGTCTGTTAATGTTTTAGAGATAAGAAATAGAAATAATGCTTTTCAAAAATAACAAAGTCTTATCCCACTTTAAATATAATGAATATATCTATGTTTTAATATTAGGATGTTTGTTCCTCAAACACGTCGAATCGTCTGAACCAATCGAGTTGAAATTTGAATCACAGTCAGATTATAGTCTGAAAAAACACAAAGGTAACTTTTTATTTCGAAAATATAATGAGAACATGAACTACGCGGATAAAACCGCGGGTCGGTGCTAGTAAATGAATAAAATTCATGTAAGACCTAGCAAGTAATAGAGTTTGTTATTTTTGATGTAAGTAGATTTAAATTTCCGATTTCCGGTTTTACCCGCGGTGTTTACATTTTCGTAATTATACTATGTGCCTATGTGTAAGAAGTCTACGTACTATAATAATAATTATTCGCAACTATAATCTAACTGTGTTCCAAATTCCGTTTCGCCGTTTGCACATCATCAATCATCCCTTCAAAACATCCGAACTACAACATTTGCCATATTAGTAGGTTGGTACGGAATCGTTAGTGTGAGAGCAACTTGCACTTGGCCGGTTATTTCTTCTATGCAAAGTGCAGTACTGCAGGAAGTGCTCTCTTAGAGAATTTGAGTGCAATGCGACGCCGCTTTATTGTACTCTCCAAGAATAAGTTATTCAATTTCTATATTATTAAATTTCTCTTGGCGTTTGGTGCCGTCCCAGTTATTGTTATAGAGTAGAGTATATATATACTCTCTGACTTTGCCTGTTGGAGTGTGGAAATAGGTACATAATAGTTGTGATTTTAATTAATTTAAAAGATTGGTAATTTGCTAGGTAATTATTTGGACTCTTCATGTCTCAATAGCTACATGTCACTGTGCTGTTATGGGCAAGCATATTGCTTACCACTAGCCATCAGGCAATTTTCCTGCTCGTCTCGTCACCCTATAGTTAATAAAAAATTGCTCTCTGTCTATTAAATAAATAATACAAAATGAAAAGGGAAAATGTTAAAAAGTCTATACAAATGATATCTAGAAATCAGTACTAATTAGTTTTTCAAACAAAAATCTAAATTGGTTCATCCATTTGGGAGCTACAATGTCACATACATACACACACATAAACCTCAAACTTATAACATCAAAATATATTTGGTTAAAGTGAACATAAAATAGCTAAGTCATTATCATTTTCGCTAGACGGTACGCCCAGGTAAAACGGGCCACGAGACTTTAATTGACATTAATGTAGACACATCTTAATACACGTAAAATTACAGAGCGGCCAAAAAAAAAACGAGTTTTTTCATCATTTGTCACAATTATCCGCGCGTTGTACACCGCTCGCAGGAAACAGCCGACCCTCGGCGCAATGTTTTTACTTTTTCTCCACCGCGGTACACAACTCCATGAATTAAGTTTCCATTTGAAGCGAATACAACATATTTTCAGGTATATTTGATTTCTAGCTCGGGTTTCATAAGGTTTCGTGTTATTTTAAAATTATTTTATCTCAAAATTTATTTTGGTACTTCTTACTTTGGAACGGACGATGCCTTGGAAAACAAAAAAGTGGTTTTGCCATAGAAAGTTTGTTGTTTATGGTATTTCATAAACATAATATCATCACAAAGCCGTTATAATCTAGTGTATGTCGTTACTGTTAGGTCGAACATCACTGAGTTCATATAAAAAAAATCTAATTGTACTAACTATTGTCATTTTATTTGGTTTACACAACTTTTTTACTTTTTTAACTTTTTATTTAGTTTACAAAAAAACACAACCAAAATGGAAAAAGACGCGCGCAGCACTTTTCTAGGGGTCTTTGGAGTCTCAGGTCCGGCGGACATGAACCAGGTCCGTAGGCTGAGAGGAAGAGGAACCTTTCGAGAACTGACTGGGAGTTTATTCTAGAGTACGACTTTACATAGCAAAATACTGCAGAATCACCATCGATCAATATCAACATCGAAATCGAGGCATCGACTTTCTGCAGAATCAGCAGTTTTAGGGTTGTAACAGAACGTCAAATTTAGTACGACAATAGTGATGCCGTTGGTTGAGTGACAACCTGCACTTCTAAGTTTTTGTTCAAGTGCAAAAATGTATATACAAGAATATCATCGCAGGGAAATTACGAGACCGAGACCTACGCGAGTAAAAGTATTTGTCTGCTGTTATTTGTATAAGTTTACAATAATTTAAACATTTTACATTGTTATTCCGTTTCTTGACGAAACGAGAGCTATTTCCAAAGCTATTACTTATTTTATCTAAAACAATAAAGGCGCAAGGTTAGAACACGCGGCTGGAAGCTGTTATCTAAATATCTCTCGAGAGAGGTATCGTTGTCATAAAAATGTATAACTTTTGTACGTGTCTGTCTGTTATTGTTTGAATTAGTGCTATTTTGCGTTATATAAGTGCTTTTTATTCATTAATTTAGGTCAAATGTTGGTCGTTCTATCGCTTTACTCGTTTTAAAGCTGTAAAGCTCGTGTTAACCTATTGGAGCTGTTTGAGGCATGTCCTTAGCGGTGGTATGTGTGGTAAAATCAAGCAAAAGGAAATGATAATTTTGCTAACCGCCTCTCGCATCGGTGGAAAACTTTCTCACTCGTAACTTTATTAACCTTAAAATTAGCCTAGGTATCATTATAATAAGATATCACTAGCTCAAACATCCCAATTGCTGCAAAATTATTAACCGGAAGAAACATAACGTACAATCTAGAACTTTTCAAGGTCAGTGTGAATAGAATTTTTCTAGGCCAGCGTGTGTCAGCTTTGCCTACAAAGTCGCTTACCATCAGACGAGTTGGTGGTCGAACGCAGACCTGCGCACGATAAAAAACGACAAAGTAAAAAAAATGGAGTTTTGTGGAAAGGAATTCAAAACTTTTTGAGGTTAAGGTTTCAGACGTTTGACGATGATTCAGATGATTTGTTAAAATACGCACGGTAATTTAAAATAGAGGAATCACAAAAAAACCAACATCAGACTCGAGTTTTTCAATCTGAGTTCGGTTGACATCACAAACATTAAACTCTTGTACTCCAATTTTACCTTAATCGATAATTTGGGAGTCATTTGGCGCGCGGAACCCTTTAAGTATATCTGTAAATGTCTGGTATACGGCGTTTACTGTATGTGTATACATACATATTTACTAATATTACAAAGCTGAAGAGTGTGTTTGTTTAAACGCGCTAAAACCAGATAGACTACTGGGCCGATTAAAAAATATCTTTCGTAGTTGGATCCCAGAGTGCCATAGTGCCATAAGGTATAGGCTATATAAAACGTATGTACCACAGGCTTACCTGGGGCGGGCCGCTAGTCTCTACATACACTGATATGAAAGTTTTGAATCAGCCCCCCCAACATGCTCTACTTAGTCTAGAGGCCTTTAGTTACTCAGGAAAAAGCTACAGTGGTAATCATAAAATAAGATTTTATTGTTAGTATGTCTGTAACGATATCGCAGGCTTTTACCCCACTTAAGAAAAAGGGGGGCAAGTACCTGATAATGGCAATCCTGGATCATTCTCGTTAGTACGTTTAGGTATCGAAGAAAATGCTTAAACCTGAATATTAAATTTTATTTGATCGTTTTTGTTTCTCGCTTATTTGTTTCAAATTTGTTTAACGTGGTGGGTAAACGGAGTAGTGGTGACCATTTCTATTATCTAAATAAGGAGTTCTGAAAAATCTTTAAGGAGCGATTATTTATAAATATGGCAACTGCAAAAAAAAAGTCAGCTATGTAGTATACATGATACTTGACGGTGATGGCTTGTGAAAATGTATGAAAAAACTAATTGTTTTATTTTTGAGAATTTATAGTTCATCATTATTATGGTAACAATCAAATTGTATATGATCATTGTATATTTATGTTGCGTAAAAATTGATGTCACTGTGGCTTAGTGCAAATGCTTTACGTAACGCCATAGACACACTAAGAAACTATAAAACAAATTACTCGTCTACTTTTATGTAGCCATTTGTTTGTACCTTTTTGTCAACACACGTGTCAGAAACTGGAGACAAATATAAATGTACCAAAGTCTCCAGAAATCTCGAAAACTCCAGACAAATTCAGCATTGTCCTTCATCTGTATACCCCTTTTAAGTCTCACATGGGGTCGCTACAATACGTTTTTTTTATTTATTATCCTCATTAACACGTCTCAATTTTGTCATTTTCAGCTAACACAAAAAATAAAGTAAATCCACGGTATGCAGCTAGCATGTCATAAACACGCCGTCAAATTCCAACTGCGATCAAACAATGTGTTTTTCAAACGGATATTCCGATTGTACAAAAGACTTTCGCATCAAAGGCGCATTTCATACGCTCTGCCAACATAAACGATCACTTCGCGAAACGATTCCTCTCTCCTCTCCCTATTCCAAATTAAACTTTATCTGCTTAACATAAGACTACAAATAACAATCACGAATAACCAAACATAACTATTCGAAAATAAACTTTACCGTTACAAAGATAAGGTCGTCTGAAATAAAATGAGGGTAGTTGGAAGTAAAGTATATTTTTGTAGAGCACGAAAATGATTCCCAATTTTGGGCGTATCTGTTTTAATTCCTTTGACACTCGGGATTAAGATGTATCTTCGTATCGTTTGATTATGGAGAGACGATGCGGGCTTCGGGTACAGTTTTTTCCTATTTATTTAAATTAACGTGGAATGGAGGTAGGTGAGTTTTCTTCAGGTTGCGCAGTGATTAAGAAAGAATCATTTATTTATTTATTCTTTTTTTGTGTTCTTAAATAGATAGAAGAGGCCTTCTATTCAAAATGAATTTCTTGATTAGACTATAACATTTTTTTAATACTTTTGTCTGTAACTGTTTCTTTACCAGATGGGCAATGATTTCACTGATATTTTGACTGATCAATTATTTATACTCGTAAAATTATTAATGTTTTTATCACTTAAACATTTCCGTGGTTTAAAGTAGACATTTAGTAAATTAAAACTTTGAATATGACAAGCATTTTTTTATTTATTTTTTAGATAAAGAGTGACGAGACGAGCAGGACATGTGCCTGATGGAAAGCAACATGCCTGCCACATAACAGCACAGTGACACGCAACTATTGGAACATGAATAGTCCAAATCAGTACCTAGCACTGCACTGCGCTCGTCACCCAGAGATCTAAGATCTTATATCTCTAAGCCCTGTAATTTCTCTGGAAACATTGCCCTTCAAACCGGAACACAGTAAAGTTTGCACATTACTACTTGGCGGCAGAATAACTGGCAAAAGTGTGGTACTTCCCACGGCGGACTTTTCCACGAGTCCGCCTGGGGAAGTGCCACAAATGCATAAATGAATTTTAGTATCATAATTAAATTTTTAAATTTTTTTTCCAACTGTGTAGTTTCACAGAGACAATTGTTTCACAGACTACGTCCTAATTCTAACATTCCTGGAACGTTTTAACCTCATCAATTTTCATCAAAAACAGAACACTCAAAAACATCCTCAAAAATCATCTCGTCAAAGCGAATTTTCCGCTAAATTTGTGCAAAAAACGATCGAACCCGCGCCGAAGGCGTAATGACCCATTCTACAGTTTTGTTAACTCATTCTCCGCCGCCGCCGCCGCCGGGAGCGCGCTCACCAACAACAACATTTTGTTAAAAACTTGCCTACTTTTTCTATGTATTATAAATATGTATAAACAATTATAATATAAATATCATATTTTATCAGCTATCTGGTTTCTGCAGTACAGTGTCAGCTTAATTTGGTACCAGATAGTGTTGGTGACATACATGTCCACCAATTTTTTTTATGTAGAGACACGGATATACACATCAACAGTAATCCTCATGTTTTACATGCTAAAATACAAACTTAATTTTAGACTCGTAACTAACCAATTTTAACAATATCTACACATTTGTTCCCTTTACAGAAAAGAGTTTGATGTTTTGTTTTCATCACATTAAAGTCAACAATTGACTACCAACAGACAGGCTAGTAATAAATATAAAAACAGATGCACAATGATACATTTTAAATAACTACTTTGACAAGAAAATTGTACCTATTTCATCGACTTTCATCTTCTTCTCTCTAATAATTTAAA
Organism: Ectropis crepuscularia; assembly: GCA_963693475.1. Classification (NCBI taxonomy): domain Eukaryota; kingdom Metazoa; phylum Arthropoda; class Insecta; order Lepidoptera; family Geometridae; genus Ectropis; species Ectropis crepuscularia. The sequence goes on along the minus strand of OY856350.1, from coordinate 29,215,041 downwards.
ACAAAATTCTCTTGCTCTACAAAAAATTCTACAATTTTCCGATGTCTCTATTTTAAGTGAATTGTGGAGAGTAAAGATGTTTACTGGAGCAAGAACCGACGTTGACTAATCGTCGCGCGCCGCCGCACCTGCGACGCTGTTACAAACTTTACCTGCTATTTTTCTCTCTGTTAATACAGAGGCTAAAACTGAGGGATACTTTTCTTCCGATACTTTTTGACAAACTATTATAACTTGCCTATTAAACTCAAGCTTGAAAAAATATGCACATAACTCATATTTCCTAAACCTTTTTCAATTTTAACAACATAAAAGTCGTTTCTAAAGCTTGTGATTCTTACGAAAATACAAAGAAATAAAGTGGCCAAGTGCGAGTTGGACTCGCCCATGAAGGGTTCCGTTGCAGCAAGTAACATAATATACATAGGTAGTACACATAGTTCTTGTAGTTCGTTGTAACTTTGATCGAAGTTTCAATAATAGTGTATGACGTACTAAAAAAACTACTCATCAGATCGAGTTCAAACTAATTTTCGTTGGTAGTTTATATGGTAATGTACATCATATTTTTTTTTTAGATTTTTCATTTTCTTACTTTAGAAGTTAGAGGGGGTGGACACACATTTTACCACTTTGGAAGTGTCTCTCGCGCAAATTATTCAGTGTAGACGAAAATGATTTTTGAAACCTCAACATTATTTTTGAAGACCTATCGATAGACACATCACACGTGTAGGTTTGATGAAAAAAACAATTTTTGAGTTTCAGTTCTCAGTATGGGGGGCAACCCTAATTTTTCTTTTTTTTTTGTTCGAATCTTAATGCGGTTCACAGAATACATCTACTTACCAAGTTTCAACAGTATAGTTCTCATAGTTTCAGCAAAAAGTGGCTGTGACATACGGACGGACAGACAGACAGACAGACATGACGAACTATAAGGGTTCCGTTTTTACGTTTTACGGAACCCTAAAAAACTAGGAACTTTGAAAACCAAAAAAATGTTCTTTTAGTGTGTTTTACCTGCTTCCTACAGAACCGAAATGTAGACACTGCATTCAAGTAGTGCACAAGTTCAAAGTCGCACAGCAAGCTATACAAATAACTATGCTTGGAGTTTCTCTCAGAGATCGCATTCAAAACGAAGAGATTACTCAAAGCATCAGGGTTACCTTTACAACTCAACCCAATAGCAGACTGAAGGAGCAATAACACGGTCATATCTATCTCAGAAACGATAACCATTGAGGTAGACAAATGTTATACAGTAGAGTCTGTTATTACGTAGTGTAAGAAACCGAGACACAATGGAGTGACGAGTTGTGTAAGGCTGCTGGCTGTAGGTGAAAATTTAAATCTAAGCAAGGGGGAGACCTATATAGCCTGACTGTAATGATAAGGATGAGAAAATATGCTTTGTAAAATGTACATACGTATAGTGTTTTTAAAACATATAACTTTAGAAGACGGAGTGATGTAAGTAATAAATACTTAAAACGTCAAATGTTTTCAAAAATATCGTCTGAAAGGACAATGCCCACGTCCCATACATTGAAAAACCTGGCCAACTTTTTTTGATTCTGAAAGTGTATAGAGATGAATAGTATCTAATTAGGATTGTTAATGCTTCTATAAACGTCTACTGTTGGTGTTTTTCATTTCCTAAATACCAAAAATGAGTTACAGTTAAACGAAAAGTAAGGTTATGTTTACTGTTAAAATATTTTAGAATTGTTTTCTTTTGGATTAGAACAGAAAAGAAAAGAAAGAACTATGGTATTGTCTTTCAAAACATATTTCTTATGAGAATAAATAGGAATAATAGTACTTCTCACGATCAACTGATTACCATAAAATAGTTCTCGGATGGAATTATCATAGGGTAAACAAGCCTTAAACTAACTGAGTGCAGGGCTAGGTCTTATGATGTGGACTTGTCTTCATGTTCTAATAAATTATGACACAAGACAGTGTGTCTTGTTAAAGGCAAGCATGTTTTCTTGCTTATCATCAGGCACATGTTTCGCTCATCCTATCATTGTTTCCTGAACAAATACTTAAATCAGTGTAGATAATACTGTTCACTGATATCTTTCTACTGAATATATACTCAAACCAATGCAAGAGAGGATAAATAAAATATATTGTTTGCTATCCTATAATTATATTTACATTTAATAATAATTTTATATATTTAATAGCCCAAAACTACTACATAGCCAAAATACTCTGCTCGTGGATTTATGTGGTCCTGGTGTCTGGTCATCCTAGAAATCTCACGAAGAACTCTGCAATGCAAGTACAGCAGTACTGAAAGATGGCCTCTGCTGGTTGTCCCTATCATTTTCAACAAAAATATACATATTATATCTATTTTATTTGCTTCAGCTTGTGTCTGTCTTCTAAAAGCAACTCAGGGTTTTAAAATTGGTAATTGCATAGGTTTTGTAGCAACTTAGCGCTATCCCCGTATTTCCTGTAGAGTGTGAACACTTCATTCGCATAGAAATATTGTCACAGAAAGGAATATCTTAATTGTGATATAAATATTTCATTATTTTGGTAGGTATTCGAGACAGTGGTCTTAGAAGGTTCATAACTATCGAGGGATTCCATCAGAAAACACAAGCAAGCCATCACAACAATATAAGGTTTTATGTAATTATTACCACAATTATGTAAGTAATAAGGAGCACTGATTCACATAATTCCCAGTTTTGTTAAAACCAATTTAAACAAGAAGAAAACCAAAGTTAGGAAGAACACCATACATTTTGCTTGTTTACTTTTTTTTGATTTGTCAATTTGACATTGATCTTTGACCAATTTGGATTTGGTGAAAATTGCATGCCACCTTTTTCCTCGTTTACATTACCAAAAAAAGCTTTGATAGTTTCTTTGTCGCCGTATTTATATATATCGGAACAGTTGCTTACATTATATCAAGCACAGATTCGCTCTTGTATGGAGTACTGTTCGCACCTTTGGGATGGATCGGCTAAGTATCAGCTCGAGGCTTTGGAATCGATCGAGAAACGTGCCAAAAGGCTCATAGGCAATGATACTCTTGTGCGGAAACGACTTCAAAGTCTTGAACATCGCCGCAAAATTGCTAGCTTATCGGTTTTTTATCGGATACATTTCGGAGAGTGCGCGACTGATCTGCATAACTTAATACCACCTTGCCCTTTTTTTTATCGGACTGCTCGTAGCTCGAGAAAGCGTCATCGTTTCATGGTTGATGTTCCAAAGACACGAACAAAGAGGTTTGACTCTACTTTTGTGATAAGAACATCTAGGCTGTGGAATGAGCTACCTGAGTGGATTTTCCCCGATAGTTATAATCTTGGTGTCTTCAAGTCGAGAGTGAATCGGTTTCTTCTAGGTAAGCACGCTTCATCGTAGGCCGCATCGTCGCTTTACATCAGGCGAGATGGCGGTCAAGTGTAAACCTATTATAGTTAAAAAAAAAAAAAAAAAAAAATATCGTTATTTAAATATGTAAAAGTAGTAAATAAACAACATTGTGAAAGAAATTGATATACATAACATCCATTTTCAATTTCAATCTAACGCGGATCACTAAAACGAAACGCAGGTACCGTTTCGTTATTGCAATATTTTACAAGTCAGCTTTGTTGGAAAATGGTAGGTTTAATTTAAACAAATGCAAATTATTTTATTTTGGAATGTTAGAAAGTTATATAACTTCACACACGAGTACAACAAAAAATCACTAATTTTTTAATATATAACTCATATGTCTACACGACAACTATTTTAGCGGGTCAAAAATGGACATTGTCCTTTCCAAACAACTTGATATCTATAGAAAGTATCTGCAAAGTAAGTCCGTTAATCCAGGCCCCTCTCTTAGGGTTCCACATTCGTCATGTTGACACGTCAATGGCCGGCGGAACCCGGCAATTACCCGCCGGAAAATACGTATTTTATTACTGTTTGTTGGTCACAATAGGTTATCTATTTACCTTAGTTGTGTTTCTTTTATGTATTGTCTAGTATCTTGTTATTTTTACGCTATAATCACACTTTGATTTCTTTTTGGACATATATAAATGATGGAACATCGAAACCTGGAAAAAGGTTTTTGTACTGTATAGAAGCTTAAGTCTTCTAACTGGATTAATATATTTTCAAGGAAATGAGACACTACCTAAATTTGTTTTATTAGTTACGAGCGGTACCTGGCTTTGCCCTTCGTACATACTCGTATATAGCTTTTAGCACTCAGGAATCACGTACATAATCAACGATGAAAGATTTTTTGAAATTGGTCCAGTAGCTCCTGAGATTACCGCGTGTAAACAAATAAACTCTTCAGCTTTTTAATATTAGCATAGTTAAGTTTACGCTTACCTGCAATCTCATTTAATGATTCAGTCGCGAATGATTTAGTCAAATAAACGCGCTTACCTACAACAAATCGATTCTCGCGATTTAAAGACTAAATTGGGACATTCCTGTTAATTTCCCTACGAGATTTTCCGGGCTACCAGCAGTTCGGTAAAAAAGGAAAAATGTTGACAAATACATTGAAAACTAAAACAATACAGTATTCGCAATTGAAATAGTGACCCTATTCTACACCATTATAAGATACCAGTAAAAATACTTTTTACTAGTATCTTGTAACTTTAATTTAAAACACAAATTGCACAACTTTATACTTTAAGTTGATGCACTCGTCAGGGAGGGATGTTAAATGCAAATGTAGGGATGTTTGCGGATGTCATGAAACTTGAACTTTACGTTGACTACGTAAGGTTGCGCAGGAAATGCATGCTCGATTTAAAGAGTATTTTTACCTATGATTTTGTACCATGATGATTTCAAAAAAACAAAATCTCAAAAAAAAACAACGTTGGAGAGAATAAGATAGCTATTTAACTTTTTTTCTAAACACCACTTCCGCTTTTTACATCGGCCTGCTCAGCTTGCAAAAGTGACAGCGTTTCATGGTAACGTTTTACATGAAATTAACATATTCGAAGCATAGAGCTCCGCTTTTTTCATTCACAATTCACTTCGCACTAACTGACCCGTGGACGACTATCAACATCGGTAAACACTTACATTTATAATATCACAAAATGTCCTGGGCGGAAATCGAATCTACGTCACAGCGAGTAGTCTAACTACCATCTGAACAGCAAAGCTAATCATTACACATTTAACAGCACTCAAAAGTCTTGAGATGTTCTGGATCTTGTAGATCCTTAGCTCAATTTAATTCCTGTATTTACGTAAGCAAAGCAAATTACCATATCAAAACGAAGTAAACCAGCCCACCTGCTACCAAATCCCTCGTAAAATATAACCAAAATCATAAAGTCAAAACTCTGTTCATCGAAGTTTCTCGAGCGCAAACAAAATAAACAACTTAGTTGGGGTATTTGAATGCAAGCTTCCGACATCTTTTCATACAAGAATCGTGCCTCCGACTTTTATTCAAAGCTGAACTCCAACTATTTTGGAGAAGCACCAAAAGTCGTTCGTCTGAGCTCGACCGCCTCGGAGGCTTGTACAGTCGCGATTAAATGCTGGAACACTTTATTAATCTACCGAGATTTCTGCACAACTTTGTACTAATCCAAAAATATATTGTATTGCGATGCGTGCAATAATAGTGATTCAGGCAGTAATAGAGTAAGATCCCCGAGCTCAGCACGTCACCTATTTTCTGATGAATGAAATGTGGACGATTGAGTAGAGTTAGTAAGTACTAAGAACACATGCTTACTCGCTAACTTGCTTAGACGGCCAATTTTGGGATATGGGGTAATGAAGGTACATACCAACATTACTTTCTTCACGGATTTTTTAATAACCCACTCCCAATCTCACCCCTCACCCCTCGCTGAGGTTGGATGTTCTTTTGTGCACTCCGCGTAATTTGCTTAAAATTAATTAGAAATGTCGGGCAAAACGGATTTAACTGCAATCCACGAACTCACTAAAACTGTGCTTGCTATGCAGAAGAGGATAATTTCGCTGGAAAACCTTGTGGCTGAACAGAATGTACTTTTGAAGAAACTTCTTGCCGAACGAGTACCGTCCGGCATAACAACAACTTTGGTGAGAAACGAAATAATAGAGGGTAGTTCCAACGACGAATCAGCAAACCAAACTGCCAAACGTCCGTCAAGAGAGGCGAAGCTTCGTGCGGCATCGGCGTTGGACGTCGACATTCGCAAAGCCGGTAAAGGTGTGAGTGCGCAGCATATATCGCCCTCCCTCTCTAGCGTGAGTGCGGGCGCCCGCGCTCATGAGCCGGGTGCGTCATCGAGTCGGAGCGCTCCCCCCACCCCCGCCGCGACCCCGCGCACGCCTGCCCCGGAGATAGCGGTATCGCGCGCACCTGTGATGCAGTCCGCTGTATCTGATAAGCAACCCTGCGATGACAACACGGGCTGGATGGATGTTTCGCGGCGTCAGTCTCGGCGTCCCCCGAGTGATGTGACTAGAGGCACGGCCGCCCCGGGCTCGGCTATATGCGCTATAGGGCCAGCGGAGAGAAAATCTTATTTGCACTTATATTTTGTTCAAATCGGAACTACCCCTGAACAAGTCATAAATCACTTGAAAACAATTTGCGTGAATGATAAGTGTTCAGTCGAGGCCCTTAAATCGCGCGGTGATTACGCGTCTTTTAAGCTGACCGTACCGATAAAAAATCACAGCGAGTATTTGAAGCTTGAACATTGGGCAGAAGGCGTCCACATTAAACCCTGGCGGAGTGGGTTTCGGAACCAACAACAGAAAGCAGCGCACTAAAAAGGGTTTCAAAACATATTCAATGTTTTATCAGAATGTTAGAGGACTACGCACGAAACTCGACGAATGTAAGACGGCTATTCTGACTATTTCGGCGGATATTTTTATGTTTACGGAGACGTTCCTCATCGGTAGTGTGAGCGACGCGGAGGTATTCCCGCCGGGGTACACCGTGCTGCGCCGCGACCGCTCCGTGCGGCGCGGCGGCGTGATGGTCGACGCCGGCTGGGGCGGCGTATTGCTTGCGGTGCGAGACGTTTACACCGTAGTGCAGGTCACCGACGTGGACGGCTGCGATGGTGACGTCGAAGTTCTAATTGGTATTGTGTCACTTAAATCTAAAAGAATTATTTGTTGTGTGATTTATATTCCACCTAATTCGCCTGACCAAACATATTTAGGCACTTTTTCTGTAATAGAAAATCTGATTGCCAAATATCATAAAATAGATGTGCTAGTAGCAGGTGATTTTAATTTAAATTCGTGTAGCCAAAATGTTTTACGACACTTTGATTGTTTTCTCGAATGTTGCAAACTAAAGCAGCACAATACGGTTCGTAATAAATTTGACAATTTGCTGGATCTGGTACTGAGTAATCGGAGCGATGGGTGGATCGAGGTGAGTGGCGATGCGGATCCCGTGGTCAAAATAGACCCGCACCATCCCCCGCTGGAGGTGAGCGTGCGGTGCGCGCGCGCCGCGCCGCGCGGCCGCGCGCTGTGCCCGCCTGCGCCCGCGCCGCCCGGCGAGCGCGGCGATAGCGACCGGGGTGACTCACCGCGAGAATTCAATTTTCGTAAAGCTGACTTTATGAATTTATACGATGAAATACATATGCTAGATTGGGATGATTTGTTTTTAAAATCTGATGTGAATGAGGCCACCGGTTTATTTTATGATAAGTTGACCGCCTGTTTTAACCGAAATATCCCTTTAAAAAGTGGTCGCACAAATAAACCGAAATTCAACTATCCGACCTGGTTTACAGCGGAAATAATTGCGACTTTAAAAGATAAACATTTTCATTTAAAGAAGTATAAGCAGCTGAAACTTGAATTCAATCGCGAACTTTTTAAATATTATAGGCAAAAGGGAAAGACGCTTATCGATCAGGCCTACAATAGCTACATCAGGCGCATGGAGATGAACATTAGGAGTGATCCGAAGAGTTTTTGGTTGTTTGTAAAGGATCAGCAGGGCTCTAGGCAACCTTTTAGTGAATTCGAGTATGGCGGGCAAACTGTGTCGGGCTTGGAGGCGGTGAATGCGTTTGCGAGTCACTTTAGTTCGGTGTTTTTGCCACCTGGTACTTCTTTGTCGGCGACTAATAGTCAACGTGTAACTGATTCAGGGTGTTCTTCAGTACGAATAGCATTGGATTCCGTTGATGCGGCCGATGTTGGCGTGGCTATTCGGCGATTGAAAGTGCATTCCTCCGCGGGGCCTGACGGAGTTCCACCATTTATCTTGAAGGACTGTATTTCGTGTCTAATGGCACCACTGCTTCATATATATAATCTATCACTCACAAATGCTACGTATCCGACCATATGGAAGACTTCGCGAGTTACACCTATACATAAGGGCGACTCTCGATCTAAAATAGAAAACTATCGGCCTATAGCTGTTCTTTCGGCGCCCGGCAAAGTATTTGAGTCGATACTGAATCGCCATATCACCAGGCAGGTCCAAACGAGGCTGAGTGAGTGTCAACACGGTTTTAGGGCTGGCAAGTCTACCGCGACTAACCAGATTAACTTTGTCGACTACGCGGTAGGCGAGATGGACCAGAGAAGGCAAGTAGATGCCGCGTATTTTGATTTCAAAAAGGCTTTCGACCGAGTGGATAACCGGATTCTTTTGCAGAAGTTTGCCGCCATCGGATTCACTCCTAAATTATTAGAGTTGTTTGAGAGCTATTTCACTGAACGCGAGCAGTACGTACAGCTACTAGGGTTCAGATCGACTCCGTATAGAACCAGTTCCGGTGTGAGTCAAGGTAGTACGCTTGGACCCACTCAGTTCGTCATTATGATAAATGACTTGCCGAAGGTTGTGCGAACTGCTGAATGCCTCATGTTTGCTGATGATCTGAAGTTGTACTTGGGCGTAAGTAGTACTGATGACTGTGACGCGTTGCAGGGTGATATTGACAGTGTGGTGAAATGGGGAGAAGATAATAGCTTGGATTTGAATGAATCTAAGTGTAATGTTATCACATTCTCTCGATCGCGGAGCCCCATCCACTACGATTACAGCATGAGTGGTGTTGGCCTGCAGCGCGTCACAGAAATTCGCGATTTGGGTGTAATCCTGGATGTGGAACTTACGTTCAATCGACATATTCAAAACATTTGTACGAAAGCATTCAAATCTCTAGGCTTCGTCATGAGGCAGACTGCGAGATTTCATGACAAGAATGCTATCGTTACATTGTTTTACTCATTCGTTCGTAGCCACCTGGAGTATAATTCCATAGTCTGGGATCCACACGAAGTGAGTTACAGTCTTATGTTGGAGCGAGTACAACGGAAGTTCGCTCGTTACCTTTACAAGAAGCTCTTTGGATATTATCCCTTTTTGTACCCGTCCTTATTTGTCGCCGGTATGGTGGGTATTGATACGCTAGAACTTAGGCGGAAGTGTGCGTTAATGATGCACTACTACCGGTTATTGAATGGCCAGATCGACAACCCTTGCGCGTTAGCTCGCTGTTCGCTGGCGGTGCCGGACCGCCTGCGCCCCGCGCGCGCTTGCGCGGTGCGCCCGCTGTTCCAGGCTGTGCGCGCGCGCACCGACACCGCCCTGTACGCGCCCACGGCGCGAGCACTCAATCTACTCAATGCTCTGCTTGCTCATAGGCCAGACCTGGATATTTTTACTGATAAATATCAGTTTGTTTTACGTACCTGTATATATTTTTTTAGTTATAAATAATGTTATTAGCTGTGTGAAAATAAAATAAAATTGTGTATTTATCATTTAATTATGTGTGTACTTAAATTTTGTTTGTATTTAATCTAATTGTAGTGTTGAAATGATTTAAAAATGATATGTTCTTTTTGTGTGTTTTTAGTACCTAATAATGTGTCTAATATCTAATATTTTATTTTTGTATTGTGGCTGTATGTGCGTGTTGGCTATGCTGTAAGCCCATATCAGCAATTGAAATAAATAAATAAATAAATAAATAAATAAATAAATAAGTGATTTTCACGTATGTTGTAGGCAATGTCCTTAAAAACAAGGTCCCGATACTCCCAGATACTTTTCGTCGCCCGTTTTGCTTAACAACTCCAAAATAATAATTTAACTTTAATTATCTTAAATTAAATATCTTGGTCTTAAATTCTCATGCTCCATTTGTAAATATGTTCGTCAGACAACTCTGCGGAAAGTCATAAGATTTTCCGATAGCTACAACTCTAGTACTCAAATGCTCAACGCGTCTATAAGGTTTAACTTGAACACATTTTATAATTGTTTCAAGCGTCTGCGAGACGGTAAAAAAATAATATGACAAATACAAAACCTTTTCGTTTTCAGAAATTAGTTTTACCATTCTCATTGGTCGTTCGTTACTTAATTCCCGAAGAGTTGAAGACAGTTATTTATATGTTGATGGTGTGACAGTGCACCGCCATCAGATCGGTATTTTTACCCATCACTCGCCGGCGCCGCTTCCCGTGTCGATGTCTCTAACTTTCGTTTTATTTCTGTAAACGACCGAAGAGGTCGTCAGTAATTACTAACTCATTTGTCCTTTGATTTCACTCCACAATTTTCCCACTCGAATCAAATTCATTTCTATTTCGTTTTAAGAAATATTGTTCTTTTCCTTTTGTAATATTGGGATTCCCGAGAGCAAGGATATTATTTTTGTCGTATCGCCCCCTTGATTAAAATGAAATGTGAATAATATTCCCTTTTGTAGTATTTATTTTTGGAAGTTTCCTTGAATATACAGAAGTTCAACAATATTCTAATAAGCCTAGAGCGTCTGGTTTCATACGGTCTAAGATTCGAGCTATATTCAACTCGACCCTTAGAATCCCTAGCGGTGAGGCATGCTATGGTTCTACTTATTTTGGTTGTTGACAACAAATAGTGATAAGTCACCGCTTCCTACAACCGACTAGAACAGAAAGAATGAGCTCACTATTCCGAACGATGACATAATTCCGTGTGCCTGAAGTTTGGGAGGGCACATCCATGGTTTATATCGATGTTTGAGTGCAAATCGATGTAGAATTCGAGTGTTTGTTCAAGGAATGATTAAACCAAAAATCATATTTTTAAGACCAAATGAGGATAAATGGATATATTCTAATTTCCTATGGACCCGCAACTTCTGCAGTTTTTTTCGTGAACATGGCGGTTGTAACGCTGCCGAAACGTCGAGGTAATTAAACGATAGTTTTGATCGTGGTTAAGTTCTGTAAAGTTTCTACATTATGTGTTAAAAATGCGAAAGTTTAAATACAATAGAGACAATGTGTTATTGATCATGAAAAGACAACGGATATGTGGATAGTATATCCATTCACACAAGCATTAGCGATCAGCTTATGCTTATTAGAGTATTAAACTAATAATCGCAGGTTTTTTCCACGGGTGTTTGCTTACAATAAATTATAATCAACAAAAAACTCCTAAGCACAACAAAAAAAAGAGAGCCATCTCTTTGAGCTCAGACAAAAAAGTACGAACGTAAACCCCAATTTACAGAAAAGCTTATCATTACAATAACAATTAAAAGTTGAAAAAGATCATTAAAGTTAGTTCTAAACGCCCGATCCGCCGCCGCGAACCCGGGTGAATGAGGCTGGAATAAAACCAGCCGGGACCAGGGACCAGGTGAGTAATTGCTGCTTTTGTGGTGGTTAATTAGAAGTCGACAAAGCCGGAGGTTGTGAGACTACAACTATTCGTGGATGACGCCGAGCATCATTGCTTAACAGCCTTGTTGTTATAAGTTAAAGACTCCAAAATCTTGAACATCCCCACAATTGGTTTTTTAGTGGATACATTTTGGAAAGTGTGATACTGATCTGCATGATCGAATACCACCTTGACCTTTTTTCTCTCGGACTGCTCGTAGCTCGAAAACGACATCGTTTCGTGGTTGAACTTCCAAAGACTCGAACGAAGAGGGTTGTCTGAGTGCACTACGCTCACCACCAAAAGATAAACTCGTAATATGATTTTTCTCCAAAATACAGATAAATTACAGAATTTATCTGGAATATTGCCTTTAAATAACAGTGATATTTGGAAAATACTTCTTGAATTAGTGGTCACGGCTAAATGTAAAATTGTATACTTTGTTTGTTATATTTTGTATTTGAGGTCCAGCTTTCGCAACCAAGCAGATATTTCACACTAAGCACATAGATATCCACGAAATCTGGATTAATATCCACAACAAAAGTATATTTACATACCTACGTATGTAATACTAATAATCCGGTTGTTTCAAAACATTGCAAATGACCAAAATACGTAGTTAATTCCTACAATTTAATTCACCCACAAATAAACATCGTCATGGCCCGAAAAGTACAAATAAAACTACCTGTAAATGTGTGAGCGACAAAGCTCGGTCTGCCGGACCTGCGCCGCGGTCGGGGTTCCACAGACCCGCGCGGGATTACTGCCTAACTAGGGTTGTCAACTTGTGGCGACTGCTGAGGGGTTAGATTTTACGGTTAGGCTTAATTTTAGAGTATCTCATTGTCCGTGCTATAGATGTAAGAGTGGTTACAGTTACGTTAGAACCCGCTGGTAGCCCAATGACAAGAGCGTCCGATTATACGATCATAAAGTCGTAGATTCAGATTCAACCTGTATTTTTGAGTATTTTTCGATGAGATGTACGAGTTTGTCATTGTACTGCCTTTAACACTGACGGAAAACATCGTTAAAAGGCTTGTTCTAAGTAAGATATGAGCCATCCACCAATCAGCACTTGGCATGCCTGTTTCAGTCAATCGTTAATTCCTTCACTGTAAAAAACCGGATTCCCAGTAGTGAGAAAATAAAAAAGGCTGTTCATGTTATGTGTATTGTTTGCGATTTACTTTATTCGTTTTTATGTTTTTTTTAGAAATTTTCTGATTCGTAAAACATTAAATAAGTACATGGCTAAGTGTCACTATAAGTGTAGGTGGATACATCACACACATTAAAATTGTTTACAGTTACAATATTACATTATAGTTTAGGTTAGGTTAGGTCAATATAGGTATTATTTGAAGTAATTGGTTCAATTTCAAAATTATTAACTAAATCTTATGTTAGAATTTCAAACTACACATCATGAAGTGATTTGAAAATATTATTAGAAAGTCAGAGACCTAAGAGATCCTCTAAGATTATTCAAATTGCTGCCAAAGATATCGATGGCGTTTGTCCGAGACACAGCGTTGAGGTACGTGTCATTGTAGCCAAAGGCGTATTAAATTCAAGGCAAGACCTAGAACATGGTGTAGAAAATAGACGAAAACGTGATGGTCTGGGTAAAACACGGGGATCAGGTATGAATAACTCAGACAGTAGTTCCGGAGCGTCCAAATTGCTCCGTTTGCAAGCTTGTAGAGATGCAACATGTCCAGAACATGTTGTCTGTGTGTAAGCGACGTCACCAACTATTGCTTAGACTTCTTTTCAGTACGCAAAGTTATACAAACGTTAAAACACTGATACAGTTAAGTGCGTCCGCGCTATATGTACATTCCACACAGTCTAATTTGCCACCAACATGAAATCCACCTTCACAGCCGCAGTTCTGAGCACCTTGGCGCGACTCGCATACTAAGCATAATACCCGACATTTTTATTCATTCCGATTGTCCCTCTCCAGTGCATATTTTAAATTCATCTGATTCCGTTTATGCAGTGGACGTTTTTAATAATAACTTTGTGGAAATCACGGCAATTGTTAAATTTGTTTTGGGTTTTGAAGCCATGATTGTTTTTTGGTAAAGTTCGGCGCTGCGGTCGCCCTTGGAACTGAGGTTTAATTTCATTTCGCGTTTGGAATTACGATTTTTGTTTTTAATTACGAGCTCATTATATAAATTGGGTCGAATTTAATTTGCACCGAGGTGAAGTTGGGAATCGTGGAGCGACATTTAAATTTTTTCGGTTGTTTTGGGTTGCCATTTATTAATTTAACAAATGTGGCTTCACGTCGATAGCGCAATCTATACAAATGTAATTTGCGATCCATTTATTGACTCTATTTAAAATTTGAATCTTTGGTGAAGATGTGTGAGCACAATTTCCAATGTCTTTACTTAATATCATACCGCCCCACACAAAATATGAGTTTGTATTTTGTATCTCTGAGTTTTGTTTTACGTCATAGACGACGAAACTTTCAAACTCATTTGACTTGACTGAAACATTGGACTGGTGGCTTATGTGATCAGTTGTGGTGGAGACGATTCTTCAAAAAGTATGTTGTTTAATTAATATTAATATAGAGTCTCACTGCTAATTAAAGCTGCAATTCACTTGTCTCTGTCTAACTCTGAGTTGAAACATTATTTTCTAAATAGAATAGATAGAAAATTCGTTACCGTGACACAAAGAAATAAAATATTACGACAAAAACCTTATTAACTAACACCAAACGGCAGCTTTATATTCCTAAAAATACTAGTTATTATAAACATAAAAAGTGAAATTGCTAGTTCGAAAATATTAATTTTCTTCTGAAAATCCTAGTCATAAAAAGGAACCCAATTTCGGCGAGTTTTCAATAAACGCGGGGTCTGTTATACCCCGCATTATCACTACAATGGTAATCGACAGGCGACACATAATAACGGACCCTAAAAGGGTCTGCGGTGTAATGGAGCAATTGGCGGTTAATTACTTCGGGGTCTGGTGGACCCCCTGCGTGCGAGGGGTTAAGTTTAGGACAATATAGGACAGTATCTCTTACGGCGTAGGTATGAGATGTGTTAGGGTGAATATTGTCATTTTCCATTCTTTTTTAGTGATGGTGAGTTTGCCTGATGGGGTGATTAGGCTAAATTCGCTCACTTTTCGGCGTAATAACACTGTGAATATCAGCGATTTAGCATAAAGTATATTTCTCAGATTTCTATATATAATAGTAATTACTTTGTAATGAAACTGTACATTTTTCCATTAAGTACTTTTTCCAATAATGAAAATGATAACTTAACTTAGTTTTGGTCCCGTCCATGTTTATTGCAATAATAAGACGTCTGTGATAAGCCTGTATAGTAAAAAAATGTGTGAGGGATTTTCTTTAATTTATTTCCTGGAATATGGCTTTAAGGGCCGAAACTGCGTGACGCGGGCGCGTTTACATACAAAACTCATCGTTTTTGTATGGACCGTCACGCAGTTTCGGCCCTAAGATGCACTAAATCCACGACTTTCGGTGCTTAACTATAATAAATCTGTTTATTTGGGTTTTGTAACTTAAATGGACAACTAAGAGATATTTGAATTTAATAAATAGTTCACAAAGTTACGTAATGCACTTACCGCCTTTACGTTCCATAGTATGTATCAGCAAACTAGAGATCCTGATAGATATATACATAGTTATACGTATAAAACTTAAGCTTGAAACAAATTACATCGTCGTCAAAAGAAATGTCTTCCAGGCAACCGCGTGATGCTTAATTACAATAGAAATATTAAATAGACGTAACATTTTATTTACTTTAAATCAATGTAGCGGTACTACAACAAAACAATCAGATCGTTCACAAAGCTTTCAGTCATTGTAAATGTTCTCTTTGCCCCAGGCAGCATTGAAAGTATGTTCACTAACAAACGAAATCCGGTTAATAAGCGCCTTCTCTTCGCGTCTGTCGATAAGTCTTACTAATGGAAACTGTTCAATGTTTTTGTATATTACCGCTTGGAAATGGACTTAGATATTTGGCCAAGTTGCACTGATGACATTTCAAAGCGCTCAGCGTGTGTGCTATTAAAAATATAAAATTATAAGCTTCATGATTTTTATGACTTACTATAATATTATTTTTCATCAATTACGTAAACTATGCTCTTAATTGTTAAACTTCGCGTATAACTAAGAGCCATAATAGTCCAAGATCCCAGAGCTGCCAGACGTCACGTATTTTCTCATGGATGAAATGTTGACGATTGATTAGAGTTAGTACGTACTAAGAACACATGGTTACTCGTTTACTTGCTTAGACGGCCAATTTTGAGAAATGGGGTAATGAAGGTACATACAAACATTACTTCACGTATTTTATAATAAGTGATTTTCACGTATGTTATAGGCAATATCCTTAAAATCTAGTGTACCTTTATTACCCCATATCTCAAAATTGGCCGTCTAAGCAAGTTAGCGAGTAAGCATGTATTCTTAGTAGGTACTTACTAACTCTACTCAATCGTCCACATTTAATTTATGAGAAAATACGTGACGTCTGGCGGCCCTGGGGTCTTACTCTATAACGTACCTACATCATAATTTCCAGTATTTTTTCTTATTGCTTTTCATTTGTTTTATTTTCCTCGGCTCTGTAACAATCTAGTCTAGCTCTTCCATGACTACATTGCAATTATACCTTTCGTGAAAGCAAAAGAAACATTATCAATTTTGTGGTCGATAATAATCAATCAGGGTTGCCTCACAACAAGGGCGATGAATTTATTTTTTTAAATAATTATTGGTTTGTGAAATTAAGTGATATGCACATATTAGGTATACATAGATGGGACAATTTCGTTACACTTATACCTACGTTGTATAATATTCGTTTGTACTTGACCGTCATCTCACTTGATATTTAGTGAAGAAGCAGCCTGCCAAAGTATCAATCTAGAAGAAACCGATTCATGAATTGACAACACCTGGATTTATATTTTGCTATTCATTAAACCATATTTTATCACAAGCGAAGATCGCCTTTTAGCCTTAATGCGAAGTTACGGCTGATCTAGTAAGTTACGAGACTGGTCTAACAAGTTACGGCTGGTCTAGTAATTTACGGCTGGTCTAGTCAAGACAACGGTGACTGCCGATCTGGAGCAAATCTACCGTCCTTTCAAAGTTTAAAAAACCGTGTACAAACCGACATGTACCTAGAATCTTTCGATGTAACGCGTCATCCACCATGCACTGGAACAGTGTGGTGGACTCTTTCCTTGCGAGAAAATGCCCAGCAGTGGGAAAATTTAGTGGGCTACTTATTATTGCTTTGTTATGAAGATCCGTTTGACTTACAACAGTAACATTGTATTGTACATGCAGCGTGTTAATAAGAATGCGACCAGCGCAGACAGATCGATAGAGCACTAAAATTATAACCGTGCCAATGGCGGCCGACGAGCGTTGTCTCGCAGTGAGACTGCGTACCGGATTCACCGGGTCTTTAGCCCAATAGGTTCACTATTACTTCAATAGACCTGGTTACACTATATCACTGAATTCATGAACTACTACCAGTTGTGTTGTTAATCTGTCCCATACCTTCGATTTTAACTTAATTAACTAAAATGTCACACCTCGTGTCATTGTCAAAAAACAACTATTACAGAACTCACTAACAAACAACGATCAATTTATATCGTGACACATAACTATTATAGAAGGTGATGTAAAGATTGTATACTTCCATAGAAAAAAGTCGAGTTTATTGGCTTAAAGACAAACCTCTGCGAGATTTAATAGTGCTGACACATTAAACTATGCATTGTTATTCACCAATAGTCTTAAAATATAAAAATCCTATGTCTTGTTGGTTCCCAGTGAATTCTCCACCAAGTCAACCAATATCCACAAAAGTTGGCGTTTTGGTGTAGTTTGATCCAACTTGAGACATACAATCGTTTTTAATTCAATTAATGATCTTTATATGAAATATCCGAGCGAAACTGGAACGGGCAGCTATTAAAAATAAGTACGAGGCTGCAAAGAATTTTGCTATTTTGAATTGTCTCTTCGTTAGTGTGCTGTGTTTATTCGTATATACCTAGATTAAACAAGCTTATGTTACAAAAAAGTTTTAGAAGTTTTCAAATAATACCTGTTTAAGTATCACATTTTTAAAAAGTATGATAATATCACTAATTTCACAAAGAACATAAACTTTAACACTGCACCGTTATAATACCACTGAGTGCTTAGTTTTTATTACCTCACATAAATAGTGAAAACAAACAAAGTACTAGTTGGACGGCATGAACAGAAACGTTTTTATATTCCTCATGCAAACTGAGAGAAAATTTAAAAGAGGAATTGTCTCGGTCTCATTCCATTTCGCCCGCGGTGGGACTGACAACCCGGTTGATTACCGAAACCGGTTATTTCTGGATCTAATTTCGTAGCTAAACTAAGTGGCAATCCTAACTACCCTAACCTAAACAAATTGTTTAAGTCCTCCTAATTTCATTTGAAATTAATTAAATAATGAAAACCAATGTTTGTTTTAAAAAAGACATCCAAGGAGTCCATGGAGATAAATAATTACAAAATAATTATTTTATTGCAATATACTAATTATACTCGTACATAGACACAGCAACATAACATAAATAATTAATTATTGGTATTATACCTACAGTTGTTCTGTAATCATCAAAGAAATAAAGAAAAAAAACTTAGATGTTGCTTTGATTTGTTGTTATGATGCAAACACTTCGTTCATAAAAAATAGCAAACTATTTTTTAGACACGTTAAAAACTGCTTTTGATGTTGTTGCGTTAGATCATATCTTAGAAGACAAATTTCTATGTTAGAAAGCTAACCGTTTTATATATTTCTTCTTTATTAATCTATTAGAGATAACAACGATATTTATTTAGGTATTTATTGTTGAAATCTGACCATCTATTAGAACTTAAGAGTTATTAGGTACAGTTATAATAAAATATAAAACTCAAGTCCTAGCATGTATAATTGATTACAGTCAAGCGATTTTTTTATGCAAAGCATTAACTCTTTTGTTTTTTTGTTTACAGGTAAGCGTTCGAGAATTTATTTACAATGCCTTTCAACGTAAGTGCTTTTTAGTTGTAAGCAATTTTAACCGTTTTTCTTATATTTAAATAAAACTCTGAAACAATCGAACCATGAAACCAAATACATATATCAATATAAGAAAATATCATTTATAACATAGATAATTGTAAGTATTTAAATAACGGAAAAAGATTAGTAGATTTTCATTTGAGTTAATACAGCCGTTCTGTAGATTCGAAGACATCCGGACTACATTTTCAATTACCGTACAAGCGGAACTGTGTCCGGATGGGAGAATCGTCGTCGCAAAATCTTCATCCGGATGAAATAAAAGCGAACTATTTCACGAGAAAAATGTATTTTCTAAGTAACACACTTAGATATTATTTTTGAGAATTATTTTATAATTTTAGTTTTGTTTTCGGCAGAGTGTGTAAAAATGGTTTTAGTGTATCTAAGTAGCATTAAAAAGTTTATTTCTTCAAATAAAAACACAGATACAAACATGGCCTTAAAACAATGTTAATAAAGGCATAGCAAAGAACATATTAGATGGGATCCCGTTGAATTTAGTTATATGTTCTATATTTCTCATAACCATATACCACTGTAAATATTTATGTAACAGTAATAATAATTTATGAATGTCAGTAAGGGGATGGCTCAAAGCGGCAAGCATGGATGTTCGGATGTCGGGATAATTGTGTCATGCGAAGCTTAGCGAGATCACGCCATACAATGTAAGACGACTTAGTTGAAAGGAGCGCTGAAATTGTTTGATGCACGGGTTGGGTAGATTTATTTATGGAAGTTATAATGTGATACCTTAAATTGATGTCATATTAGTATATATATTATGGATATCAATTCAAGGGGGAAATAAAAAAAACAGTCCAATTTAAATATTACCTTGTGACCTGGTTGAATTCAATGATTAATCTGACCCGTTCTTTACCACCCAAATAACCACAAATTAAATTAAAAACGCAAACATTTTTAATTAGCAATACCATTTTCATTGCGGTTCGCACAACATTTAACTTAAAATTAAAAAAAAACAGTACAACCTAAAATCGACCGTCACTCAAAACGTTAAAGTCCAAATTAGGTTGTGTGATGTAAACCAGGGGTGCTCAACGTTTCTCGCGGAGTGAGCGAACCGAAACGCGTGTGAATTTTTTAAAAGATTATACAGGAGTGGGCCTCGCTGCTCGCCGGGTCGCCGGTAATGGAGAGAGGCCGCCATGTTGTAATTGCGGCTGGATGGAACTATGTCACGAGAGTCAAGTTTATGGCGCGAATGCTGTGATATGACCCGTGCAACTCTTAAATAATCTGTGGGAATGCTGCCGTTTGACGCGCAGGTACTAGCTCGAGGGTGCTTCAATGGAACAGTGACTGTAGGATTATAAATTATGTCGTGACTGATTAGTACCATAATTAAATACTTTCTTACATTTACTCGTAAAAAATGCATAGAATTGGATATAATACATTTTAGAAAAATATGTATTTACTTATGTATACAGTTTTCGGTCGTAAAATTCCAATAAGGTAATAATTCACTATGATAGTACTGCACAAGTCTTAAAACAATACGTAATGGTTTATGCGTAGATGATAATGCGTATCTTTCTTATTAATGTGAAAGAAAAAAATAAAAAAATAATCCGTTTGTTAATTTTTAATAACAATACTGTTAAAATAGTAGGTACATAAAAGCAACAACGTATCTCCATACAAATTTTACACGCAAAAGCTCTTCACCAAAACTGAAATATTATCAAGTCTGTAATGTATTCCGTGATTACGATCATTTCGGGAGCAAGTATTTGCACAAGTTTAGTTTGTCGCTGTAGTTTAATGAAAACGCCCGAGCTCGGAGCCTTCTATCTCCGAAAAACAGCTTACACCATTAACCATAATGGAAGTTCAGCATTTAGAACCTCTCATTCCGAAGATAACACTTGTACCCGGAGAGCTTCAATAGCCCACAAAATTACGAACAACAGATTTAATTTCCCCTTATAATAAACTCACTCAGCACACGCCATTCTTAACCCTATCTCCGGTCGTTAAAGTTTATTCTGCTTTGTTGTTTAAGTTGGAAAAGGGTGTAAGATTTTACAGGCACAAGGTACCTGTTGCCGTCGCGGCGAACTGTTATGGTTCAATAAAAACGTACAATTTCAAGTAATGACACGTGCCAGAGCACCGCTCATGAATTTAAAACGTTTTCTTTAAAATATTGTTGTTAGTTCCCTGGAATCTTGGAGCTAAATTAAATTTTTCTTATCAATAGTGCGGTTTGAGATTGCCTCGTAGTCTCAGTAAACTGTAGGAACTATTTATATAAATAATTTAAATAAACGGCATAACATTAATATGCATAAACAAACTTTTTCAGTTTTATATATTTTTGTAGCCTTAAACCATGCAATAATTACTCATTTGTTTTCATCTGAGGCATACTTGAAGACTGTACATTTACTATAAAACAAAATGTTAAAAACATCTGATAGCTTAAACTATTGTTAATCTCAAATTTATTTTCCTCATCAAGTTATTTTAAATTATAATATTGTAATAAGATAGAAAACTAAAATAAGACAGACTTTGATAATATATCATCTAGAATAATTAATATTATTATTTCAATGAAAATCAAAGCCAATTCAAGTATGCATTTCAGATTAGTGATTATAACAGGTACAAATAATACCAAACATGGGTACTTGATTTTTTTATAGTATAGCGTGACGAGACGAGCAGGACATGTGCCTGATGGTAAGCAACATGCCTGCAACAGCAAAAGCAACAGCACAGTGACACGCAGCTATTAGAACATAACATGCTGAGTCCGAATCATTACCTAGCACTGCACTGCGCTCGTCACCCAGAGATAATAATAGTAATAAATAATAAATATTGGTGGACAATTCACACACAACACCATCTGACCCCAAACTAAGCAAAGCTTGTGTGATGGCGGCCAGATAGCTGATGTAAGATGTTTTATCACTAGAAACATGGCCCCAAAATTTTTTCAGACGATTTCGTGATACTCAAACTGACAAACTTGAGTATTTATATTAAAATATATACTTGAACTTTATTTCCGTTCAGTTGCATTACAACATTACAACTGTCCCAGAAACACACATAGACTATAACAACAGATGTACATTTGTACATAATCTTACAGCAGTATTCAATATCTAAGATAATAGAGTTTTGTTACCAATGAGCCAGTTTCAAAACATTAAAACTATGACCTCAAGATTACAGAAATAAGTACATATCATATAATAGCTTTAACTGCTCACTAAATGTTCCCGCTGCTGGGATTTGGGACCTTCTATCACAAGGAAAGAGTCAAGGCCATAATCTACCACGCTGGCCCAGTACGGGTTTGTTTGTTTGGTGATGAGACTTGATCTAGAAAAATTCTAAGGACATTTCGGTTTCAAACAACAGTGGTGCGAGTGGGCTTCAAACCACGGGCTCCAAATCGTCAGTTGTCATTCTGCCGATTAGATAAGCCGAAACTCTTCCAACCCGCACTGCGTCAGCTTGGTAGGTTGTCACCTTAACTCTCTCCTTGCGAGAAAAGGCCTTGAGTCCCAGCAGTGGGAACATTTAGTGGGTTGCTTATGTGTGTGTGAAACACTTAACAATGATGTACAGTATAGAAAAGTGAAATTATCCTTTATTACATAATTCCACGTAACGTGCAATCTCATTATCTTTCAAATAAAACTACCAGCAGAAGTACCTGTATACTTTACGGTCCGGTTATGTCCTGGGCACACATCAAATCTCGTACAACAAAAGTGACGCGGTTTACCCTCGAATCATTGTCCCAAAGCACATTGTCCTTGCATTAGCCGACAATGAGGCCCGGACAATAGCCTGCCCTAATGTTCAGCTGTTCGGGGCCCTTTTTGTGGCCCTTAAATTATCTCCACAATAAATGTAATGAATTAAATGGCGCTTGCCTCAAGATATATCGGTGTTGGGCATTCAGAATCACGAATGTAAGACCTGTCTTACATTGCCGATTACAGAGCTGATTCTGATTTTTTCGCAGTAACGCTTTGATAAAATAAAATACAATTGGAAGCTTTTAAAACCAAAACCATTTTACAAGATTTTATTGAAGCTATAAATTGTAGTTTCATCATTTTTTTTTTCAAATTAAAATTAAACTAGCATTGTAATACGAAATTGAACACGTTTGCGATGTCAGACAATTTTGATGGTTTTTAAAAACTTGTTGTCTTTGTACAATTAAAAAAATAGAGGATACGACGTTGTCTGAAAACTTTAAAAACATAATTATTATGTTTGTTAACGTAAATCTTATACCTTTAAACGAGCAATTCTTGTATATAAATATGTATATATAATATATAGAATCTGGATCTCGGAAACGGCTCGAACGATTTTCATTTAATTATGTATGCAGGGGGTTTCGGGGACGATAAATCGATCTAACTAGGTTTCATTAAAAAAAACGCAGATTATGCGCGTTTTTAGATAATGAAAAACTGTCACATTAGACATTAGAATGCAAAAGTAAATTTCGCCTCGTGACGCGACAGCATAATTGGCTCAGACGGGAAGTCGGGCGTTCGTGGCTGTCACGAATTAATAGCTGCGGGTTCGAATTCAGACGGCTTTTTTTTTTCAAGTATTCTTTTTTTAAGAAAATCTTATTGTATTTTTAGTATTTAAACCGAGCAAAGCTCGGTGACCCAGGTACTTAATAAATAAATAGGCAAAATGTTTTAACTCCATGTTCAGCACATTCGCTATAATGTCAGCCCAACTATAAGATGGTGGTCGACGCGAGTATTATTGTGGCCGCTTTTCCCATTGTCTCCAAACAATCCGTAAGTTTCTAGAGGGAGGTTATTACTATGAGGTGTGATATATTTTATCACATTTATGGTACTTATAAAAATACTAGCAGCACCCCGCGGTGTTACCCGCGAAGTTCCCGTTCCCATTGTTTTTCCGGGATAAAAAGCCCATGTGTTCTTCAAGACTATAATCTATCTGTGTTTCAAATTTCAGCCCGACCCGTTTATATGTTAGAACGTGATTGAGCAACAAACATCCAAACATCCATAAATTGACATTTATAATATTAGTAGGATGTGTGATATTCTGAGCTATTACTTACTTGCAATATAATAAATAAATAAATAAATGTTGGTAGACATCACACACAACACCATCAGACCCCAAACTAAGCAAAGCTGGTACTATGGCGGCCAGATAGCTGATACAATACTTAGTAATGTTTTTTTCAGTTCTGTCAAGGTTTATTTTTGAAAAATACAGGGTTCTCTAGGTCTAGATCTAGGGTATCTTAATCAAAAGAGACGTATATCTCTTACATTGCGTGTTTGTTTCCTTTACATATTCATAATTATATGTGAAATAAGACTATTTCATAAAATATAATCAAAGAAAGTGTATGTGACTGATGGGTAGAAATCCGGGGTAAACAATAAACATGCACTGATTCTGCTGTTACTTGTGAACAAAATCGTTAAATTATTTAGCGATTCAAAACATAATACGTATCACGAGCTTCGCCTTAACAGGAACACTTTATTTTCATGAAATTAATTCCACTCCTCGAATCTCACTTAAAGTATAATATAAGCAAAACAACCGTTTCGGTCGCAAACTCTAGGTATAAATTCATTATGAGCGCCACGCCATTGTCTTGCAAACACTTAGGTACCTGAAACTTTGCTGAAATGTTCCTGAAATACTTCGCGCTAACTTGAGAGTATTATGTCGCGACCTGAGAGATGCTTCAGTGTTGCAGCTTTCTACGTCTCTCACGACGTTTCGAACCGTATATATTAGATCCATTGATAGATTTCCTATTGCATTCTGTTGTCTAATACAAACTGTATTAATATTATGAATAATTATATCTTTGGGTATGTGTTATCTTCTGTATATTATATGTCACGGATATCTATTGACATACAACACATCCTACATATCTTACATAGCTATAAATAAACACATGCTGATATAGTTTCTAATTTTTCTTTGTAAATGGAGAACATCATCAGCAAAACTAAAATTCGAATATCTTATATTTATGCGCAAACAACCTTTCTAAAACGCTTATTTCTTTACATCGACAGAGACGAAAAACTTTGAGAATGGCAAACAACACATCTTACGTCGAACTCACTTATTTAGCGCATTTTTCTACCCTGTCCCATCCACACTGGGGTCCCTAATTCAGCCAGTTCTGCGAATCATCCCCTAACGATGAGGCTTGCTGATGGTATAAGTTTTACGGAATAG
This sequence comes from Ectropis crepuscularia, assembly GCA_963693475.1. NCBI lineage: Eukaryota > Metazoa > Arthropoda > Insecta > Lepidoptera > Geometridae > Ectropis > Ectropis crepuscularia. The sequence continues at coordinate 29,189,916 of OY856350.1, read as the reverse complement.
AAATTAGGTTGTATTGTTATTATTTTACTCTTGTTTTAAATATTTGAAAAATAGCGTTTTATCGTATCAACTTATACCACCAATATTATAAATGTGACAATTTGGATGTTTGTTGCTTAATAACGTCGGAACTTCTCAACGGATCGGGTTGAAATTTGGAACATAGCAAGATTATAATCTAGGACAATATAAAAACTATAATACATATAATAACGGAAATAAGAACTACACATGTAAAACTGCGGGATGCTGCTAATGTAGATATGAAAATTAATTAAATTACTTAATCAAAAAGTGAATTCTATATATTCTATTATTCTTTATATTAAATAATATTAATTGAGAACACTATACTGTCTGAAGATAAGACAATCGGTTACGCAAATCAAACATGAAATAGTAAAAACTAAACGAAACATAAAATATAAAAAGAAAATTAATGCTATCCGATTTCTTACCTTACCACTCCGGCAACACACAAAAAACTTCTCGCCGTCTTTTGACTACGGACCGGTAACAGAGACGTACCGTTAATTTCCGGTTATTTGGTCCTCAGTAGCAGGGCGGTTCGGAAGTGAGCTTGTTTACTTCTCCACCTGACAGTTTGGGAACTTAATCGTTTCCAAAGCGCCTTGTAACGGTCACCTTGTTAGCCGGTTTTTGTTGCAAGCAAATATTTGCGTTGGGGAACGAGAAAATACAGAAACCGAGAGCTTGTTTGGGGAAAACGGTATTTGAACTCTGATAGCGTTATTATAGAAATGTATATTATTATGGCTAGTGTATTTATATTTTTCAATACTAACTGGTCTTTAATGTTTTCAAGCAATTAAAATTCAAAATTTCGGTGTCTTCGGTATTTAAACTTCATTTTAAGACACCACACAAGACTTTATCATATCTTAATTATTGTTTATCAGTTTGAAGTTTTGACATCTTTACAATAGCCTAAAAATAAAACTAATCGAATAGGCATCGGCCATGATGAGGGCATCAGAGACTATCAGTTGTAACTATTGTCTGTCATTCTATTTTATTCTTACTTTATTTAATAATACACAAAAAAAAGGTGTGTGCTTAAGACCACACGGCAGAAGTGAAAACTTCATTAGCTGATTTTTGTATTAGGTAGGTATGTCGTATTATAATAAAATATTATGGATCGTATAGTTGAATAAACGAGTAAAACAAGCCAGAAATTAAAGTAAATATTTATTGAAATTTTATTTATATACAAAGTAGCTGTTACCCGCGACTTAGTCCGCGCGAAATAAATACTAAGGTTACTCAGGCAGTACTTATTTGTATACCCAGATTGTATACACATTTATGGTTAGTAAAAAAAGTGTCCATGTTCAAAAAGTTGTTGGCCGGGGCCGGCTTTTTAAAAGTTACTCCAACTTTGTATGCATTCACACGGTGCACCCCTATGATGCCCCTAACATTGTCCGCAAAAAGGTTGGTGAGTGTAATAGGATTTTTTTACCGACTTTCTCCTGTTCCGTCGATTCCACATACACTACACTGGAGACTCCACTACGATTTTCTGGGAATAGTCTCTTTCTCTTATAAAGGGGTTTTCTAAATAGTTTGTAAGAAATATTTACACTTGGATTTGGCTTCAATAGTTTTCTTTTTCTGGTCTGTTCGACGGGGTCACCCCCGTCGCTAGCGACGCTCATATTTATTTATACTATTGACTATATGTATACAAAACTAAATATTTACACGAAAGAAACGAAATATTTACACAGCAAAACTAATTAATTTGATTGTGACAATTATAAAGCACCCGTCGTGTTTTCCCGCCCAAAGAAAAATCTTTTGGAGTTGGTAGCCGTCAGTGTTGCCACTATGATTTTGAGCTTGTCGCCAAATAGTTATGAAACAAAGTCGCCGGTTTTGATTGAATTATTAAGGGAGTAACAGTCTGGAAGAATACATAAGCTTTTTCCTTCTCCAACCTTCTACACTACACTAGTATATTCCCCTTTGTCGGTAACACGTCGTCTAAATCCGCTAAAAAGGTTTTAAAAATTCGCCAGTTTCAGCGACAAAGTCGCTAAAGTGTCAACACTGGTAACCGGTAGCGAGCAGCGAGAGAGAGAGAGAGAGAGTATCTATTGTCCCATGTCCTCCTCTAATAATTATCTTTCTCGGTCTGGCACGTTTGTTGACCACATTATCTTTCTCGCTCTAGCATCCCGAGCTTAGCCGAAATTTCTTATCATATCCGAGCGTGATGATCACGTGATCATCAATCCATTTCACAGCCCACGAAAATTCTGTTCATAGCGCGCCTAAAGAAGTTTTACTTCAAAAACTTTCAAGTACGAAAAACTAAACGAAAAATCTTCACCTTTTTACAACAAACCAAATTTCCATAACTTTAAAACCGTTTCACAATTCGATCTAGAATTAATTCCAATGAAATATCGGTAAAAGATTCCTTTTTTCCCGAAAGGTGTTCGTAATTTCGCCGCCGTCCCTTATCGCCCCAGTCTCCCCTAACGAGGTGTCACTGGGGGAAGTTTTAAACGTGCTCTTGACTTATTTCATCTCAATGCATAGCTTCGGGATTATCGTGTAATACAAATGTACTTTTACTTGATTGCACACAGAAGTAAAAACGAATATTGTTTTGAGGACGTTTTATTTTCACAAACATTTGTTCTTGAAGGGAAGAGTTCTTCGTAAGTTTTAGAGATGTCGGAAAATTATTACTAAATAAGTTACTTTTTTGCCTTACTTTCAATTTGTATAAATGTTATTTAACAAAAATCTGAGTAATATAAATTTGAAGATACTAGTTGTAACTTATTTTTTCAAAACCATTTTAAAGAACTCGTAGATATATACTTTTTTCCGCATACTAGCAATGCATTAATTCTCTGTGCAATGTTAATTTTCATTTTCAATCAAATCAGATTCAAATCAAATTACAATTTCAATCAGATTTAATTGACTTGTTTTATATCAGAATTAGGTTTTAGACAAATCCCCTATACAGCAAAAATTGTCTATTACTATTAGCAAAATTGAATTATTTTTGACATAGACAAATAAGAAAGAAAGAAAATAAAACATGTAAGTACAAACATATCTTGTACATCAAATTGTAATGTGACGAGTCTGTGTAGTGGTGTTCATACAACTTAATTTTTGTAATTATAGTATGTGGGAATGTTACGTACATAAAAAAAAAAAAAAGTGTAATGAAACGTGATATTAGGAAACTATGAGGAAGTCTCAACCCTTAAACTAAAGTTGCTAAGTAAATTTCAATAATTCATCGAAGAAAGTTGATTTGTTGAAACGAAGTAGGAAGTTCCCGATAACTTCGTTACATCTCCGCCTCATCGGCTTAACAAGAAAACGGAATTTTCTCGAAAACTTGCGCAGACTCTTCTACGTTTTACATAAAAAAAATAATTCGGCAAACCTTTCAACAGGTCTCAGGATACTTCAAAAACACCTACTTGCAAACTTACTCCATTATTTAGCATCAACCTGTATATTTTACCTGTCAAGACAAATTGCACTCTGTGGTTAAAAAATAAGGTGGTGAATTCTTCGCAAGGGTTGAGAAACTTACCACGTTTGGTGTTTGGAAAAACTTTAGCCATTTTGAGGTAAGAACACCGTATTAGTTCGACAAGTTTAGTAGGTTTTGGAGTTATCTCAAGAGTTTAACTCGGGGGATTCCATTTTCAACTCTGTTACATTATCGTTTAGGTTGAAAGTGCAGTGTCAAGCAAGGTGATATGGCCAAATGAAATTGTCGCGAAGTGTAGTGTCGACACATGAATGTGTTTTAGTGTTTATTTTAATTGTTAGTGTGTAGTTATTGAGTAGAGAGTGTTTGTGTAGGACCGGCACCTCTACCGCCTAACGAAAAACGCTTTGACGCTTTGACGCTTTGGACGTTGCTGTCCCTTTTCTTCTCGCTTGAAATGAAAGAGACGGCAATGCCAAAGCGTTAAAGCATCAAAGCGTTTTTCGTTAGGCGGTAGACCCCCGGGGGCTTCGTGCGTTCGTTAGAGGGAGTTCGAAGTTCGAGGCCAGAGGGATTAACAATAGTAGAAGATATAGAACGAAGCTCACAGACAGACAAAATATAAATATTTGAGGATTTGGGTATCTTGTTCAGTATTCTTATGATGTTATGGGCAGGGTTGTTGCTTACAATCATTCACATGTCCTGCTCGTCGCGTCACTTTATACCATTAAAAAAAATTCTTTTAACTTTTAACAACAGTAGACAGTTTTCATGTAGTAGAGATTTAAACGAGTTAATTTTTTATATTGAAAAAAAAAAAACTATAGTTTCAATTCTAAATAAATACAGTGGGATCAAGTTGGCACATATCGAAACTAATTGCAATCTCACGATAAAAAGTGACCAAGCCGTTAATCGGACTATTTAGTAGGAAAGAAGAAAGGCCTTTACTCGGAAGTAGGACTACGGACTAGACTGGTAATAACAGTAATGACGATTGTGGAATACTCGTATTTTTGTTAATGTTATCTATCAGAAGTAACTTGTTTTTATCCAGAATAATCAATAACAACAGTCGAGCAATTTCAGAATACAATCACACATATTTGAACGCAAGATTTTAATTACAACATTGTACATAGCTTCAGATCATAGTTGGATAAGTCGTGACCGAGTCAAAAGTTTTAATCATAGCTATTGTATGTGGTTTGTTTTATTCATCCAAGGTTTGTACACAGTGTATCACACTGAAGAGCGTATTAACTGAAGGTTGAATCGGGAATTTCTTCCGTATCTACTCATTACATTCCTGAAACACACGGTTGTCTAGAGATGGGCGTAGTTCTATTTGTTTTCCATTCACCCGTGCTTAAACCTTTATTTTAAATGTTGTACAGTTTATTATTCTTTATACCATCGGTCGCGTTATTTCCGTATTTTATGAAGATATAATATGTATCTATCACGTCGAACTGCTTGTGCATCGAGCCAAAATTTTAAACATACTTAAATATATATAGTCTGGTATAAAGCATCCCGAAAAAATGCGAAGTTTCTTAGGCAAAAGTACTTTCTTAACTCTACGGGGACGAATTTGCGGGCACGTACTAGTAGTTCATAAAATAAGAAGTAAGTATACAAATTTACACAATGTGCCTAGGTGTTATTGATTTCACATGGATTTTAATTTATCCCAAACAGGAAGTCTTATTTTCAAATTACTTTACGTATTGTAAAATTTAAACATGTAAGTAACATTTAACTAAAAATTTGAAAATTTACCCAATTATTTCATGTAATTCAGTTTCTTGGTTCAAATTTAACATGCAATACAATTATTGAGACACTGAGCTCTATATCTACATATTTAGAGCTCTTAAGTACTTCACAAATGTATTGTTGTACACAATGTAGGTAGACTAAGTAAATAAATTCAATTCTTTGGAATGATTGCCGTTCAAACAGGAATAAGCACATTACCTCAGAATAACTGTAAAAATTGTGGATCCTCAGGCGGACTTTGCAAAGATTTCTACCACTGCAATCCGTTTATGCAGAAATGTGCTTGGCCGAGTCCGCCTGGGGAAGTACCATACCTTTGCCAGTTATTCTATCGCCAAGCAGTAATGTGCAAACATTACTGTGTTCCGGTTTGAAGGGCAATGTTTCCAGAGACATTACAGGGCTTAGAGATATAACATCTTAGATCTCTGGGTGGCGACCGCAGTGCAGTGCTAGGTAATGATTTGGACTCTTCATGTTCCAATAGTTGCGTGTCACTGTGCTGTTATGTGGCAAGCATGTTGCTTACTATGAGGCATATGTCATCCTTGTCTCGTCACACTTTATTTAAAAAAAATGCATCTCGTCTCTTCCCTACACGCGCCAGGCGCGGCGTGGCTCGTAGAAGGTTCATTAATGCGCCTGCAGTCGGCATTACAGCCGCATTGCTGAGGTTTGTCTACTACTCTACATACACCAGAGGGTCTACCGCCTAACTAAAACTGTCTTAGCTTTCATAGTGCTATCTCTTTTCTTTTCGATTGAAATGATCGTGACAGCAATAGCAAAGCCATAGCCGATTTAGTTAGGAGGAACAAGGGCAGTTATAGCGGTTAGCATCCACGCATGAACTTTAAATTATATTTATCTTATATGGCTACACTTGGTAATGCTAGTAAAGCTATGTATTTAAAACTATATAGGTATTATATCAGCTATCTGGCCGCCATAGTACAAGCTTAGTTTGGGATCAGATGGTGTTGTGTGTGAATTGTCCACCAATATTTATATTTATTAATTCAAATACTACATGTTTTTAGCGTATACTCAAAACTCAAACTACCTTCTTTTACTACGCAAACTAATAATCAAGTGCTTCAGCAATCAATGATAACAGCGTCGATCATAAGTTTGGATTCCATGTATACCTATAACTTGACTGTCCATTTTCCGGAACAACGCAACATAAAGACTATCCTACTATCATGAATAATTTAGGTGGTTGGAAGTTTGTTACTCAAACACGTTGGAACGTCTGAACGGAACGGGTTGAAATTTGTGATCGGATGGAATTGAGACGATTTTTGTCGCGAAAATGTACCGGGAACGAGAACTACGGCAAATGAAGTCGCGGAACACTGCTAGTATCGGAATAAAATAAGGAACACACGGCTATTAAATAAATATTGTGCAATAACATCGTTGCATGAACGCGCTCGCTTCTTATTTACTCTTAACTTAACTTCATTTCGCTATCATACCGTAATACTTACGCTGGCTCCTTCTATGTGGAAACTCTGAGAGCTTTGCTAAAGCTTCCCAGCTTATAGGAGCTTTATAAAACGACTTTACAACTTAAATCCTTCACATAAAATACTTAAACCAGTCCCCAGTTACTATTGTTTAATCTGCGGTTTTAATTCCGTCCAGACTTCTTTGAGTGATCAAAGAAACGCATAAATCGCATTACTCTACCTCTCTTTGTACAGATTTGCGGGTTTTGTCTCTCTCTTTAACTACTACATACGAAATTCTCTCGACAAGGATTACTGCCTCCGCTCTGTGATCGGAGCTCAACTTTAGGTTTGCATGCAAATGAACGTCACAAAAAGAATGAGTCCAACGCCTGATCATAATTCCATAGCAATAGAATGAAGCTATATGCGACTTGCTGATATAAGTTTAGAAGGCGAATTAATATTAAAATTTATTTCTTGCAATGAAAACATCTTTAACACTGCTCAATTTATTGTAATACTGCATAAGATTAATATAAGTGATAAATTATAGTCGTTATGGATCTAAAAAGGTTGTACCTAAACGTTTTAAACCTTCGACAATTTTTTTTTGTTTAATTTATTTACCTCCCGAGGGCCACGACCCAAATCCCGAATTATTTGATGCAAAAAGTTGCCACGTTCTTAAACTGCCATCAAAATTAAAACCTACACTTCGTAAAGACACCCCATACGCCCCATGCTTAACCCTCGCAAAAACGTGGAAAAAATATACATTGAGATAAATAAAGGTTCAAAAAACTTCGAAAAGGGTTGGATACCAAGTTGGGGCCATTACAAAGGGCGGGATTAAGCGTGTTCCTTTAAATTGGTACTGGCCGTGTTTAACATGGCAGATTAGCGGACCCGAATAAATATTTCGAGTTTAAATTTTACGTGTAACTTTGCATTTTATGTACATACCCATAGAAATGAATATGGTTGAGAAATTTGTACGGTTTAACGCTGGTTTTATAATGAGCTTACAAGATTTGGTTTTTAATAACATCTTTAACGTTCCGATTGTTATGAATTATAAAATGAAATATTCATTAGTTTCACAAACTACACAAAACATACATAATTATATGTTAAGTATAAAAACCTTAACCCATGTGGTATGCATAATGGTGCCCAGTAATTGTACCAGTATTGGTGGCCTAACTGGGGCAAACAATCTGATGGACACCAATACCATACCGTACTACGTATTACGTCAGAACTGCACCCTAATTTACAAAAAACATGATAATCATGTTGTTATGCTTTATAATTTAAACTGTAAAGATATAAACTCTAGGTGATTCATTGTTATACTTAAAGAACAAACGATAAGTTTAGGGTAAAATAATGTTCATTACGATGAACATTAGTTATGAAAGGGTTATAACATAATAAATTACAATGTAACCAACAATTTTTTTGACAAAACGTTTAATATCACTATTTGAGATAATTATTTGAAAGGGCGATCCAAATCTTAATATTTTTTAACTATTTTCAACCTACATACAAGTACAAGCGTACATGTATGTGCCTATAGATGTATGGTTGTTTGTCACTCTAGTTAACAATATTATATTTTGCAATAATTATTAAAAGATTTGGATGAAATTCACAGAGAGATAGAGTATAAATAGTCTGAAATAACTCAACCCTAGGTTACTTTTTGTTGCGGGAAAATAACAGGAGTGGGAATGCGGGCAAAACAGCAGATTGCCATGAATTATAATAATGAACTAGTAGGCACTGGCAAATTTATACATTCATAATATCAGTAGGATTTAAGCAATAAATATACCTTTGTTTGATATTATCATTTTTGATATCTCTCATTTGAAATTTGATTCGAAGCCCGTATAATCCGGGACATCCCAGTTCTGATCGAAAGTAGCGCATTTAGCATCGATGTCCCAGTCCTCCGGGACGCAACGACATTTGCATTTATGAATAACTGCAAACCGGGACACCGGCCAATTCGGAATCGGGACGCTACGTACAGAAGCGTACAGACTACTGGTGCGCTGGGTTTGATTATGGAGATTTAAATGTGAAAAAACAGTGCACTACGGGAGAAATGTGTACATACTTATATTATACCACGGTGTCGGTACCAATGTTGCGAATTGATTTGCCTGTTACATCTCAAAAACGTATGGCTAATGCCCGAGCTACACGAGCCTAGTTTTTCAAGTTAGTGTTAGTACGCTAGCAAGCTAGTATTTCTATCTTCGTGTAGACAAAACTAGCGTTGCGTAGCGTTGTCTACACGAAGCTAGACGTGTTAGCTTGCTATCCTAGCTTGAAAAACTAGCCTCGCCTAGTGTGGCACAGGCATAACGCGCCTAAAGACGTTTTCAGTTCGGTGTCGGTGACGGTAACCGTGTCGTGAGTTCAGCTGTTTTTTTTACCAATTATAAAATGAAAAACATGACAGAGGCTAAAAAGTTAACTTATTCAAATTATCTGTAATTTTCCCGTAATGAAAGAATATTTTGGAAAATCTAACTGCGTTCTAAATTTGAATCCGATCCGTTTACCCGTTACAACATAATAGAACGACAACAAACATTTTAACTTTCGCGCTAAATGTAAGTAGAATAGTAGGATTTGAAGAACACTTGCTTGTATTGATGTTAAACAAACATACGAATTATAATACGAAATTTACAATTCTCGCATCTTGCGCCACAACTAAACTTTACAAGTTATGGGAAAGGTAACATTATACATTTTTCTATCACTTGATATTTCAACCCTATCCCAAAAGTGTTAAGGCGTAGAATTGTGTAACATTTGTCGTCAAAGCAAATTTTTCAAGGTGTATTTTTTGAATGGCACTTCATCCAAAGGTCTGGTCTTCTTAAATGGGTATACCCTTGACCCGCTTCGGGTTTAAGATGAGGCTGGAAGTAAATACGACGCGGCCAGGGCTTTCTGCTGATCTTGCTTATTTTCAGGTAAATTTCCTCTTTTCATTGGAAGAGTGCTCAGAGGAGGGTTGGGATATTGCGACAGTTATATTTAATATTGGATATTTTTGATTAAATACGCATCATCATCATTTTTGTTGATGCGTGTGTCAGTGGGTAATGCGCCTACAAAGTCTAGGTCGCGGGTTTGAATCCCACTTAGAACAAATTTTTGTATTATGCGAACCCATAATACATAAGTAGTTGTAATTGAATCTCGTTTCTATGTATGATTGGTACATATGCACTTACAGCTAATTTTTTTCGTCATAAAAAGTAGCCAGTCGAGACAACTTAAACCTGTTCCGTTCAACTGGCCCGACTTGATTGAGCAAACGATATTCAAAATATTAGTACGAGTAGAACTGACAATTATTTTTCTCATTTACCTGTTGATTTTCTTTTGACTGTCGGTAGAATAACTGGCAAAGGTATGGTAGGGCAAGCAGACTCTGTGACGAGACCTAAACCTTTTTCAATGCTATTTAGCAATGCAATGCTATTACCTACGTAAAGAATAAATCTATTCTAAAAGAATATGGCTACAGCAGGTTGTAGTAATATTCTATTAGAAGAAAACAGAGGCTATAAACCAGCGGATGAAATTGCGAGTCAAAGTTAGTTTCAGAATATTCAAAGAAAGCAAAGTGTTAAGTTTTACTTTGACGATCAACTTTTAACGAGTTGGAGAACTATGGGTCAAATTTTAATATTCTTCTACAAAGTAAGGCCGCGTAAAAAGTAACTAAATCACAGTAGGTACCTAGAATATGGTGGGTAGGTGTTTGTATAAAACAGTAGTTACTGTAGTGGTAGGACTCTTTGCCGATTCCGTCTGGGGAAGTACCACACCTTTGCCAGTTATTCTAACGCCAAGCAGTAATGTGCAAACAATACTGTGTTCCCGTTTGAAGGGCAATGTTTCCAGTGATATTACTGGGCATAGAGATAAAACATATTATATCTCTGGGTGACGAGCGCAGTGCAGTGCTAGGTAATGATTTGTACTCTTCATGTTCCAATAGCTGCGTGTCACTGTGCTGTTATGTGGCAGCCATGTTGCTTACCATCAGGCACATGTCTTGCTGGTCCTGTCACTCTACACGACAATAAGAACAATAAAATAGATAAAGAGACTAGGTGGAGTGATGATTTACGAAAGGCCGAGGATAGGGCTGAATGGTAATGGTAGACGAGAAACAGCTGCTTATTTTATGAGGATAAAAACAATTTTGAATACAGTGGAACAAAAAAACATATTTTTATAATGAATGCAATTATTTTATTACAAAACTAAAACAATACTGGTCTTCCTCTGTACTAATTAATTTTATCAGAATTTCTAACAAATTATCAAGAAATACCAACTTTAAAAAAAGGAACTCTCAACAATCTCCGCTCAAAGAAACCGTTTGAAACAAAGACGCGACATTTTCCCGACATGACTTTGTCGCATTGTCTCTGTCGCGTATCTTTGACAGGAATCCGGGAGAGATTCTCCTGAATTTGGTGAATTTAATGTAATGTTTTAAATTGATATCTCGCTGTGTGACAGGTCGGGAGTGTTGGGCGCGCTCGGCTCGGTTCATTGAATTTGTTTTCGTAAATTAATTTCTGAATAAATTATTTATTGGAGATTGTTTTTGGCTTGAGTTCTGGGACTTGTCGGATTGTTAGGCGGAGTGGGAGAAATCTTCATTTAGCCAAAAGCTTTATATTTATTTTTGAAGTGAAAACTTCTTTAGGCGCGCTATAGACAGAATTTTCGTGGGCTGTAAAATGGATTCATCAATCGTCACGCTTGGATATGATAATGGATCGGATCGGATATGAAACCTTCGGGTAAACTCGGTAAAAACGGCCAGGTAGGAGGCAACAGAAACAGTAAAGAGTTTCGATTACCTACCTCCAACAGCCCAGCGTTTATCTCCAGATACCAGGACAACAGAAATATAAAAGAGTTGCGTTTGCCCCTAGGTGCCAGTACCAGGGCAACAGCAAGTTTTCACTTCTATCGGCAGTTCTTATGACTGCCAATGTTTTTTCTTTCTTTCTTATAGGTCTTAAAAGCCGTAGGTCCTCTCTATTTTTTGATTATTCAAAAACATCGCGTAACAGTTTACATAAAATGTCAATAGATGCCTATAGATGTCAATGGATGGATATTTTCATGTTTGTTGCTCAATCACATCGTAACGTAAGAACGGATGGAGCTGAAATTTAGAAGTCAGGAAGATTATAATAGTCTTGGAAAATACATATGGTCCTTTTTATCCCAAAAAATACGGGAACAACACGGTTAAAACCGCGGGACGCTGCTTGTAGCATAATAAAGATATTCTTACTAATTCTACTTAGAACGTAAATGTGAAAGCTTGAAATTTTGAATCCAACCATTGAAATTACAAATTGATTTCAAATTTGAAATCCAAATATGAAACATTCAAATCAAATCAAATCTTTATTGCGTAAATGGGTATACAAGAGATGGTATTATAATGTTATTAACAGTACGCCAAATACTGCCTTTCGGGATGCAAAATTATAATAAACGTAAGCAAACATATTAACAAAAGAAATTACATTCACAGCATGACATACATACCACATTCATTACATTAGAAGTCAAATTTTCATTTGTTACCAATATCAAAATGGTACTTTTTCGAATAGCATAATCTAAAATAGCACATTTAGCTATTTTCATCCCGAAAAGTGTCGAGTTTCTAAAGGAATAATAACCAGGCGCTGTGAGTATGAGAAATTATGAATCGAACCACGAAATTGTAATTAACGCAGCAGCTTCCAATAATTACCTATTGACAAGGCATAGTTAAACCCCCAGACACGTCATTTAACAGTCGAGATGGTTAATCAGTTGATTAGTTAATCTGCAATATTGCTACTTAACGGCTGATTGATTTCGATGGCTGATTAAGGTGAGTAGGGCTTGCTACTACAATTATATTATTAGATCAAATAAATCAAGTGTTATGGCAATAATGAAGACCATATATCGGACTAAGTGTTGTGTCTTGATAATAATTAGAAAACGAATTATTTATTATAATGATACGTGCAAACTTTTTAACGCAAAGTTATTTGAAGTATAAGTATAATATATATTATTTACACGCTCCATCGTAGACCGCATCGTCGCTTAACATCAGGCGAGATGGCGGCCAAGTGTAAACCTATCAAAGTTAAAAAAATATTTTAAAAAAAAAATTACTTGTGTTTTTCTCATGTTTTGATTTTTATGAAATGTTTTCTTATTAATTGTTTTTAATCGTGTTTTATACAAAACATAACAAAGTTTAAATATTTCGAACGTAGTATTCAGGTTTGTCTTGTCGATAAAGGTTACTTTTATCCAATAAGAAAACTGTCCCTGAATTTATATTCACACGCTGAAAAATTCAAGTAGATACGTAGTTGTACCTACTCAATCGTTTCTTATCAAATAAAACTAAAAATTTCACCAGCAAACACATTTTTCATGTGAGTTACTGCTAAAATCGCGCTACAAAAATGTTTCACAAAATGGCGAAAATGGCGTTCAATCATTTATCTTTTAGTTTGAAACATAATAGAAAATTTCACACCCGAGAAGCATAGATTCTCACCTATCATAGAGAATTCCCGACGACGCCCGAGGATCTACGGGAATTCCCGAGGATTACCTATCAGCCGTTAATAGGGTTGCCTCTTACCTGGATTTGATTTTCAGGCAACACACGCGAGATATAACCTTATTGATGTCGTGAGTAACTTACTTCTAACTTATATGTTTTAAATGTGAAGATTTGGATGATTAGATAGATGGCTGTTCAATTGTGAAACCGTAATGGATGAGACTGAAATTGGAAACTCAAATTCACAAATCAAATGTTTTAAAATTTCACATAACATAACCATAATAATAATACATCATAAAAAATTCCACCCGATCTGTTCAGCTGCTCCAACAAGATTGAGCAACAAATATCCAAAGTTTCGTATTTGTAATATTAGTAGGACGTATTTTTATTTTATTATATTCATAATCTTTCGAATTATCTCAAAATACGAAATTTACTCAATGTCAGAACGCTTATGAACGGGTACTAATTAAAATAACAATAAAAATAACCTAGAGGTACAGGGTACACTCTTAATATTATGTACTTCTAAAATTCGGGTTTTTGTGAGCTCACTGTACTAATACAGTATTTAAACGGACTGAGCGGGAATTAGTTTAGAAGTTTTTGTCTTTTTTCGCAAGAAAAGCAACATTGCAGCTAAGTAAACTTAGTAAGTGATGAGCCTATTAAATTTCGCCAAAACATGCAGTCTACCAAACTGCAATAAATTATGAACATAATAGTACATTATGATATAAGTGCGGTAAGTTGATAATTACAGCCGAGGCGTTATTGCTAGCTCGAGCCGAAGGCGAGAGCTATAATTAGCAGAGGCTGTAATTTATCAAAGCGCACGTATGTCATACGACGTTTTATAACATATTTGCGAGGAAATAAACAAAACTCTGACGACATTTTCAAATAAAAACAATACAGCGAAAAAAACGCGCAGAATAATATTTACTTGATCACAGATAACAGCCACAGACTAGGTAGAGAGATACTCTATCACAGCCTTAGAATACAATAATCACAGCACAGAGTAAGTAATCACTATGGATCACAGATTAGCAATGCGCGCGCATCGGCGCCTTTTTTTTTAAGCAACGGCACAGAACCAGCCGTTATGCCATTAATAATAAAGTAAATTAATATTTTTGTGTTTTGTTACAGAAAAATTAAAGTAATTTATGGTCTAAATTAATTAAATTAACGAATTTAATAATTCTTTATTATATTTTACCTCTCAAAGTTAATTTTATTCATAAAATGTTGACCACACTTTTCTGACATAAAGACTCTTTACTAAGATTTAAAAAGGTACCGTTCGTTTTAGACGGAGCATATCTCTCTACCTAGTCTGTGGACGGAGCATTTTGAAACCGTGCGTTTTACATTACACATTACAGCACTAGTGCGTAATAAGATACATTACGATACAGAAATTGGTCCAATAAGAAACCCTTTACGATTAAAATTAACGTGGTTGTTACACATATTGATTAGGTAAACGGGTAACTCACGTGTAATGAGGTCGGTCAATCCGACTCGAGTTTCGGCCGCGTCCGGCGGCTTTTTTCAAGGAGAGTGTACGCGCTCGATGGCTTCCCGTTTGGCACTGAAACGGGAACTGACGGGCAGTGCCAAACGGGAAGCCATCGAGCGCGTACACTCTCCTTGAAAAAGGCCGCCGGACGCGGCCGAAACTCGAGTCGGATTGACCGACCTCATTACACGTGAGTTACCCGTTTACCTAATCAATATAACCCTTTACGAGCAAATATGTTATAAAAGTGTTTACAAAACTTGTGCCAACCCTATAACCGGCGTCGATCTCATTCTTTCCCAATAACATAGTAACATTCTTTAGGTAGTGTTCTGTTCAGGCCAATTTATTTTCAATAACGCCGGCCCTGGAGGCTCGGGGCGGGACGAGGCGCGCGGGGGGGGGGGGGGGGGGGGGGGGGGGGGCAGGTGTTTAGCTGCTCATACATTTATCTCACTAGGGAATGAGTGCTAGTAGTCATTTTAGAATAGACTTTTGGAGGCGTTTTAAAGTCGAGAGTGAATCGGTTAATTCTAGGTAAGCATCCTCTATAGTAGAATTAATGAATGTAAAGTCTTTATTGATCACAACATTAAAAGTATACATACAATATAGAAAAACAGTATGACAAGTGAAACAACTAGCGGCCTTATCCCTGAAAGCAAATTCTTCCAGGCAACCTTGGTATGGACAAAAATCTTGGAACGCACAAAGCGTGGTGTGCGCACCACGCTTTCCCACCACGCCACAAATACTATTGTATAAATATTATAGGATTACGAGATAAACGTACATTCTAATAGGTTTACATGCAAATACGTAGAGTAACAAAAACAAAACCGCCGCAGATGCATATACAGTGCAAATCTATAAAAAATTCTATTGATATTTTCTTTTATTTCCGCAACTTCAATTGTCCGTCAACTTATTTTTTTTACTTTTGCATGCTGAACGGGTTGCCTTGGTTGGGTGTGACTTATTAAATGTATGTACAGTGTACACATTTCCACCCATCTGTCTCTTATGTACTCATATGCAAATAAAGTATTTTTACCTTCTACTTATTTTATTTCCCGTCTAGGTCTATTATCCAGGTTTTCATATCATCGAAGTTTTTCTCATTGTCATTATAAAGTGTATGCGGGTGACCAAAATAACGCAATAATCCCTCCTATCGTTAACAGTAACTTTTTAACAAAAGCTTGTGATGTTTTACCCGACGGCGTCACAAAGAATGGTAATGTTTTAATATCGTCAATTATTAGCCGTCTTTTTGCCGCGAGAGAATTTATTAAAAAATAACTGGGATGTAAAAACGCTTATAAGCTGAGAAGAGCGGCTGTTGGGTTAAGGTATAAGCGATAGCGGTTTAAAATTTACACTTATGTTGAGCACGGTAGCATGATTAACCTAATTTAATCTATGCGTTTATTTGAATGAATTTCAATACATAATGACAATGTTTATTAGGTTTTTTATTATTTACCTATTTTTTACGGTATAAATTAATATTCCGTAATTTATTTATTATTATTTGAATTTTTGACTTATAACACTTGTTGGTTGATGTTCTCTTTATTTCACTAGTGACCATAATTTACCCGCATGGTTTCAGTTTTTGTTATTTACTTGGGATTATAAATAATTATTATCCCAAGTAAATAATTAATATCCCTTGTTGTTGTTTTAGGCTATATTCTTAATGTAATGCAAATTTCAACTTGATTCGTTTTAGATGTTCCGGTGTGATTAAGCAACAAAAATTGAAACGTCCAAATTTCCGCGTTTATAATATTAGTATAATGTTATAATAAAGAGTTTTCTATCTATACATATATACTCGTATTTATAAGTTACGGCTAGTCTAAGGCGCCTGCCGATCCGAAGACCCCGGGTTCAAACCCCACACGCATCACTGTCTTTTCGAAGTCATGTGCGTGATGCCGATAACTTAAAACGATGAGGGCAAACATCGTGAGGAAACCGACATGTAACAAGAATCTTCCGAAGTCAGGTGTCATCCACTAACCCGCACTGGGCCAGCGTGGTGGATTATGGTCTTAACTCTCTCCTTGCGAGAGAAGGCCTCGAGTCCTAGCAGTGGAAACATTTAGTGGGCTGTTGATGATGATACTACTAGTATTAATACGAGTATTCTATTGCACGCCGCGCAGTGCAACTCGACAATCGCTTGTGACTTGGTCCGTCACCGAACCTGAAACCTCCGGGCTATGCGTAGCCATCAAAGAGATTTCGCGAGTTACCGAGTTTATACGGAATTTTTGATACCTAAGCCACTCTGTATTAAAATACTTTTCGCCTTTTTCATAACCAACAGCAGGGAGGACAGGAGAGACGGGCTACAGACAGGGATACCTTGAACCGGCGACTGCGCGCGTTTCCTTAATAACGAGCTGTTTTTTTTAATAAATCCACAAATCATTCAAATTGAATAGCGATCAAATGTCAATCTTATACCGTATACTTAAAGGAAACAACTCAAATAAATAATGTAGTTTAAAACACTCATTCTGGAAGTTAGATGAAATGTATCTTTGGCAATCTATACTAATATTATAAAGCTAAAGAGTTTGTTTGTTTGAACGCTAGGATCTCGGGAACTACAGGTTCGAATTGAAAGATTATTTCTTTGTCGTATAGTCCATTTATTGAGGAAGGCTATATATAGGCTATTTAACATTACGCTACTATCAACAGGAGCGGAGCATGCATAAAAAAATTAACAAAATCGGGAAAAAAAATTGCTTTTTGAGAGCTTTCGTTGCGTGACAGCATGTGTCTATCTTTCAAAGTTTGCGTCATTAGATCCTAAGTTAACAGAATTTGTTCAAAATTTTAATTGCTACGACCAATTTTTGATAGATGGCGTAGCGAAGCGCGCACGGTTCAGCTAGTTTTTAATAATTTGATAAAACAAAAATACGTATTCTATATTTTCCTATGATTTAGCTGATGGACTAATTACAATGGTTTGTTTTGGACCCAGACCGCATCCCTGTTCTGTAAACGCAAAAATGCCGTCTCGTGAGCGACGATGCAGTCTACGATAGAGCGTGAAATAACTAGAAGAAACCGATTCACTCTTGACTTGAAGACACAAAGATTGTATCTATCAGGAACACCCATTCCACAGTCTATACGTTCTTATTACGAAAATAGAATTAAACCTCCTGGGTGAGTATTTGGAACGTCCACCATGAAACGATTTAACGTTTGTCAGTCTCATTTACTAACAGTTTTACTTCCTCCCTGTATAATATTTTTCTCACAAAATAGAATACATAATAAATTCCTAACAATCCCGTCTAAATAAACTCTTTATTCATGAGGACACAGCACTCTCGATAAAGTAGGTATAAATCCTCGGAATCCATTTGACTCCTCCATTTGATTTCTCCCTTCCCCTCCTGAGTTCATCCCTGTAAGCCGATAGTGTAAAAAATGTCATTTTCTCACCTGGGAGTGAGGGTGTCATATTTATCAGTAATAGGTTTGTGGTTGACCGTCGTCTTGGTCGATGGAAAGCGCAGGTGTGGTCAGAGATAATGAATTATGTGCCTAGTTTTTTGTCCATGGTTTAACACAACACTGGCCTGATGGTTAGAGAAGGTTTGCTTGAAAGTGATGTTTAAAGTCGACGTAATTATTTCACTCTGGCTTTCTTAATCATCTCTCATGAAACCAGCCTTTTTTTTAGTAAATCTCACAGAAAATTACTTACAATTTACAACTCAAACTGCACAGCAGTATTGAAACCTCATATTCCATTCTACGGTTGCCTGGAAGAGAACAAGGCCGCTATTTGCGGATTCATTTGTTTACATCTTATGTATTTTTTGTTAGTTTCAAATTAAGTATAATAAAAAAAATCCCAGTAAATATATCTATAATAAGTGCTAGGTAATGATTTGTACTCTTCCTGTTCCAATAGTTGCGTGTCACTGTGCTGTTATGTAGCAGGCATGTTCCTTACCATTAGGCACATGTCCTGCTCGTCTCGTCACTCTTTAATATTTAAAAAAAAAAGTGAAATACGGTGCTATCAACATAATCTGGAGAACGACCAAAAGCACAACTACTAAGTTACGAGTATCAAAACAATATTTTCGATCGTGGCGCCATCATTGCTTTCTACAAATAAGTTGGTCGTACAGTACGCGTTATATTTCGGTATGTGACGTGTATTTATTGTTTTTGTGAGCGACTAGCGAGCGTTTGGGGTTGTAAATATTTTTACAGCATCCCTCGAAGGGTTGATAGTTTTTGATAAGCGATAACAAACGCTGTAAAACAACATTTTCGAGGGAAACGATATACTTGGATGGTAAGTTGTAAAGCTTATCAGGCGAGTAAAATACGCCACATTCTCGTTTGCAAACTATGATCCTGTGTATAAAACTGTGGATATCGTAAAGGTGTTAAATCGTACTTAATGTATTTACGCGTCCTATATCCTATTATAAATCCTACCGTTTCGTAGTGGTAGTGGGCTCCTTTGCAAGGAGCCCTGAGAACTAAATGCAACTTTCCTATTCATTGACTAAGTTCAAAAGAGAAGGAGGTTCTCGATTAAGTTGTATGTTTTTTTCCAAATCATTACCCAGCACTGCACTGCGCCCGTCACCCAGAAATGTGAGAGGTTTTCTATTTATTATCTGTAATTTCACTAGACAAAAGACAATGGTCTTTCCAACCGGAACATAGTGATGTTTTGAAACTCCATAATTTCAGCGTTACAGTAACTTAAAAGTAATGGCTGGTCTAGTCGGGAGAAAGGCGACTGTCGATCGAAAGCCCCGGGTTAAAATGCAACGCTCACCACTGGCTTTTCGAAGTCATGTGCATAATGCCACTAACTTAAAAATGTATAAAAAAACATCGAGAGAAAACTGACATGTACCTTGAATCTTTCATGAGGTCATGTGTCATCCAGCAATCCGCACTGGGCCAGCGTGGTGGACTAATGCCTTGACTCTGTCCTTACAAGAGGCCTCGAGTCTCAGAAATAGGAACATTTAGTGGGCTATTTATGCTTTTTCAGTTATTCTGCCGTCAAGCAGAAATACGTCAACGTTACTGTGTTCCGGTTTGAAGGGCAATGTATACAGAGAAATTATTGGGCTTAGAGATATAACACCTTACATCTTTGGGTGATATTTGTGCAGTGCAGTGCTAGGTAATAATTTCAACTCTTCATGTTCCTATAGCTGCTTGCCACTGTGCTGTTATGTAGCAGGCATGTTGCTTATCATCAGGAACATGGCCTGCTCGTCTCATCACTCTTTAATAAAAGAAAAACTAGCAAAGGTGTGGTACCCAACGTGTACTTCGCAAAGAGTACACGTAGAGGATATGTAGAAATCGCAATAACGAAGCTTTCTGTTATTCCCCGGTCTGTTTTCCTCGCGGACTGCGGGCTCGAGAGCTCGGGATCTCGGGCCTTGCACCAGCTCATTAATATTAAACGGCCGCTCGCTCCACTTGCAGTTAAATAGGTTACCGAGACAGGCTGCCGGCTGCCACACACCCCGGCCTGCTGCGGTGTACCAATCATACGAATCCTCGATGTAGAGCTCTTTTTTCGATAGGTATCAAACAAAAATTGACAGTCATAGGAACTGCCGATAGAAGTGAAAACTTGTAACTCAGAATTTAGTAAAAACTTATAGTCACTTTGGAAACTACGCGGGTGAAACAGGAGGGCGTGGTTTTCCGACGATTTACAGATTTGATTATGTACGGCATTGGTTCCATACAGTTTCAATACCTTTTCTAATCCATTATTTCGCAATGCCGTACAAAAATCATGCGACAAGGAGAAACGATCGAGGATTGCAACCTCCCCTCTTCGACTGTACTCCGTTGGACAGCTTACAAGTGACGGAATAGTGCTGAATCTTATTACTTTATACCCTTCTATCATCCTACATAGGTCTCCTTATGGTTCATTTGATACGTACATTTTGTTCGCGGGCCTGTAGTCTAATATAAAATATTATATGCATTATCGGGAAGTGGTCCTACCTGCCCTGGTACCATTAAATTCGCGCCGTAACAGAGCGTCAGCTGAGCGAGGGTCGGGGTAAAAATTAACAAAGCAGAGGTCAGCGCGACAAGACACGGCAGCCATTACGGTAATGGCTTCTGACCTCACTTACACCGCAGCGTAACTACAAAGCGTTGCACTTTAGCCGCTCACGACAATAGCCCAAAAATGTCGCTTAAAATTGTTGTCTTTTATATTTTCCAATGGCGTTCGTAATGCTTAGTCCGTTAACCTATCCAATTTAAAAAGTCTTGTGAAACGATGTGCTTATGTATGTAACGATTGGACCGTTTTTGTATTTGATAGTTTTCACCCTAGTTTTTGTACCCACTTTTTTTTTTAATTTTTTAATCGCGATTTCAATACTTTTCATGAACAACTTAACTCACAACAAGAAACAAATCAACTTTCGTTCATTGAGACGAAGAGTAGTCTCATTTTGCCAATTATTCTACCGCCAAGCAGTAATGTGCAAACATTACTGTGTTCCGGTTTGAAGGGCAATGTTTCCAGAGAAATTACAGGGCTTAGAGATACAACAACTTAGATCTATGGGTGACGAGCGCAGTGCAGTGCTAATGATTTGGGCTCTCCATGTTCCAATAGCTGCGTGTCACTGTGCTGTTATGTGGCAGGCATGTTGCTTACCATCAGGCACATGTCCTGCTCGTCTCGTCACTCTTTATTTAAAAAAAAAAAAAAAAAAAAAAAACACTTATTTAAATTTATATGGCAGAACAGCGTTTATTTTTTGTACAACTTGTTAATTATGAAATATAAGACAATCTTATTAAAAGTAAAATACCGACAAGTGTAGGAATTTTTTGAAATTGAAATTATTGCCAGTTCAAAAATCTCTATTGTATAAAGATAAAGCTCCTTTTAAAAGCTCGGTTGTAAATGGCTTTCGAATATTATTATTTTTTGATTAAATATGGAGTGACGAGACGAGCAGGTCATGTGCCTGATGGTAAGCAACATGCCTGCCACATAACAACACAGTGACACGCAGCTATTGGAACATGAAGATTCCAAATCATTACCTAGCACTGCACTGCGCTCGTCACCCAGAGATCTAAGTTGTTATATCTCTAAGCCCTGTAATTTCTCTGGAAACATTGCCCTTCAGACCGGAACACAGTAATGTTTGCATATTACTGCTTGGCGGTAGAATATTTGGCAAAGGTGTGGTCCTTCCCCAGGCGGACTGGCGGACTCTGCCAAGAGTCCTACCACTACTAAATTCGAACAATTTTCGAATAATATAAGAATAAGAATAAGAATAATTTATTTACACACAGAAAGTTACATCATACACAAAAACTTCACAGGATAGCAGAAAAGGTTGACAATATCATTACAGTATTTGTGTACATAAAAGATGTTTAGCGGGCCCCAAACTAAGCACCAAGCTTGTATCTTGGGGTCCTGGTGCGAAGTAATACAAATCTTCCTGGGCTGAAAACTAAGTTGCAAGGAAAAAAATTACAAATTATGCATTCACGGTTAAGCCGTGAAGTAAAAATAAATGCATGACGATAATAATAACAATAGCTACCTCATCTCTGCACCATAGTTAGTGGCTATATCATTTTTAGTTGAAAATACCGCGGAGAATACTCTCAGTTTCTTCATATGACAGCGTAAACAGTAGATCTCTAACACTTTTTTGAATGAGAACAGTGGAAGATTGTAGTGATCCTTTTTGAGTTGTCTACAAATGTTGTTGTAAACGTATGGGAGAGAAAACGAAGGGGAACGCTTCGCAATTTGTGATCTCACTTGTGGTATTGGAATTCGACATGAGAAGTAAATATGTAAATGACTTTTTCATCCCACCAACTCGGAAAGAGTACTTTTGCTCCTCGATATCAGGGCGCAAAAGTCGTTTTTACCCTCTAGAGGTTAAAGTAAATTTGAATTTAGAACATCGTGTGTACTGAGGTTTTGAATTCAAAACATAATTTAACCTATTTATTTCTACCTCCTTGGTGCCGAATTCATCATACATTTATTTTTAATTTGTTAAAAACTCATACTCGGAACCTCTTTGGTGTACTTTTTTTTAAATGCTTTGCGCGCAATTTTCTTTTCACGTATGGAGGATAGAGGTAAAGAATGTTATTTCAAATGGCAAAACATTTTTAAATGCTATGAATGAATCAATTGTAATCGAATTGAAGTATGCCGAGTTAAATAATTAAATATTGTTGACTACTAAAATAGTAACTAATAGATAATTTCAACTACTTGTGCAGTACAAAATAATGTAGTAAATATAACATCAAATAAATAATTACTATTTTGAGAAAACATGTAGGTACAATATATTTTGAATTCAAAACTTCTTTTGGCGCGCCAAAGACAGATTTTTCGTGGGCTGTCAATTTAATTCTAGCGTCACGCTCGGGAATGATAAGAAATCTTTGGGTAAACTCGGGACCACAGCCAATGGCCATCTAGAAATGCCTCAGCCTTTCCCATTGGCCATTTAAAAATGTGTCAGCATTTCTAGATGGCCATGCCCACGCCCTCCGGTTTCACACGCGTAGTTTCCAAAGTAAAAATCAAATTCTGAGTTATAAGTTACCACTTCTATCGGCTGTGCCTAGGACTGCCAATATTTTTCTTTTATGAATTCTGAATGGTACGTTTATTAATTTCCTTTAAAATGTACCCTGATGCAAATTTAGCGCTACTATAATTTATTGTATTTGGGCGGACACTTTTTCATGTACACATACGAAACTCCTTACCTCAATCGGTCAACTCTCCATATTTTCACGTCATATTGTTATTATTAAAACCATGGCTAAATAAACTTAAGTTTAAAACTTATAAAATTGAATACAAGTGAAAAACCGAAATACCATAATAATAAGTGATTCTAGCGACCAAGAAGTTTATTTAACGCCAACAGAATCGACTGAAACTGAAAATGCGCAAAGCGTTTAGTAATTTCCTCGCTAGGGGGGGATGAAAAATTACGTGTTACACTCGAGTGCAAAGATTTTTACCTTGTGCCCTTTTGATTCCCTTGCTACGCTCAGGATTCTATTTTTTGAATCCCTCGCTACGCTCGTGATTCAACTTTAGAATCCTTCGCTTGCTCGGTCATCAAAATTGAGCACGCGGTTAAAAAGCCACTTTGCACTCTTGTACAACAAATAACTATTATTACAAAAATAAAACTTCTTATCAGATAGAGCCAGCGCGGTACTTGGTACTACTAGTATTACTGGTAAGCTAACTTTAACAGACATATTTTTTTACAAAAATTTCGAACTCGTTTTTAGAATAAAGTAATCCTCTTATATTCCTTAACAAAATAGATAATTCTGGATGAAATAAATAAATAAATATTGAAAATCTCATTGGAATAACTCGAGGAGTTGGTATTTGGAATAAGCGTAGGTTTTACAAGCTTGACACCATCTAAGTTGAATAAATAAGTAAACATTTAACCTTATTTCCGTAATTCCTACTAATATTATACTTAAATAAGAAAGTTTGAATGTTTTGATATCTGGATATTTGTTTCTAAATCACATCGTAACGTATTAACAGATCGGGCTGAAATTTGGAAAGGATTTATCTTCTGAAAGAACACACAGGCTACTTTTTATTCAGTGTAAATAATGGGGAGGGCAACTACGCGGCTAATATTATGAATTTCAATAAATATATTCGTGGACAAATATATTCAATGTTTGGATATTTTGATTTTTGTTGCTCAATCACGTCGGATTACCTGAACATGTCTATCTACTTATTTAAAAATTTGAATGCAGATAAATTGTAATCTCGAATATCTCATAGGCACATCACACTTACTTTCAAATATTCATTTCACATCTGTAGTGGTAGGACTCTTAGCAGAGTCCACCTGGGGAAGTACTTACCTCGCCTTTGCCAGTTTTTCTACCGCAAAGCAGTTTTTTTTTTTTTTTATAGCATAAAGTGACGAGACGAGCAGGTCATGTGCCTGATGGTAAGCAACATGCCTGCCACATAACAGCACAGTAACACGCAACTATTGAAACATGATTGTCCAAATCCTTACCTAGCACTGCACTGCGCTCGTCACCCAGAGATCTAAGATATTATGTCTCTAAGCCCTGTAATTTCTCTGGAATCATTGCCTTTCAAACCGGAACACAGTAATGTTTGCACACTACTGCTTGGCGGTAGAATATTTGGCAAAGGTGTGGTACTACTTCCCCAGGCGGACTCTGCTAAGAGTCCTACCACTACTAAATGTAGTACTACACTAGTAATGTGCAAACATAACTGTATTCCGGTTTGAAGGGTAATGTTTCCAGAGAAATTACAGGGCTTAGAGATATAACAACTTATATCTCTGGGTGACGAGCGCAGTGCAGTCCTAGGTAATGATTTGGATTCTTCATGTTCCAATAGCTGCGTGTCACTGTGCTGTTATGTGGCAGGCATGTTGCTTACCATCAGGCACATGTCCTGCTCGTCTCGTCACTATCTATAAAAAAAAAACTTATCATCCCGGAAAACTGTCGGGAACAGGAACTAAGCGGGTGAAACTACGACTCGTAGCTAGTGTTGTTCAAAGCGTCGTTAGTCGCGTGTCGGTGTGAGGCGCGGCCGCGTGCAAACATTGTATTTTACGCGTCCGCACGAGCACTCGGTTACGGGCTGGCCAGGCTCGATAAAAGTAACAATTTCGGACAACATTGCCGCGATGTCCCGCGGAATGGAATATATCCGAGCTTTCATGGATACTATGTATTTTATTTAAGGCTCTTTTTTACATGAAATTCAAAAAGTACTCTTTTGGCAGTTTTTCATTATTTCATTATATATAAAAAGGAGTTCAAAAACCTTTGCTTTGAAACTATAATAAAACTAGCTGATCGCGCGCGCGTTGCTATGCCATCTATCGAAAGTTCGGCCTACCAATTCAAATTTTGAACAAATTCGGTTAGTTTAGGTTCTAATGACGCAACCTTTAAAATATGACATTATGCTGTCACGCAACGAAAGCTCTCAAAAACCAATGTTTTTTTCCCGTTTTTGTTACATTTTTCATTCATGCTCGGCTCCTGTTGATAGTAGCGTAATGTTAAATAGCCTTATAGCCTTCCTCGATAAATGGACTATCCTACAAAGAAAGAATCTTTCAATTCGAACCAGTAGTTCCAGAGATCCTTGCGTTTAAACAAACAAACAAACTCTTCAGCTTTATAATATTAGTGGTGTTGTGTGTGAATTGCCCACCAATATTTATTTATTTATTTATTATTTATTAGTATAGATATGTATTTAATGTTGTTTTATAGAAAACTTTAACAAAGATTCATGGTTACAAATCATAGTTTCACGTGTATCAACCTAAGTGTTACCCATCCTCGGCTTTACGTTTCCAATCGCTACTAGCTGTCTTTCGTAAATCGTCACTCCATCTAGTATCAGTTTCCTGTCAACCGTTTTTCAACTTTTGTGTTGATTGCATCTGTAGTAGATTTTTTTAAAGAGACAAACTTCGATATTTTAATGTTTTATTTATTTTAAAGTAATATAAGGTTTTGCCATAGGGTGTTAGTTGTCTAGAAATTTGAGAAAAATCGATGATTAGGTATGAATAATTCTTAAGTAAGTACCTAAACTACCTGATTGTGAATAACATATGTAACTAAACAGTGCCTTCTTTCATTTCAGGTAAGTTTATGAGACAGACACTCCATTTTACCTTCCTCGGAAAATACGTTCCGGTAAGTTATTAAAATCCAGCAAACTTTAGTTTTCTTTTTCATAGAAAACTCTTTATTATGACACAAACAAATAGAAATAGCACAGTAAAACATTTAGGAACTAGCGCTACAAGTGGCGGCTTTATTGTTGAGACCTATCTCTTCCAGGCAACCAGCATTTTGTTTATAGCATTGATATAAATCATTTGATGCGCACCTTGAAATTGGTAATAAACTGCGTCTGTGTGTGTAGCGTAAGTGGTTTACATACCACCAATATACTTGAACCCTAGAATCGCTAGCGGCGTGGTATTCTGTAGTTCTACTTATTTTGGTTGTTGTCAACGAATAGTGTTAGGTAAAAACGTCCGGCGTTCACCACTTCCTGCAACCGACTAGAACGGAAAGAGTGAGCTCACTCTTCCAAACGATGACAAAATTCTGTGCGGCTGAAGTTTGGGAGGGCACATCCAATGGTTTATAGTAGGGGTCGGCAACGCACGGCTGCGACCGGCCTTCGTGCGTCACACGAGGGTGTTACATTTTTTTATTTTTAAATAATTGAAAGCTTAACAATTATACCATTAAAAGAGCAATTCTTGTATGTATATATAGAATCTGAATCTAGGAAACGGCTCGAACGATTTTCATGAAATGATGTACGCAAGGGGTTTCAGGGACGATAAATCAATCTAAAAATGTTTCATTTCAAAAAATGCATTTTATGCCCGTTTTTAGATAATGAAAAACTGTTATATTAACTAATAGAGTGCGACGGTCAATTTCGCAATTTTGCGCGACATTTTTTTTGTTGAAAAATCTATTACCTACTGAGAGGTCTTTATCTGTAGATATGTCAGCGTTTAAACCGGGCAAAACTCGGTCAGCCAGGTACTATATATATAATATAGCGAATGAATATAATACAAACATACATATTTATTTATATTCATTCGCTACTAATGTTATCGCAAACGCAGTTTTTTCGCAGGGTGGTGGAGTAGAAATACAAAATTTCAAAAGTGCGGTCCGCTTTTAACTACTTTTTGATCATGTGTTTCTGTTTATGTTTATTAAATAATTAATTAAATACGAGTAAAACGGAAAGGATTGGAACACAGATAGCTATTTCAAATAAAAAAGTGAAAACGCGCTTAGATTATAAGTCTTTTAAATATACAACTCGAATTTTGTTAATAAAGAAATAAAATGCCAAAAGTAAGCTATATAAAATTTGGTAAATTTAAAAAAACTGTTGTAGATGAAGTCAAAATTTAACACGAAAAAAAGAAATTAGTGTCGTCGTATTTGTGGTAAAATATTGTTATTTGTAGTTCCTTTGGAAAATTAACAATTCTGTTGACCGCACAACTTTTTCCCGTTCATTCAAATTCCAGTTCATTTCGTGAGAAATTGAATCCCGCATCAGATGGTAAAATTTCGGCAAAATATACGGTTTATATTCAATACCGCGCCAGTGTTGCCATACTCTCAATCAACGTCCGATGAAGGCACAATATGCATACGTTTATGTAATGTCGGTCGGTTGGGCGATCTATATTTATTTTAATTTTATTTGTAGACAACGAAGTAACATACATAAATATGAAGACCAAAGAAAGATTCGAGCGAAGACGAGTAACTGAATTTTCATAATAAGACCATTTAACTTAAGAATGCGTTACCTCGATGAGTATTTTCTGATGGATATGCCATCGTGAAATGGTAAAAACTGTCAAGTTATAATCTATCGACAACAGGTGACAAACTAATCTCTTAGTAAACGGATAATAATCTCACGCGTTAGATTTTAATCTAACGGTGTTGACAATAAGTAACCGTAAAAGTAACAAATATAATTAAATTACATTCAAGTCCAGAGTGAATTACTCAGATACAGAGTCATGGCTGACGTTCCTTTGTTTCTGTAAAACCACCTCTTGACAACGATTATTTTATTACTTTAACGAAACGTTCCACGTCTCATTATTTTTATTTCACAAAGTACCAAATTTCATCACCAAAATTAGTTTTCCTTCATACTAAGCACACATTGTTGGAGTGTTTGTTCACTTTGACGGCTGGTAATTGGACGGTGTACCCTCGCGGGACTGGCCGCTGATTGGTCCACGTCACGGGGTCTAGGAGACCCCGGGGTCACCCGCACGGGGCATGCACGACCCACTGGGAGTGTAAAGGTTGATTACCACGAAATTAAACCTGTGGTTAACGTGTTTATTTAATTGGATTTGTAATTATGCGTTTACTATATTTTAGTGAAAAAAATTGCTCAAAAATATTAAACTATTTCGTAATTTTACGGACTAAGCTGATCTATTTCATAAAAACATATTTAACTGACCTAATAACCTTTATCAGGGACAATTAGAGGTATTTTCCTAAAACTCTGTTTAGAATGTTGTTTTTCAAAAGTTAGTTAGTGCAAATCTCTAGTATATAAGAAAAATAGTGGTAGGATTCTATAAAGTTGCGCCACACTTTTAAGCCATTTATTCTACCGCCAAGCATGAATGTGTAAACATATTCTGTGCCGGTTTGAAAACCACTGTTTCTAGAAGTTATGGTTATGCAAGACATAATTCATTGCGAGTTATCACATTGGTAGTTTCAATGATATAGTGCTCTAAGTCTCTGTATGCAATTGTTTAAATCTCTATATGCAATTGGCACTGTCATGAATCCCTTCATATTCAACGAACAAACTCATCACCACAAATCAAGTAAAGTATAACATTGAAATGATATTCATATCTCTGTTAAAGTCCCACATAAGTATGATACGTCTAACTTACACGACGGGATCAGGACGAAGCAAAATTAGACCTTGTTCCAACGACGTATAACACAGAATCATTTTTCAAGCAAGACTGTCTCGGAGTACTTACAAAATGAGACTTGTCACACTGGAAAAGAGCAGAGGACAAATAGGTATTGTCTCAAAAAGTACAACATATTTTCCTTCCAACAGAACAAGCCAAAGTAACGTGTTTCTTGCAAGGAAAGTTATACAGAGGCTTTTTATCTAAGACCAATGGAAATTATGATACAATGACATTGAAAACTTATTACGCAAAATAATATCTAGTCCCCAAAGCCTAAACTTCTTTTTTTTTTTACTTTTATAGGTTTACACTTGACCGCCATCTCGCCTGATGTTAAGCGACGATGCGGTCTACGATGAAGCGTGTTTACCTAGAAAAAACCGATTCACTCTCGATTTGAAGACACAAAGATTGTAACCATCGGGGAAAACTCACTCAGCCAACGTATTTCACAGCCTAGACGTTCTTATCACAAAAGTAGAGTCAAATCTCTTCGTTCGTGTCTTTGGAACATCAACCAAAGTCAAAGTCAAAGTACTTTATTCATAAATGTACAATTTACACGTCAATAAATAAAAAATAAAAACAAAAGAAAGAGCATACAAATTGTATACATTTTCAAAGTTTGAAATGACTACTTTACTGTATTATAATAATTATTGTACAGAAAACTGTCAAGCATTATATGAGTATAATATGTTTTTATAACAATTGTACTGATCCATGTCAGATTTTTGTATACATTTTTATAGGACTTTGCCATCACTCTCTAAAAATTCGGTGTAACTATAAAAAGTTTGATCGATAAGCCAGTCACTTTAATTTGTTTTTGAAGCTGCCGAAACTTGGGGCAGATATAACTATTTTGGGAAGAGTGTTATAAACTTCAGGTCCCATAATGTGAGTTAGCTTCCGTGACCTTATGAGAGAGTGTGATATGACATCCAGCTTGTCCGCGTTACGTATGTTTCGAGAATGTCTCTCTCCTCGCGTATTGTATGATTCTAGATTATTTCTGACATACACAGCCACCTGGTATATCAATATAGCAGGTAACGTAAGTATGCCAAGCTCTTTGAAATATGGTCTGACGGATGTGCATTGCGATACGCCAACGATGGCACGTACGGCACGTTTTTGGGCGCGGAACGCACGCTCCCAGTCGGCAGCGCGCGCGTATAGCTCGGCGCCGTATTGTAACCGAGAATGCACTGTGGCGAAGTAACACGCACGTGACACTTCCGCAGACACCACTCGGGATACTCGTCTTAGCGCAAAGCACGCACTGCTGACTTTAGCACACATCTTGTCGATGTGGTGTTCCCACGTCATGCTGCGATCAATCTCGAATCCCAAAAATGTGGTGGTCTGTACTTGCTCAATCCTTACACCGTTTAGCGAAACTTTAAGCGATTTTGTATGATGGCCCGACAGACAAAAGTGAACGAAATGAGTCTTTTTTGAATTTAACATAAAACCATTAGCTCTAAACCATGAATTTAAGCCGTTAATTACAATATTTAATTTCTCTTCTAAATCCTCAATTGAAAGAGCTGTTACTACGGCAGCCACAACCATGAAACGATGTCGCTTTTTCGAGCTACGAGCATTCCATTGTATTGAGCCAGATAGCTAATATACTTGTTGTAAATCATCAATCATCATCAACAGCCCACTAAACGTTCCCACTGCTGGGACTCGGGGCCTTCTCTCGCAAGGAGAGAGTTGAGGCCATAATCCACCACGCTGGCCCAGTGCGGGTTGGCGGATGACACATGACTTCGAAAGATTCTAGGTACATGTCGGTTTCCTCACGATGTTTTCCTTCACCGTTTTAAGTTAGCGGCATTACGCACATGACTTCGAAAAGACAAATAAATACTCGTAGTAAATACTTAGTTCTAAATGCAACCAACCTACCAACTAAGCAACTGGGTTAGGAAGGTTGACCATTTGCAGTATTTCATCGATGTTTTACGTTGTGTTGGCTTAGTGAGAATTAAAATATCGGATGCATCTACAAAAATCCTTTTTCGTGTCTAAAAATAGCCTATTATAACCTTACCCAGGCGATGAACTAATGTAATTAAAATCAGTTCAGTAGTTTAGGAGTGGAAGGGTAACGGACGGACAGACTGACAGAGCGACTTTCGCATTCTAATAAAGTTATAAATGTGTTTGTTTAGGCATTTGAATATTTTGCTAGTACGTAGGTATATATAGGTACCTATGTATTATAGGACTTCCCGAATAACTCAATTTTACTAAAAGTTCACCTTTTCCTTTGTCTAGGTTTCAATACGTAAACTATGCTACTAATATCTTACTAATATATCATAAATGCGACAGTTTGCCATTTTGTAGTTCAATCGCGTCGAAAAGCCTGAACGTTTCGGTTTAAAATTTTTGATGACAGTTAGGTTATAATCTTGAATAAAGGCCGGGTCACACAGAGGCGATCCGGTAGCGATAGCGATCCGATAGCGATACCGAGTATGGGATCGCGCCCGCTTGCTGTGTGTCAGGTTGCATACAAATTCGAACATTACAAAAAATATCGTCTCGCTATCGGATCGCTATCGCTATCGGATCGCCTTTGTGCAAAGATTTTTAACCTCAAGATTTATAGAGTTCATGACTACTAAGTGCTTCTCCTTCTTTCAATTACAATTCAATTTCAATTCAATTTTCAATTCGATACTCAAAAAGTATTGCCATAAAGAAAATATTCCACTAGATATGGGTAGTGCAGCGATAGTCTGATGAATTCACCCCGTGTTCTGTGCATTCTAAAAATACGTTTTAAAAAGAGGTTTTATGTAATAACATAACTAAAATAGGAGGTACTTTAATAAATAATCAAAAACAAGGCAATAAAACATTTATTTCAAATGGTACTTTACATTCAACGTTACAAGAATATAGTTTGCCTGTCATATGTATATCATACATAGTAGCAGCTCGCCCAGGCTTCGCACGGGGCAACTCGGAACTTAGGTATAGAACATTTCAATGTTAGTAGAACTTGTTGTAGTAGACAGGCTACTATTATTTAGATGTTGTAGTAATTCAGAATGATTGATTTATTTGATAATCTGTACTTCATGAAAAATATTGCTTTATTATACACACAATATTTTATCCTCTTCTTCGGAACGGCACATCTGCGAAATAATAATTAATTTGAATAAATAAAACAATCCAAATTATTACCAGAAATCTAGTGATACATTCAAGTTGCATAATTATTTCTGTAAAATGTGTATGAATAATCTTTTATTTTGAAAGCTTAGAGCATCATATCTACTCACACAATTGATAGGTCTCTTGTGTGAGTGGGTATGAAGTAGGTGTAGTGAGTAGGGTTTATACCTACTAAAAGCATCATGTTATCTTGTTAGCGAGATAAGATAGTGTAAGTTAATGGGAGTTTGATGTAATTCCTACTCCAGAAAACAAGAGTTGGAATGGCAGTGGGAGTAGAAACAGAAATTGAAGCGTCATGGCCATCTAGACTAGATATGTATAGGTAATGGTAACCATGGTAACACGCCATGACCATCTAAAAATGTTTACGCATTTGTGGCCATAGCTCCGAGTTCACCCGAAGATTTATTTCATTCCCAAGCATGATGTTTGAGTTCAATTCACGGCTCACGAAAAATCTGTATGCAGTGCACCAAAGGAAGTTTTCACTTAAAAAACTAACAAATGCGAATCCGCTGGCAAAATCTAGTACCTATTATTAGTAAACGGTCAGTAAATAAACTGTCAATTATGTACCGACTTGTATATTTCATGGGTAAATTTGTAAGAAATAACTGGTCACACTTTTTTTTTTGTTTTGTTATTTAGGTTATGTTTACATTTTACATATTTTACAAATTTTGGATTAGATATTGCCGTTATTGTATAAATTTAATTCACGTAGATATCTAGAAGGCATTAATATGAATTTCTATCAAGTCGTCATAACAAATATTATCTACTTACGTGTAAAATGAGATTCCATTGATTTATCTTTTGCAGAGGCTATTGCAGCTTATAATAACTACACAACGCACATTGTTTAACACAAATATCACCAATCTTTTAACAGTCTTTCACAAACAAGCTTTGAATCTTCTTTAAATACACACAATATTTAATAAAACATAAAAAAACCGAGTCTGAGCTTTGAACAGACTTTTGTTTGGCAACGCCATGTCAGATTTGTAATTTAGCCAGAGAAAAAGCCGGCCACGGTGATAAGGACGGAAAATCAGTATCTCTTTCTCTTTTTTTCACAAGTGATAGATAATTAGACTATCTCATTTCCGCAAGTCGTGACGTCACTTATTGTGCCCCCCTGCCTTTGTGTGACCCGGCTTTTAGAAAGGCTATTTATCGCTGTAAAATAACAGGAACTGTAACTACGCAGGTAAAGCCACGTCCTGCTACTATTAGTGTATTATCTGAGATGGTCTGTAAACAGATCGCGTCTTGCTCCATATTCGTACGGTCCCG
Source organism: Ectropis crepuscularia (assembly GCA_963693475.1). Taxonomy (NCBI): domain Eukaryota; kingdom Metazoa; phylum Arthropoda; class Insecta; order Lepidoptera; family Geometridae; genus Ectropis; species Ectropis crepuscularia. Next base: position 29,155,859 of record OY856350.1, on the reverse strand, counting down.
CCGAATCCCTCGGGAAGGTATCTGCGTAAAATGTCCTAAGGCCTACGAAAATAGATTCACAGATCCTTGGGTCCGGGATAAACCTCCACTATTACGGAACCTCCGCTGGGATATGAAATATCTTAGTTATTTAGGATAAGCACTTTCTAATCTGCTCAGTATTTTCGATAGGTTAGGGAATGGCCAATGAAGTGGCAAATGTTGTAGTGGTAGGACTCTTAGCAGAGTCCGCCTGGGGAAGTACCGCCACATTTGTCAGTTATTCTACCGCCAAGCAGTAATGTGCAAACATTACTGTGTTCCGGTTTGAAGAGCAATATTTCCAGAGAAATTACAGGGCTTGGAGATATAACAACTTAGATCTCTGGGTGACGAGCGCAGTGCGGTGCTAGGTAATGATTTTGGCTCTTCATGTTCCAATAGCTGCGTGTCACTGTGCTGTTATGTGGCAGGCATGTTGCTTACCATCAGGCACATGTCCAGCGCGTCTCGTCACTTTTTATTAAAAAAATAAAAATAAAAGGGAGAGCTGTGAATGTGAGCTGTGAGTGGCTACAACGGGCGAATCACAAACGTATTATTATAGGTTCGATTTCCACCTAAACCAATGAATATTTTTCAAACAAAAAAGGTTTAATGTTTAGCCGTACATATTTCAATTAACCGACTTCAAAGGAGGAGGTTCTTAATTCGGTTATAAGTTTTTTTGAAGTAAAAACTAAACTTCTGTTGGCCCACCAGAGACAGTTTGTTCGTGGGCTGTGAATTGAATACTAGCGTCACACTCGGGAAAAAAAAATCGGGTGAACTCGGAAACATGGCTTTTGTCAATCTAGAAATGCGTTCACTCGCGTAGTTTTGAAGGTGAGCTACCAAATTCTGAGTTAGGTATAAATTTTCACGTCTATCGGCAGTTCCTATGTCTTCCAATTTTTGAAGTGAAAACTTCTTTAGGCGCGTTATAGACAGAATTTTCGTGGGCTGTGAAATGGACTCATGATCACCACGCTCGGATATGATAAGAAATTTCGGGTAAACTCGGGATGCTAGAGCGAGAAAGATAATGTGGTCAACAATCGTGCCAGACCGAGAAAGATAATTGTTAGAGGAGGACATGGGACAATACATACTCTTACTCTCTCTCGCTGCTCACTACCAGTGTTGACTGACACCTTAGCGACTTTCTCGCTGAAACTGGCGAATTTTTAAACTTTTTTATCACGACATTAACTTCTAGGTACTTACCACATCAATTGAACCTGTCACGAAATGTTAAATTTGCATTTCACGTCCATTGCAAAAAAGTTATGGTTGTAATATTTTATCACAGCACTTACACTACGTAAACACACAAAATGATACCCATTTTCATAAGAAAGTGCTTACACAAATACACTAACACAACATATTTATGATTTTTTAGCGAAATACATAAATAAATAAATAGCAAACACTAAAAACTTGTGAGTCAAACGGCATTTTCGACCCGCGTAATTATTTTTTTTAAATTTATTCTTGGCCATGGATACTAATCATTCAGCCGTAAAAGTTTTAAATTAAAATTATTTACTAGTCTTCATATAGTTAAGTATTTCTTATTTTAGTTTTCACTTCTGCCGTGCGGTTTTAAGCGCACACATTTTTTTTTTGCATGTACCTCTACTATGGTACGCGATGACTGGTAAGTCTGAATCGATTTTAGTGATTATTTTTTGTTTGATATCGAATACTTCAGAGGTAGTCCCATATGAATAGTATCAAAATGGGAGTGCCGGTTTTTTTAATATTAACAAAAAACTAAATAACTATAATTTTCTGACATTTATCTGGACGCCGCGACGTAGCCGAAGCTTCTTATGAAATCTAGTCGAGTGTCTGAATTTAATTATGAATTAAAATCGGTTTTTGCTTTTCGAGAGAAAATAAATAATTATGTCTGTTACTGTTTCTGTCAAACCTAATCCAAGGTGTTCGTTTATAAACATTTAGGTATATTATTGCCTGTGTAAACGTATTAGTTAGCACCGCATATATTACACTATTTACGAGCTTATCTGCGTAATTCCCGTACCTAATTATTATTTTCATAAAATTTAGCTTATGGTCTATTATAGACTATAATCTAACTGAGTTCTAAATTTCAACTCAATCCGTACAGCCGCGAAAGAGCAACTACTAACATTTAACTTTGACTTATAAAAGTAATATTGACAGGAAATTGAATTGAAAAGAATATTGTATGTTCGTAATGGACAAAACTGTTGGAACTCATAGAAGTTGTAATGCCTTATACTCTGTACACTGTTTATACAATAAAACATATTTTATTCTAAGTAAATTGGACCAACAGTGCTAAATTTAAACGTACTTCAAAACAGGTATTAAAATAAGGTAGTTTATATGAATGGGTATTCTCATTAAATAACCCAGCGTAATGTCTACGTACAGTCTCTACAGCTTTTTAGCGCCACTTCGAGTTAAACAGACACAAACTATACTCGCATTCTTTTCGACACTCCACGCCATCCCATTCCAAATGCATTTGCACCTTTCTCAGCCACCCACACCACATCCTAAAACTTACTCTAATGACCAGAAAATAGAGCTCACATTAGAGATAGGAGCAATTTAGCGAGGTTTGATATATCTGATGGTAGTTGTGTTGAAAAATAGACTGTATTCTTTGAGTAATAGAGTGGATAGGAGTTTGATGACACCGCCAGACGTGCACTTACGGTTTCATGTCTCGTAGTGCGGTGGAAAATAGTGATTTAGCTTCAGACAAATTGACTGAACCTGAACGAATGCTCCACCAAGCTAATCACATTTACCTCTACACTACATAGTGTTTTAAACACCATAACACATTTTATAGAAATAAGTACCCTATTGGTATCTAGTAGTTATTATAGTGGCTTACATGCTAATGTACTTATAATATTTTTTTGAATTAGTTACATGAAAGCAATTATAAATGCCATAATAGTGACAATAGTTCTCGCACCAAATCCATATAGCTACCCCAAGAAGCGTCACTCGACCACGTGACCACAATAAAGTCACAGTATAAAAAAATACGACAGTAGTTCGTCACCTTTGATCTTGGGAGAAACGCCGATAATATCTAGACATTGCGACAACCCTTGTCGCAATTTTAAAAACGTGCTATCAAAATAAAATTAAAACATACCGAAGAGCCCTGAGCGCGGATTAGCCCTGACCCGCGCTCCTACAATACTAATATCGTAATGTAGGCAATGCAGGAGTGCGCTTCCCGCGTCTCACTCCGCACACCCCGCACGATTGCCTCGTCTAGATGGCTTCGTCGAACGACTGTATGATTTAATAGACTGTGATAAAGTGGTATATTGCCTTGGTTCTCCAGAGCGACCGGAGCCGAGCGGAGCCGAGCGGAGCGAGTCGCTCGAACGCTCCCGCTGTCTATCCGTCTGTCTGTGTGACAAATTACGTAGCAAAACGATTAATGGATATGACGTCACGTGGATTTATGATATCTGGAGATAATAGTCCGTGATGTACGCTCGCGCGCGCGTCGGGATAACTCGCTTTTGTTATTTGTTAGTTGAAGAAGGCCTTGGGTTTGAAGGACAAGCTCAAAATAAGTTCTACGAGCATAATAGAGTTTCGGTGATCCTAACCGACTCGGTCTCGAGATTTAACCGCCAAGCAGTAATGTGCAGATATTGGTGTGTTCCGGTTTGAAGGGCAATGTTTCCAGAGAAATCACAGGGCTTAGAGAACAAGCGCATCGCAGTGCTAGGTAATGATTTGGACTCCTCATGTTCCAATAGCTGCTTGTCACTGTGCTGTTGTGTTTAAAGCGTATTGTCTACCATCAGGTATATGTCCTGCTCGTCTCGTCACACTACATTATAAAAAAAAATACATGAAAAAAAACAATGAATTTCTGCCGGCATTTTATTAAGCAATTCCATCAGTCGGTGGAGGAGTCGTTGTCGTCCTCTTCTGTGCTGGTGGTAGACTTCTTGGAGTCGTCGGACTCGTACGACAGGGTGACCTTGTACTCGTAGAACCAGTGGTCTCCGTGAACGGTTTCGTTCTTTGTTTCGTTCTTACAACGGCCCCCGGTGATTTTCACGAACACTGAAAAAATCAAATTATACTATTTATCTTCCCATGCTATTTCCGGAGAGTGTGCGACTGATTTGCATAATCTATTACCACCTCAAGTCGACAGTGAATCGGTTTTTTCTAGGTAAGCACGCTTCATCGTAGGCCGCATCGTCGCTTAACATCAGGCGAGATGGCGGTCAAGTGTGAACCTATTCAAGTTAAAAAAAAAACCTTGCTCGTTGTTCTATCGGAATGCTCGTAGCTCGAAAAAGCGATATCGTTTTATGGTTGATGATCCAAAGACACAAACGAAGAGATTTGACTCTACTTTTCTGATAAGAACGTCTAAGCTGTGGAATTGCCTGAGTGGGTTTTCCCCGATGGTTATAATCTCTGTGTTTTCAAATCGTGAATCGGGTTTTTTTCTAGGTAATCACGCTACATCGTAGACCGCATCGTCGCATAACATCAGGCGAGATGGCGGTCAAGTGTAAACCTATAAAAGTAAAGAATTTTTTTTTTTTTTAAACGAAGTTCCTTATAGAAAGAAGGTTTGAAGGAGATAGGGAGTTTGCTACGCGGCCGAACTAAACAAATGTGACACTAAAACCGTAAGAAAAACTAACTAACGAGGAAGTTTAAGTCCATTTTCATAATAATAACGTACAGACCGTAGAATGCGTTGCCTGAGTGGTTTTCCCCCTATGGTTATAATTTTCGTGTATTCGAGTTGAGATTCAATGGTTTTCTTCTAGACAAGCACGCCTCATTGTTCCCTCATCCTCGCTTAACACCAGGTGGTATGCTGGTCCAGTGCGAGCCTAAGATTGTTAAAAAAAAAAAATGTGTGCGCTTATAAAACCGCACGGCAGAAGTGAAAACTAAAATAAGAAATACTTAACTATATAAAGACTACTAAATAATTTTAATTTAAAACTTTTAAGGCTGAATGATTAGTATCCATGGCCAAGAATAAATTTAAAAAAAATAATTACGCGGGTCGAAAATGCTGTTTGACTCATAAGTTTTTAGTGTTTGCTATTTAGTTATATCATATTTATGTATTTCGCTAAAAATGCATAAATATGTTGTGTTATAGTGTATTTCTGTAAGCACTTTCTTATGAAAATGGGTATCATTTTGTGTGTTTACGTAGTGTAAGTGCTGTGATAAAATATTACAACCATAACTTTTTTGCAATGAACGTGAAATGCAAATTTAACATTTCGTGACAGGTTCAATTGATGTGGTAAGTACCTAGAAGTTAATGTCGTGATAAAAAAGTTTAAAAATTCGCCAGTTTCAGCGAGAAAGTCGCTAAGGTGTCAGTCAACACTGGTAGTGAGCAGCGAGAGAGAGTAAGAGTATGTATTGTCCCATGTCCTCCTCTAACAATTATCTTTCTCAGTCTGGCACGTTTGTTGACCACATTATCTTTCTTGCTCTAGCATCCCGTGTTTACCCGAAATTTCTTATCATATCCGAGCGTGATGATCACGTGATCATGAATCCATTTCACAGCCCACAAAAATTCTGTCTATAGCGCGCCTAAAGAAGTTTTCACTTCAAAAAACTTCCTTTTTTTCAGTTCAGGTGTACTGGTAAACGATAAGTTTCGTTACCTTCGTACCGTTAAATTCGTAGTACTTTTTAGACGAATTTTAGAGAGTGATGGCAAAGTTCCTATAAAAATGTAAACAAAAATTTGACATGGGTCTGTACAATTGTAATTACAACATATTATACTCATATAATGCTTGACAGTTTTCTGTACAATAATTATTATAATACAGTAAAGTAGGAATTTCAAAACTTTAACATGTATACAATTTGTATGGTCTTTCTTTTGTTTTCATTTTTTATTAATTGACGTGTAAATTGTACATTTATGAATGAAGTACTTTGACTTTGTGACTCACTGGTCCCATCCTGGCAGTTCCTATACTCCATCATGCACGTGCTCTTGAAACTCCTGCGCGCGCGCTGGTAGCCACCGCAGATCCACTTGTTGGAGAAGTCTCGCCACTTCCTCTTCATATCTTCGGGGCACTTCTTACACTTACGGTGCCATTTCCGCCTGGAAGTTGAAGATTGTGAGCAGTATCAACCTATGGCGAACTCAGTGTAGTGACATCAATCATGTTCTAATGGTTGCGTGGCACGGCGCTATTATGGATATGTCGTTTAACACCGGGATCACGTATTGCTTGTCCCGTTATTCAAAATTGTTTAAAAAAACTTTAGGCAGGCGTGTTGCTTACCTTCAGCCGCTCGTCTTGTTAGTGTCATATTGTCAAAAAATTCGATGTAAATCCATGGACGTACAAAAAATTCGGACATAGTCTCGATAAAACTAAAACTGTGTCTATCGAGTCGCCCACATATTAGCACGTGTGCGCTGTCGCAGACAGGCTGTGTGGTGTCAGGGTGTCGCTGATAGACTGACACGCAGACATGCACACATCAGTCAGAGGGTCATTACACGCGCAAACTTATGTGTATGTTTGCGTGTCGGCCTATCAGTAACAACGCACACGTGCCTATGTGGCCGACTCCAATGCCCCAGTTTTTGTTTTAGCGAGACTACGTGCGACTTTTTTATACGTCTATATATAAATCCTGCTAATATTATCCATGCGAAGGTTTGGACATTTAAATGTTTGTTGCTCAATCCCATTGAAACGGCTAAACGGGTCAGGTTGAAATTTGAAACTTAGACTATAGTCTGGAATAACACTTATACTACTTTTTATTGCGAGAAAATTACGAAAAAGTAAACTGCGCGGGCAAAACAACTAGTTATAGATTAAACAATGGTTACCATCCTTTTCGTTCTTCTGTGCTCTTCGGTATGTATTTAGGTGGTTTCGTTATCTTCTTATTTTCTGATGATGATGATGAGGAACCAGCAGCATCATCTCCTAACGACTCGTCATCGCCAGACCCGGAGTCCCCTAACAATGTTGATATATATTACATATACAAACGTCTATTACTGTTTGCAAGTAAGATAACACGACACAAAAAAATTGCCGATTTCCCGCCATTTGTGCACACGTGCACGCATTGGTACAGCAAGCGGTTACAATAAAAAATTTACCCATGCCTGGCCTATTCGAGATGCATGTATTATTTTCAATAAATCATGGTATGCAACCCCGGAGGCTTATTATAATCATTATAATCGAACCTCACACCCTTGACGTTTGTTTGATCATTTGTATATTTAATTTCAAATAACCCGCTCCAAGGTATTTTTGGCGCCATAACGCCGGCTGCATTGCTACGCTGAATGGCGATAGCCATCTTTCGTACCAGAATAGTACATTATGATATAAGTGCGCTAAGTTGATAATTACAGCTGAGGCGTTATTGCTATAATTAGAAGAGGCTGAAATTATCAAAGCGCACGTATGTCATACGAGGTTTTAAAATATATTCGCGAGGAAATAAATAAAACACTGACGACATATTTAAATAAAAACAATACAGCAAACAAAAAGGCGCGGAATAATTTTTACTTGTTCACAGATTAGCAATGCGCGCACATCGGTGCCTTTTTTTTTAAGGAACGGCTCAGAACCAGCCATTATGCCATTAGTATTAAAGTAAATTGATATTTTTGTGTTTTGTTTCAGATAAATTGTTGTAATTTATGGTCAAAATTAATTAAATAATTCTTTCTCATGCTTTACCTCTCAAAGCTAATTTTATTCATAAAATGTTGACCACTTTTCTGAAATAAATACTCTTTATAACATATTTGCTCGTAAAGGGTCTCTTATTGGACCAATTTCTGTATCGTAATGTATCTTATTACGTACTTGTGCTGTAATGTGTAATGTAAAACGCACGGTTTCAAAATGCTTCATCCACAGACTAGGTAGAGAGATATGCTCCGTCTAAAACGAACGGTACCTTTTTAAATCTCAGTAAAGAGTTTTTACGTCAAAAAAGTGTGGTCAACATTTTATGAATAAAATTAACTTTGAGAGGTCAAATATAATAAAGAATTATTTAATTCGTTAATTTAATTAATTTTGACTTTAATTTTTCTGTAACAAAACACAAAAATATTAATTTACTTTATTACTAATGGCATACCGGCTGGTTCTGTGCCGTTGCTTAAAAAAAAGGCGCCGGTGCGCGCGCATTGCTAATCTGTGATCCATAGTGATTACTTACTCTGTGCTGTGATCTGTGATCAAGTAAATATTATTCCGCGCCTTTTTTTTCGCTGTATTGTTTTTATTTGAAAATGTCGTCAGAGTTTTGTTTATTTCCTCACAAATATGTTATAAAACGTCGTATGACATACGTGCGCTTTGATAATTACAGCCTCTGCTAAATGATAGCTCTCGCCTTCGGCTCGAGCTAGCAATAAAGCCTCGGCTGTAATTATCAACTTAGCGCACTTATATCATAATGTACTATTACTAAGATTTAAAAAGCACCGTTTGATTTAGAAGGAGCATTTTGATAAACCGTGCGTTTTACATTACATTACTGCACAAGTACGTGTTGATCATGATACATTACGACATTGAAATTGGTGGAATAAAATACCCTTTTCGAGCAAATGTGTTATAAATTATATTGTTTATATGTATATTTGTCATTCTCTAATTGTAATAGTTGGTACTCACGATCCGCTCCGGAAGAAGAAGAAGTAGACTTGACTTTTTTGTTTTTCTTCTTTTTGGGAACCGTTATTTCTCCCGAAGAGTCATCATCCTCTTTCTTTTCTGACTTTTCAGATAACGACGCGTCCAGTAACACTGAAGGGTTAGCATTTATTAAATTGCTGATTATTTAATTTATAAGTAAATGTTTCAGAGTCATTATTATTTGGTGTGAAAGATCAATAAGTGATTCAATTTTCACCAAAACGGTATGTGGGAGTAATGTCACAAGTCTTTACTTTTAAACGGATTTATATTAAAATACAATACAATACATATTAATAGTAAGTTTCTAGGTATTTATAATTATATATGTAAGACTGTAAGTATTGACTGGCCTCGTGGCTTAGTGGGTAGTAGCTCTGCCTGCGAAGCAGGGTCGTGGGTTCGATTCCCACCCAGTGCAAATATTTTGTGTGATGAAATCAAATGTTTGCACTGTGGCTGGATGTTTCTATGTATAATAAGTATGTACTTAAAACTATATAAGTTTTATATCAGCTATTTGGCTGCCATATCACAAGCTTTGCTTAGTTTGGGGTCAGACGGTGTTGTGTGTGAATTGTCCAACCAATATTTATTTATTATATCAACTAGTGTGTGGTTTTATATTAGATCATTATAGTAGCGGTAGGGCTCTTCAAAGTTCATCTGGGAAAGTGTAAATCATACCTTTGCCAAACGGTAATGTACATTCGACACTGTGTTCCAGTTTGAAATTAATGTTTCCAAAGAAATTACTGGCCTATGAGACAAATCACCTAGATAATATCCAAATTATGAATGTAGAGAAGCGCTAGGCCGAGATTTGAAATCTCCAAGAAAGCTATCTGGTTCTCATAATTCACGCTTTGCTTAGTTTGGGGCTAGTGTTGTGTAAGGAATGTCAAAAACAACATAATATGGTGTATGAAAACTGACGTGGTTGTTACACATTTTACATCAACTCACGGGTATCGCAAGTTAGTCAGCTCAGCCCGACTCAAGTTTCAGTCAAATCCTTTCACTGTCGTTTGGCAGTGAGACAGTGCGAATGAGCAGTGGTCACGCGCGTTCATAAATGCTACTAAATGTGACTGAAACTTAAGTCGGACTAGACTAACAACACCACACGTTAATTACCCGTGAATTCATTTTAAAATAATTGATGTACCTATACCAATCACAATATAAAACTATGTAATTGTTTGCGTGATACAGTTTATATTTTTTTTGTTTTTTTTTTTTAAATAAAGAGTGACGAGACGAGCAGGACGTGTGCCTGACGGTAAGCACCATGCCTGCCATAAAACAGCACAGTGACACGCAGATATTGGTGCATGAAGAGCCCAAATCATTACCTAGCACTGGACTGCGCTCGTCACCCAGAGATCTAAGTTGTTATATCTCTAAGCCCTGTAATTTCTCTGGAAACATTACCCTTCAAACCGGAACACAGTAATGTTTGCACATTACTGCTTGGCGGCAGAAAAATTTCCCCAGGCGGACTCTGCTTAGAGTCCTACAACTACCAAAATATGTGGATACTATACGTAATTTACTTACCAAGAACTAAAACGATAGTTACGAATATCGACAATCGCATGACGAACTGCTTTTGTCACAGTTGAGCGATAGTTTTTACATAATCTGGCACAGCCGCGCTCACAGCCTCATTCCTATCGAGTATATATAAATCTGGTTGTAATATATCGGCGCTAGTCGTATATCGGTTATATATCAGTCGGATGTAAGATTTATGGAGCTACCGTTCTGTGTTTTTACGACATCGCGCATTTCAGTTGGAAGTTTATTGTTTTTTGATGTATTTGTTGGAATATGTAGTTTTGCTAGATCCAAAGTACCTGTACATATTTTGTTGGGGAAATATATTGACACAATCACTATATTTGAATGATTTTATGTATCATAAAAAAAATGCCAATCACATGCCGATAGAAGTGAGAACTTATAACAGAAATTTGCTATTTAACAGCACTAAACTTATGCAACAGGTTACAGTATAGCTACCTTTATATATTTTGTAGTGGTAGGACTCTTAGCAGAGTCCGCCTGGGGAAGTACCACACCTTTGTCAGTTATTCTACCGCCAAGCAGCAATGTACAAATATTACTGTGTTCCGGTTTGAAGGGCAATGTTTCCAGAGAAACTACAGGGCTTAGAGATATAACAACTTAGATCTCTGGGTGACGAGCGCAGTGCAGTGCTAGGTAATGATTTGGACTGTTCATGTTCCAATAGCTGCGTGTTACTGTGCTGTTATGTGGCAGGAATGTTGCTTACCATCAGGCACATGACCTGCTCGTCTCGTCACTCTTTATTAAAAAAAAAAAAACAATTACGCATGTTGATGACGCGAATTTACATGACTTTCTCATCCAAAAAGCATTTGTGGCTAGTGGCGACAGACTGAGGCTATAATTATAGTAAGAAATTTTTATTTATTTGGTAGCAGCGCCCTGCAGTTATACCACCATAGTTCCCGTTTGCGTTATTTTCCCGCGATAAAAAATAGCATTCTATGTGATCCCGGGGGTCTACCGCCGAACGAAAAATGTCATCGCTTTGATGTTTCTCTCTGTTTTCTTTTCGCTTGAAATGATAGAGACAGCATTAGCAAAGCGATAGCCGATTTAGTTAGGCGGTAGAAGCGCCGGACTTTATCCTAAATGGCTTACAATTTTCAACACGATCCGTTTAGCCGTGACTGAGCAATAAACATCCAAACTTTGACATTTATAAATATTAGTTGAAAGTAGGATAACTATTATTGTAAATAAATACACACGTAGCTCACGTTTATTATAGTCCAGTTTGACTTAAGTTTTGGTCACGGCTGGCCACCTTTGTTCGACTTAAGTTTTGGTCACAGCTGGCCACCTTTGTTCGACTTAAGTTTTGGTCACGGCTCGCGACCTTTGGTTACCTAATTTAGAGTTTCCAAATGACAATAAGCAGATGATTTGTAGCTTTGGAGAGTAATCAATTTTCTACTTAGCTTAGTTTCTAGCCTATAGACTACAGGCCCGTGAACAAAATTTACGTAGTAAATGAACCACCAGGAGACCTATGTAGGATGATAGAAGGGTATAAAGTAATAAGATTCAGCACTATGCCGTCACTTGTAAGCTATCCAACCGAGTACAGTCGAAGAGGGGGGGTTGCAACCCTCGACCATTTCTCCTTGTCGCATGATTTTTGTACGGCATTGCGAAATAATGGATTAGGAGAGATGTTGAAACTCTATGGAACCAATGCCGTACATAATCAAATGCCCAAATTTAATCTGTAAATCGTCGGAAAATCACGATTTTTTTCGACAAACTGATAATTAAAAACTTAAAATTTATAATTTTTATAGTTTCAATACCTCTTCTAATCTATTATTCTGCAACGCCGTACAAAAATCATGCGACAAAGAGAAATGATCGAGGGTTGCAACCCTCCCTCTTCGACTGTACTCAGTTGGACAGTTTACAAGTGACGGCATAGTGCTGAATCTCATTACTTTATACCCTTCTATCATCCTATACCTAAAGGTCTCCTGGTGGTTCATTTACTACGTAAATTTAGTTCACGGGCCTGTAGTCTACTACTTATTAGGTAGATACTTAATTAGGAATTCTCATTAAATTGTTTAGTTCTAATATGAGCATGGTCAGATTTAATGGGTATTTATGAAAGAAACGACTGTAAATTATTTTTAGTGATGACACAGATATAATGAAGATAAATTAAGTAAACTATGTGGTTGTATAACAAAATGTTGTTTTTATTCTCGTGTGGTTTAACTGAGCACGATGACGTCACGTCCTGTAGATGTAGAACCAATGTTTGCCGTGGTAGGAGTCGTTCCGGCATCTGTGGTTGTATATCTGGACGAACACTGGAACACAGTTAGTGCATCATTATTCAGTCTTACTGCCTTGTTTGCATATGCACATATTTATTTCATATTTGTTTTTTTTTTCTTAGTTCGTAGAAACTTCGGAGAGTGTGCAACTGATTTGCACGATCTAACATCAGCTTACGCTTTTCTATGTCAGACTGCTCGTAAAAACGAGGTGCTGTTATGGGTAGATTTACCTATTGCTTACCTCTACCATATAAATACCTCTCATTTTCTCTCTCTCTAAAGCAAACTACTAAATTTACAAAACGTATTTTAATTTAGTTAATATTCAAACTCTTTAATCTTTGCCAGTTTAAGTGCTATGATCTCAAAAAAACATTTATAAGTCTAATTTGACTTAACCAACATTACCAAGCCCGACAAAGTATGCCATGAGCTTGTATGTTATTCTCAAAGCAATTTGTACTCGTTTAATAAGACATAAAACTTGTGTGTTGTTCGTCCAAGTTTGATGTGTTCCGAGATGGAAGTTTTATACAGCTTATGGGAACAAATGGGAAGGAAGGGCGAGGCTGCGACTGCGGTGCGAGCGGGAGCGATGAGCGGGAGCGGGAGAGACCGCGGGATCAAAACCAAGTCAATTTATAGCGCTAACATATTTCACCCGTTATAATGTAAATTGTAAAATATAAACGGATGTATGTAATCCCATATTTTTTAAACAGATAATATATGATGTAATTTTTTTACTTAATTTTTTTAACAGACTTTTAAAAATAAAGAGGTTCTCAATTCGGTTAAATGTCTTTTTTGTGTGGATGTTACGCGATAGCGTCGCCAATTATTAATCAATTTTGTTGATTATTTTTATTTGATAGAGCATAGTTCAGAAGCAGTTACATATACATTTTATCCAAATCCTCTCCAAATCAGTCAGATAAATTTTAAAATATCAATAAACAACTAAAAACTGCTTTCATTTGTCTGGACGATGCAACATAGTGATAGCTTCTTATGAATTTAGTCGAATGTCTGAATTTAATTTTTAAATTGAAGTTAGTCTTTGTTATTTTGATGGTGGTCAAGTGCGAACCTATCATAGTTTCAAAAAATCAGGGAAATAAGTAATACCTATACACTGATATCAAAAAAACATTATCCACTGTTTAACTTTATCAAACGCAATGGCAATTTTAATGGGACTAAAGTTTTTGGTGCTATGAATTCAAACACTTTTTCATAATTAATATTAATTTAAAACAAATATGATGTATCGAAACAATAAAAAAAAGTTGTGAGCATCGAGCCGTTACAGATAAATATTCTATTTTGAATCCAGTAATATACATTTTAGAGCGTGCGGGTATTCTAGACTATTTTCTAACTGTGGTTCAAATTCAGCCTGATTCATTCCAGCATTATGTGATTGAGCAGCAAACGTCCAAACTTTCATATTGTGAAATTAAAAATATAATATTCGTAGAGAACAGAAAACAGTATAACACAATCCGCCCCGACTATCGCTCACGCTCCGCTTGTGATCGCAGTCTTGGCCTTTGGCTAATGGAGTGAGGAGGTTTGAGGATCTGGGCTACTTCGGATTGATTTGCACCGACTTTTGATAACTCGGGATTGGCTGCGTGTTACGGACCGTGTACAAAAACTACGGGTAAGAGGCTTTTAGAAGCAACGTAAGAAAAGTTAGACGAGAACGGAGGAAAAATATTTTAGAAACCGTAATACTATTTATTACAGGACATTCAATGTCATACATTGCTGCTTTAACATCTTCTTATATATAAAATTCTCGTGTCACAGTGTTTGTTTCCTTACTCCTCCGAAACGGCTTTACTGATTTTAACAAAAATTTATATGCATATTCAGTAGGTCTGAGAATCGGCTACTAGCTATTTTTCATACCTTTATTTAAATGGCAAAACAACGTTTGCGGGGTCAGCTAGTAATATTATAGATACACCAACTAAAAAGATGCCCAAAAAGAATTTATTAATAAAAACTTACTATCACGGTTGATCACAACATTGGTTTAATTAATTACCAAATTAATATCTTGCTTAGATACTGTAACGAGTTCCTCATATTTCGATGCAATTTCATACATTCACAACTAAATTTCATGTCCAAATTTGGTATTTGAAGAAACATGTCAGTCATTTAAAGTTCGTTTTTTTCCTAATACCATAAACAAGGTGTATTTGATCAAATTGTGGCTACGAAGTTCAAGATGGTCTGAGACTAGATGGAACTGTGAAAGGCAGCTGGATGCTTGTGATGTTAGCGTATTCTAACAGATATGTTGCACAGTGGACGAGTAAGGGCTGACTATGATGAAGAGGAAGGCAAAAGATACAAATTTTAAATAGCAGATCATGTTACGGCTAGGAAAAGGTGGCAGGATGACGGCGACTGCCAATCCGGAGAGCCTGGTTCCAATACTGCCAGCATAATGGTTTATGATCTTTGCTCTCTCCTTGTGAAAGAAGGCCGTGTGCCTCAGCAGTGGGAAAATCTAATGAGCTGCTTGTTATGCTATACATTATGTCGAGAGAGATGATGTCTTACTGGTTCCATCCTGGCAGTTCCTATACCGCATCATGCAGGGGCTCTTGAAGGAGCGGTGCGCGCGCTGGTAGCTGCCGCAGACCCACTTGATGCCGAGGTTGCCGAACCGCTTGATCATGTCTTCCGGGCAGGCCTTGCACACGCGGTACACTCTGGTCCTGCACACACACTGGTATAATGTGAGCTATTTCAATCTAACACTAGCTTTGGGTCTATCTATAGACTAATTATTTATGACTAGCGAGTCAGAAAATGTATAAACGCTAAGCTGTGTACTGGACTTTAAGGATTTAACGTTGAAACAAATGGTGTTTTCTATGCCTATGTATGTGTTATGTGCAGAAAAATATTTGTTTGAGAAATACATTAATGTTGGTAGATATACCAAGCAATCCTGGCTGTCTTTAAACTAAGCTAAAGTCGCATTATGACTTGAATATACCAAGATTAAAAGCATTTAGAAAAATCAACTCAGGTAACACGTTCAGCCTAGACGTTCTTCTTACGAAAGTGGAGTCAAACCTCGTCGTTGGAGTATTTGGAACGTCTACCATGAAACGATGTTGTGTTTTAAAGTTACGCGCAATCTAATAGGTAAACGGGTCAGGTGGTTTTAAAACTTAGGAGCTTAGAAGTTTAATTTTATGGCATCTTTGCTGAGTCCACAAACGCAATGGTTTCCGTTTAGCTCTCCTGTATTCTTCTTGTTTTGGTGTTGTTTTTACGGTTTTCTTGTGTAATAATTTATTACAATGACTTGGTCAATTAAGAAGATACACATCCTGCAATCGAAAGTTTCCCCAAAACTTCTCCCCTCTCGAACAAATGAAACAATATAAGACATACGAAGTTTTCCTAATTTGATATTAATGAGTAAACTTACACCAGTTTCCTCTCGCTCGTCTCAAACGAGGACGCTGATGTAGAGAAGTCTGCGTTGTCTGATGACTCCGCCGAGGACGTTGTACTGAAACATCCAAATTAATCAGGGCTTTAAAACTATGGGCAGGAGAGTGATATAGAGCTCATACTCTAATTGATAGCTAATCGATCATCATCGAAATCAAAATGATAAAAGGAATCAATTATTTGAAATTGTCATGGTCGTTTATAATCTTTTTCATCACAGTAATATTTTTTTATTACAGCCTTATTTCTAGTTGTGTGATTAAAAACTTGAATATATTAGGCGGCTTGTGCTTTTGTGCAATAATCTTTATTAATCACGTGAAGTTCTTTAAAAATGCTGAAGTTACCTCTCACTGTTCTCAGGATTGCACTCGCTGCGGTAGATGGAGGTTATCGCGCACTTTCCTCGCAGTTACAGGTTACCTCTCACTGTCTCGAAGTTAGAGCTTACCTCTCACTTACCTTGGAGTAAGAGGTTACCTCTCACTTACCTTGGAGTTAGAGGTTGCCTCTCGCTGTCCTCGGAGTTACAGATTACTTCTCACTGTCCTCGCAGTTAGAGGCTGCCTCTCACTGTCCTCGAAGTTGTCGGTTACCTCTTACTGTCGTCGGAGTCGGCGGTTACCTCTTACTGTCGTCGGAGTTGGTGGTTACCTCTTACTGTCGTCGGAGTCGGCGGTTACCTCTTACTGTCGTCGGAGTCGGTGGTTACCTCTTACTGTCGTCGGAGTCGGCGGTTACCTCTTACTGTCGTCGGAGTCGGTGGTTACCTCTTACTGTCGTCGGAGTCGTCGGTTACCTCTTACTGTCGTCGAAGTCGGCGGTTACCTCTTACTGTCGTCGGAGTCGGCGGTTACCTCTTACTGTCGTCGGAGTTGGCGGTTACCTCTTACTGTCGTCGGAGTCGGCGGTTACCTCTTACTGTCGTTGGAGTCGTCGGTTACCTCTTACTGTCCTCGGAGTTGTCGGTTACCTCTTACTGTCGTCGGAGTTGTCGGTTACCTCTTACTGTCGTTGGAGTTGTCGGTTACCTCTTACTGTCGTCGGAGTCGGCGGTTACTTCTTACTGTCGTCGGAGTTGTCGGTTACCTCTTACTGTCGTCGGAGTTGTCGGTTACCTCTTACTGTCGTCGGAGTCGGCAGTTACCTCTTACTGTCGTCAGAGTCGACGGTTACCTCTTACTGTCGTCAGAGTCGGCAGTTACCTCTTGCTGTCGTCGGAGTTGTCGGTTACCTCTTACTGTCGTCGGAGTTGTCGGTTACATCTTACGGTCGTCGGAGTTGTCGGTTACCTCTTAGTGTCCTCGGAGTCGGAGTCGATGTGCGAGCCGGAGTCGGACTCGCTCCGGTAGTCGTAGAACCTGGGCCCCCGGTGTTCCGCGTCCTGGATCCCCCCGATGTTGAGCTCGTTGACGTGCGTCAGGTGCGGGGTCACGCCGTGGATGTCCACGTAGCCCGAGATACACACTGCGCAGTTTCAATTATATGCATAGGCAGCTTACTAACTGTTCCCACTACTGGGACTCCGGGCCTTCTCTCGTAAGGAGAGACTCAGGGCCATAATCCACCACGCTGGCACAGTGCGGGTTGGTGGATGACACATATCTTCGAAAGATTCTGAGTATATGTCGGTTTCCTCACGATGTTTTCCTTCACCGTTTTAAGCTAGCGGCTTTACGCACATGACTTCGAAAAGACAGTGGTGCGCGTGGGGTTTGAACCCGGGGTCTTCGGATCGGCAGTCGCCGTTCTCCCGACTAGACTAGCCGTAACTAAGAATTATATGCAAATCACACTAATTTTATACATGTAAATGTTTTGATGTTTGTTGCTCAATCACGTCGTAACATATCGACGGATCGGGCTGAAATCTGTGTAACCTATGTGTTCTTCCAGAGTATAATAATCTATCCGTTGATACGTCACAATATGATTTAGCAACATACATCTAAACTTTGACATTTATACCTAATGTTAACAGGGTGAAACAGGGATCGAACCCCATCGTTCTAATTTTCAGAACGTGAGTACGTAGTTACGGTGGTCTAGTAAGTTACGGTGGTCTAGTCGGGAGAACGGCGGCTGCCGATCCGGAGACCCCGGGTTCAAACCCCACACGCACCACTGTCTTTTCGAAGTCATGTGCGTAATGCCGCTAACTTAAAACGGTGAAGAAAAACATCGTGAGGAAACCGACATGTACCTAGAATCTTTCAAAGTCATGTGTCATCCGCCAACCCGCACTGAGCCAGCGTGCTGGATTATGGCCTTAACTCTCTCCTTGCGAGAGAAGGCCCCGAGTCCCAGCAGTGGGAACGTTTAGTAGGCTGTTGATGTTGATGTTGAGTACGTACCCATGTCGCTTTTTTAAGTTTCAGGATACTCGAAGCATAATAAATGGTTCTTAACAGGAATAAAGCTATGTTTTACCACCGAATCGGCTGTCAAAAGTATTTTAAAGAAACACTGCCTATGACAATTCAGAAGCACGATTTAATTAATATTATCAATTTGCATAAGTACAGAAACCTCCCAAACATTGATCTCCTCGAACTCACCCCGTCCTAGTTTATTTAACCCCCGCAGATAATTACGTATTCATTCTTCGCATGTGAATTAATACAAAATTCATTATATTCATACATAATGCAAAACATGCGCATACAATTATGTGAGCGTTATGAATATGCCCCAGCTTCGATATTAATGTGGAACTTTACAATGGCGGATATTATTTTTAAGCTACGGAAATCTGTATTTAAAATTGTAGACTGTCAGGTTACAATAGCACAATACTACTTTGGGTACTTTACATCTAGAGACAAAAAAATGAAAAGCTTACCACTTCCTGCTAATCTTACTCTCAAACTACTTAATATTATAAACGTGAAAGTCGGATGTTTGTTGCTCAATCACTTAGTTGCGTCGTCTGAACTGCTAGAACTGAACGGAACAGTCTCAAATTCTGAACTTGGATGATTATAGTCAGGACGTAGAATAGATTGGTCAGGAATAACCTTTTTCTAAATTGTACGCTGACAAAGTCGCGAGTAGTAGTAGCTAGTATATGTTATATATGCTAGTATTAGTAGTAAAACTATTACGATATATTTATGTTGGTAAGGTCAGTTTTCATGCCCCAATTTCTCCACCGTTTCCATCCTCGGCAGTGTCTTCAGATAACTCGCACTACGCTTTTTTTACATTTGTTTTTTTTCATCCTGGCTGTTTTAAAACAAAGCCGCAACGAAGTCTGTCTTGGGATCAACATTATTATGTTGATCATTAAAATTGCACAGATTTGAACATGTGGGTCGCGTCATTATCGCATATCTGTGCGATTTAAAATACATTAAAAATTGAATGCGCCCAAAGACCTACAACTTGAGTCGGTTACCGTCAACGTTGTCACATATGAGGTACTAAATTACAATGTATCACAATAACTACCTATTTACATTTTCAAACGATACCTTATAAAAAACTGCGGTAGAATAATATGTAATACATTACGTTTTATAAACAGAATGATGAGTAAAATGATCATAGTTGTATATCTTGAGAGCCAAATTCATATTTCGAACTGATCGTAAAATGGTCGCATTCGTTGATTTATTTTGCTGCATTCATATTTCATAACTATGCACGTTTTACATTTTAGATTTTGTTACTGCCATAATACTATATCTTTTGTTTTAGAGTACATTTTTATGTCTCCAGTTTCTTTATATTTGTTTATAGTGTAACGATTTTAGTATTTTAAAACTTGTTCTGGAAATTTGTTTTCAGATTTACGTGTTTATGGCTACATTCAGCGAACACAACTTATTTAATGGAATGTGACAATGTCTTCAGACGTGTATGTTGCAGAGATGACCGGTACTAAACCGGGGTGGGGTGAAACGGTGCCTTTATGTTCCTCATAATGAACGACTTTTATTCGCAACAATTAAAAATCCTCTTTTCTCCACACGAAAGTGCAGTCAAACTTCTTTGTTTGAGTTCTTGCGTTTTTGCAACATAGCTATAGTATGTAGTAGGTGTTATTAAAACGTGCTATTTAGGAACTAGTCACCTTGTGGAATGCTACAGGAATAGTTGTGCAGATAAAACATGAAAAGGTTTAATTTGTACAGAAAAGACAAGCTTGTGAACATTTTCTGTCTTGAATTGTAAATTAAAACAACAGTGTACGACGCTTTATAATTTATTGATGCATTTAGAAGCGCCTCTTGCTTTGAAGTCACACATTACTAATTCATTGCTAAGCTTCATCAGTCCGCGTTCATAGCCTTGTCGTGTCGTCTGCTTCGTCTTGCTTCAATTACTCTGCAAGTGGAGAAAAATCTTAATTATTTATTTTTATTAATGTTTTATGAGGTGGCGATGTTTTGTTTTGGTTTTGGCTATGTCGTTACAATAAGGCCTAATTTTGGTCACAACAAACAATTTTCAGTTGTCATTTATGTTTGTGGATTGAAAAAGTGTTCATCATATCAGTTGGCCAAGTCCATACTTATGACGGGTTATTGCAATGATATAAACAGTTTAATCACTAATACAGATCAAACTAAGAATCCGGGTTGTTTGTTACTGTTTCGTGTGGTTGGTCGTTCTACACACACGGCTCACAGCCAATGAGTAGCAGCTCAATAGTATTTAGAAAATGAGATAACCCACTCACATACGCGAACTTATCTACTTTTTTTACCAGAACGTCAATCTAATCAATCGTATTCTTTTTGGTACAACTTTTATTTAGATAAGTTGCGGCTGGTCTAATAAGTGACGGCTTGTCTAGTCGTGAGAACGGCGACTGCCGATCCGGAGACCCCGGGTTCAAAACCAAGCGCACCACTGTCTTTTCGAAGTCATGTGCGTAATTCCGCTATACTTAAAACGGTGAAGGAAAACAGGATGGGCTGTTCATGCTTTATGCTTATGTGGGCATAAATTACTCGTTCATGTGGATCAGTTAATTAGTTTTTTTTTTAAATCTTATTCGGTTTCGGAATGATAACTCTTGTATTGACATCTCGTTGAGTGTGTTTTGTTCATCGCTCTTTCGAGATTTTTTTTAATGACAGAATGATCAGAAACATTTGCCTCATACATAAATTTGGAGTACTACCCACTCTTCCAAGTGCAGTCAGAGGGCTCATTGAAGTCAATTGAACTTCTTCACATAGCACCGTGCAGTCTAGGCTGCTGGCATTGACGCTGGTTGGTAGGTCAATCGTGTTAATATCTTGTACAAACAATACTTTATTTGATCCAGTTTGATAACTTATACTTACATAAAAAAATTAAACTATCTCAAATGCTTATATTAGTCATAATCTTCTGAATCGTTGTCGCTTGGTCTACCTGAAAGAAGAAGAAGTATAAGAATAAGAAGAACACAAAGTTAACTTGATAGTGACTTTCAAGTATAAAATAATACCAGAACGCTATAAGATACATGTAACACTAAGTATTTGGGTTATTTTACGATTAATTAACGGGTTAGTCCTGTGTGATACGAGTGATAATGATACTAAGTATTGAAACATAGCTGTACACAATGCTAGAAGCTCTAACATAATGTACTAATGTAATATTTCAACAACTATTCAAGAATGTTCTACAAAATATCATCTCATTTCCATGGGCCGAACATGTCTATTATTAATTTCCTTAGGTACCTCTTCCAAAAACTTCGCTACTCCAAATGTCAAAGTGAACTATCCCGAACTAGTCCAAGGCTCCCAAACTAAGTTATAAGGAAAAAATCCAATAAGAAAAGCTTTAGATCTACTGAAGTTTGATTAAAATGGATTTGCATGAGCGGGGCACAGATGGTCGCGTAATTTATTTTTAATTTATCTGCTTAAAGTTGTCGAGGTTTAGATTTGTTAGGAGTTTAAGGAGATTTGAGATTATTCTGTATTGTATTGTTGTATTCTTTGTAAACGGGAAACATTTGATACATCTTATAGAACCGTAAATACGAGTAAAACTAACATTCATTCTTCACATTTTTACTTGATTTGGTAAGTACTTGTTTACCGGACAAGCCAGACTTAAGATATTGCAATATTTGGCGGTTTTATTCAGGTGAAATGCATGCTCGTGATCTCGTCCAGTTTATTACTACCAGATACGACCGAAACTTGAGTTGGGCCAGCTGGGCTTGTCTGTCCATTACCTACACTACACCTAATAACCTTATATGTAACCTAAGTAAATGTATCCACAAACCATGTTAGCTTTGATTATCTTTTGAATAATTCAGACGTACATTTAAAGTTTAAAGTGAATAGCTTTGTTTTTAGTATAGTTTTGAATGCGTTTTAGTTTAAGTTTCATAACATACCTAGTATTTACCTAATTTAAAAAAAAACTTCACTTTATCAAGATTACTTTTCAATCAACAATTGTTACATAAAAATATTTACAAACCAGATTTAGTTCTCATCTTATCACTGTAGCGTTGTTTATTCAATGAAATTGCAGCGTTGGTACCTGTAAAAAACATATTCTATGAAATTGTTGAAAAACTGCACAAAATTAAATATTTCTTTATAATTTCGTAAATAAATCGTCGTAAACATAACATCGACGTTTGTTTTGTTAAAACTAAACGTTTTTGATACTAAAGAAAATAAAAAAACAAAAATAATCTCACCAAAACTGAATGAAGCTCCCGTTTCGGCTCCCACTGCGAGCTCGGGTTTTAGATTATAATGATAAGACTTCTTCCACAAGCCAGCTCCGGCAGTAGAACCTATTGGTCTTGACACCAGGTTCCCTCGGTTACCAACGTACATATTACCGTTAGAGTTCAGATATGGTTGGAAGTTAGTTCCAAAACTTGTACCCTGTGGTCTATAAAAAGCTCCATTGTTTGGT
This sequence comes from Ectropis crepuscularia, assembly GCA_963693475.1. Taxonomy (NCBI): domain Eukaryota; kingdom Metazoa; phylum Arthropoda; class Insecta; order Lepidoptera; family Geometridae; genus Ectropis; species Ectropis crepuscularia. The sequence continues at coordinate 29,132,845 of OY856350.1, read as the reverse complement.
CTGTAAAATCCATTGGCTCCATTTAATCCAATCATGTTACCACCAGCAGATCCGATTAAATTTCCACCAGTTGGCCCAATCATATTGCCACCCGTTGGTCCAATCACGTTGCTACCGGTGGGTCCAATCACATTCGCTCCAGTTTGCCCAATCATATTTCCACCAGTATTCTTAATAACGTTAGCACCAGTAGGGCCAATCATATTGGTGCCAGTTGATTTGATCCAGTTATCACTGATGGCACTAATGCTGTTACCACCAGAGGGTCCAATTTCATTGCCACCAGTGGGTCCGATTGAGTTACTTCCCGAAGATCCGATTACATTTCCTAGTTGCCTTAATTTATTGCCTTTGTAGCCAATTTTAATTTCACCTGTAAAATAGAAAAAAAAATGGATTTTTGTATAGAGAGTCACTATTGATTGTAGATTGAATGTTAGTGTTTAAGATGCAATACCTTCAATTTCAAGACCACCACTATCAGATTGAGCTCCAGTTGGTCCATACAAACTATCGCTGGACGATCCAATCACATTGCCACCTGCAGTATGGATAACGTTACCACCAGTAGGTCCAATGATATTCCCACCGGTAGGCCCAATTATGTTGCTACCAGCTTGTCCTATGATATTTTCATTTGGGTACTGCCAGTTATAGTTGATTGAGCCAGACGCGGGAGTCACCCAGCTTGAGCTGCCTCCATTAATCTGCAGTATTCCATCTGTGACAAAAATTGACATTTAGCCTAATTGTACAAAACAATTCAAACATTTAACACACTCACACTTACACGTCGTTTTAAGTGGTACAGGACATTGACTAGACATTCTTACATATTAATAACTAGCAGCGCCCCGCGGTGTTACCCGCGAAGTTCCCGTTGTTCCCGTTGTTTTCCCGGGTTAAAAAGGGTTGCCTATGTGTTCTTCCAGACTATAATCTGTCTGTGTTCCAAATTTCAGCCCGATCCGTTCACACGTTAGAGCGTGATTAAGCAACAAACATCCAAACATCAAAATATCCAAACATCCATACATTGACATTTATAATATTAGTAGGATACTAGCAGTAATCATTGCCACGTTATTTTTGTTTCCTTAATTTTCCCGCGATAAAAAGTAGTCTATATGCTATTTCTAACTAATATATAACTATAACTATAGTGGTCCAAATGTGCAGTGCTGTTTATACGCTGTCAAGCTATTTATTGTTAAAGTTAATCAGTAATTTAAGTATCGTTTGTTGGATGCACTTAATGAGAAGTCAGCAGGACTGGCAAAAGAACAATAAACTTATATGTATTCATTTTATCAGAACAAAGCATGAGGAGCCCAGTTTCTGTACCCACCGCCGGGACTCAGAATTGTCTCTAACGAGGAAAGAGTCAAGTCTATAATCCACCATGCGAGTTCTTGCAACATGTCATTTTTGGAACGTGCTGGTTTTTCCACAATTTTACTTTTACGTTAACCACAATGGTCATGAGAAAGTTGTACTAGGAAAACACTATGTAAGTGGGATTCAAACCTACGAACTCATATTTATATCCATGGCCCCATGTTTTACTAAAGGTACTCCAAAAGTACTTTTACACATCGATGAAATGAAATGAACTGTACCGCAATAATAATAAAAGAAGAGCTCATACGTCAACAAAATAAAACAAACCCAAAATTCATTGCGACATAACCATTCCACCATTCAACACCTAAATAAGAGTAAATACTTCAATTTAGGTGCCTACCTATAAAACAAGTTATGACCTTCTAACTCGATAACATTTCAGCAATACTGTTGGATTTTGATGTTATGTTTAATTTTTCACTTTAAAATATGCAGCTGTTGGAACAATAATTTGTAGTATTGTTCATTAAAAGACAACAACAATGGCTTAAAAGTTATTTGTTATCTACAAAGTTATTTTAAGCATCGATATAAATCAATAGATGTGCCCTGAGCACCATGAAATTGGTAATAAACTGCGTCCCTGTGTGTATAATAAGTGGTTTACAAACAACTAATCTACTTGACCTCTATAATCGCTAGCGGCGAGATTTGCTGTGGTTATATTTATTTTGGTTGTTGACACCGAATAATGATAGGTAAAAACGTCCGGCGTCCACCGCGTCCTGCAACTAGACTAGAACGGAAATAGTGAGCTCACTCTTCCCAACGTTGACATGATTGCGTGCGTCCTGAAGTTTGGGACGGCCCATCTTGGGTTCTACGATCTATGATTTGAACGCCAAAAATTTATTTTATTATTAATGCAAGATCCAGCTATTTTCATCCGCATTTAACTTGTGATGTTTGTTATTTTTACCCGACTGAAAGAAGGGTTATGTTTTTTTATATAATGCAAAGTAACGGGACTTGCAAAAAATTGTGCCCAAAGGTAAGCAATACGCCTTCCCATAATAGCAAAAAGCCACGCAACAATTTGAAATTAAAGGGTAGAAATACAAATCAATATCCGGCATTGCAACCATTATTCAAAAAAATAAGATTATTGAGCTCTTTGCTCTGTAAATAGTAACTTCGTAGAATACATTGTCCTTCAAACCGAAACACAGTAACATTTGCACGTTACTGTTTAGCATTAAAATGGATAGCAAAGGTACTTCCCCAGGCGCACTCTACAAAAAGTCACACAACTACAACACTGATGGTGCAAAGTTGTAATGAAATAGTTTTTTGAGACGCTTATTTTTAATGTTTTTGCTAGACATTGTGAAAGTAAGTTAAAGCTTTTCATATCATTAAAAATAGTCACGTTCCGTTCATAAGTGTAATATTATTCAGAATGCTCAAGTGCTGTTAGTTTTTCCCCGAATTGTTCAATGGTCGAATTCGGAATTGAAGGGATTGCCAGCCCTTATTGCGCGTCTTTATTGCCTTATTGGATCTGCAGGTATTCAGTATGCCATCGCCACCTGGGGCAACGTTTGTCAATTCTGACGCCCGTGTCGTTTGATCGTAAATTTTTACTTCATTCGTTTTGTTGTTTTTAACGAGAGGGTTATATAAGGGTTTATATGGCTCGGAGGCGTCATAGGGCGGGTGTTTATTGCAGCTATTCAGGTTTAGGTGATCGTTTGCAGATGAGGTCCTGAGGCTGAAGGGTTTGCAGGTGCCGCGGGGCCGTAAAAGGTTATAATAATAAAATACAAAATGTTAAAATTTACTGTTACAACTTCGTACATGTTGAAAAACAATTTTTCTATCGATCGTTCATGAATTATTGTCGCTAATAAACACAATTGATATTTTGCGAGAAACTTAAACAACTCAATCTTGATAAATTATCCATATTTAGGGCCTAGTGTTACGTGCACATATTTCAAATGTGTTACGTGCTAGAAATAGCGGTAAATTGCAAATCAAGTGAAGTTTTTATTGCACTTCGAAATATGTAAACAGATGGTTTAAATCGGGGTATGCTTCCCTGTCACACCATTTTGTCACTCATTGATACTTTGAGAGTGGTTGTTTTGCTTACGGAATAAAATAAATATGTCGATTCTACTAACCTTGTGATCCTGATCCTGATAGATCAAAAGGTGGTTCATAACCTGAAAAATGAAACATGTACTTATTTAGAATTTTCATCATCATTATTATCAACAAATTGATCAGAAAAGAACGTCTTTTAAATCACCATTTTATTTGTACCGTTTGTCTTTCATGACTCATTGCTTGACCAGCCATCAGAGTATCCTAGTCTACGCTCGTCTTTATGTATTTTGCTTTTAACACTAAAACTCGTCTGTTTCAACGGTTATTAGTTTTTATTACAGTTTTCAATAGTATTACTCTAAATTTTATTCATACAGCTAAATTACAAGTGGAAAATTGCGTGAACGTAAGAGTACTTCCAGATATAACGAAGTTATCCGTCAGAGGGCCAAAGTTATCAACATAAAGCTCCACGAATTTGCATGCTAAAATGACAGTTGACTGGTCATATATGTCGTAAGACCGATAACCGTTGGGATAGATGTCAGTCCGCGTCCGCGTGCTAGAGTGGAGACCGCAAATAGTTTAAAGTAGCGTAGGATACCTTGAAACTGGATGGAGATGGAGTGACGATCCGAAGACTTAGATGAAACCCCAAGGATAGGGCTGAGAGAGTCAGTGGTAGGGCAGTGGACTAGGGTAGGCTGATGGTGATGATGACAACGAGGTTTAATTAGGTATTCCCAGTAAGTTGGTAATGATTGGGCCTTTAGGAAGGTATTTACAACTTGAGTAGTGGTTGTTATTGTTAAGTGAACTCATAGCAAAAAGACTACAGTTGATAGGGTACTCACAGCAAGAAGGTTTGGTGTAGCAGTTGACCTCGATGGTGATGCGGTCGGTGGTGACGGCCTCGCGGCACACGCATACCTGGCACTCGTCCCACGGATGCTGGAACGGCTGGTTCGGGACGTACGGGGCGCAGGACTCATCTGTTACAAAACTATGATTAGCTAGCAGAACCTCGTATTACGCGGTTATTTATCGATCTCTATATTTTTCCATGATCAAAAGTAACCTAAATGGTGAGCACTGAGAGGCTGAGTGACTGAGCAGGAAGAAAGAAAATAATTCATTTTACCGTGCCCTCATACGGTCACACGTAGCTGAAGAGGACAACGATATTTTTTATGAAACTAATTTTATATAATATGGCGGTTTACAAAATATAACACATGTAACATGTAATTTGTTAAACTGCTCAGGTAATTTGATTATTTATAAAAAACGGTCCGGTATAAAAACATTTAAGTTTTCTTGTGAAAGTATTAGTAGGGATGTTTGTTCGGGATCCCGCAATTCGGACTTTTTCACTGGAATTTTGGAAATTTTCTCTCATAATAATTCAGAACACAAGACAAATATTTGCCAAATTAACTAAATTTTATTTTCAAATGTACATTTCAATTACATTTCTATGTACATACACCAGAATCCCGTAGTTTTACCCACGTAGTCCCCGTTATTTTTCCGCGATAGGAGCCTTTGTGCTATTCTGGAATGTAATCTGTGTTCCACAAACCGATCTATGCAGACGTTCCAAAGTGATTGAGCAACAAATATCCAAACATCCAAAAATATTAGTAGGAAGTAGGATATGTGACTTCGTTTAAATCAAACCGAGACACAACTCACAAGCCACCTTGTGAGATTCCCTTTCCTTTTGCCATCTTTATATCTGTCGTGAATTCAAATAGGCCCATTTTTAAGATGTTTGTCGAATCAATCCCGTCATCTTTTTAAGAGTATGTAGCAACGTCGTTTTCGATTCAACTGTCACTGTCACCAGCCATCTCAACAAGTGCTACTTCAAAATCAAACTTTCAAATCAGTACAATCTTTTCCTAGATTCCATCTATAACCCTAATCCAGCTGAGTCTATACCGAGTGTGGTAAGTCAGTGAGTCAGGCGGGTTAGTGCATAATTAAAAGTGTCCCATAACTCACGCGGGGCCGGTCCGGGCAGCGGGCCCGGCGGGGCAGGTGGCCAGGGCGCTGCAAGCAGAAAGACAAACACATTTATAACCTTAACTCTGAGGGAATATTTACTCAATAGTTCGGAGCTTAAGAAGATGAATTTGAGGAAACATTTTTGAACTCTGATGAACTGATGTAAAAAAAGGTCTGTATGTTTTAGCTTTGACAACACTATTTGTAGAATCCGCTAGGGCAAGTACCATAATTTTAGCGGTAGTTATGTGTCTAAGCAGTAATGTGCAAACGTTACTGTGGATTTGAGGGATTTAAGCCATCGATGTGTAAATGCTAACTCCTATTTATTTTTGTTACAGGTAAGCGTAGTGAAATGTTGCTCTGTGAAAATCGGGATTTGTTGAAACAATACGGTAAGTACGTTAATGTCGAGTTATGTATAAGTAGTAATAAATATATGGTGTTTTCCTTTTGGTATTTGTTCTAAAAATATGGACAACAATACAACGCGATTAAATCTTGTAGCCTATTAACTACAGTCACAATACTCTTTCCACATCAAATTCATACTATTCTACAGCCAAAATTATTAATAATTTAGTAATGTTTAATAATTTATGATATTCGTTACAACTCACCAGGTGTTGTAGTTGAAACGGCTGTGAACAAATTTGAGGAAATACGATTAATACAATTAAATTTTCATTCATCAATATACGCATAACTTTTGTTTTATAGATACAGGAGGTATAAATAAGTTACGGTGGTCTAATCGGGAGAACGGCGGCTGCCGATCCGGAGACCCCGGGTTCAAACCCCACACGCACCACTGTCTTTTTGAAGTCATGTGCGTAATGCCGCTAACTTAAAACGGTGAAGGAAAACATCGTGAGGAAACCGACATGTACCTAGAATCTTTCGAAGTCATGTGTCATCCGCCAACCCGCACTGGGCCAGCGTGGTGGATTATGGCCTTAACTCTCCTCTCCTTGCGAGAGAAGGCCCCGAGTCCCAGCAGTGGGAACGTTTAGTGGGCTGTTGATGATGATGAGACCTTAATCCTATATTTGTTTCACCTGTAATGGAACTGAACTACACCTGAATAATATTCTTTTTAGTAAATAGTAGTATATAAACTCGGTTACTAAAAGTATTGAATACAGACCACAGTCGGGGTTGGGGAAGCAGTTGATGAGCTGTTCCTGTTGGCCCCATGCCGTGAGCTGCACGGTGCACCGGCACAGCTTGCAGGAGTCGCTGGGGTGGGGGAACACGACGTTGGTCGGGAACTGCGCACACGCCGGCACTGGGGACGGTTAAAAACAGGAGATTAAAACCAATTCTGAAAAGTTGAAACGGTAGATTGGTGGTACATTGTTAACATTTGAGAATGAGAGCTTGACAATAAAGTGAACATTTGAGAATGCGAGATTCTTGATATACTTATGTATTGTTAACATTTCAGAATGAGAGATTGGCGACATATTGAAGTGTTAAGACAATAACAGCTATCACTTTGAAACATTAATAAAAATCAAAACTTATTCCACACTAAAGTTATCAAATATTATAATGTAGTAGGTACTTACAAGGTACTGGGCTTGTGTGCGAGTCAGGAGCTGTAAGGAATTTTGTAATCATTCGCTGTAATTTTTATAACTTTATCTAGTAAGTACTATTTTAATTTTATTTTGTAGTCCATAAATAAGACCTATTAAAAATCGTTAAAAGTCTATAAGTACTTACGCACAGTGGTCACGTCATTGGGGACAACTGAAAGAAAAAAAACGACCATCAGTCATTTTTTTAAGCACATTTCATAAAATGAAGTCATTTTAGAATGTCAAACAATAATAGGGATACCTACAGACACAAGTTTGAAGTCATTAATTTAGTATCATAATATAGAATAATATAGAAGTTACAGCTGGTCTGAAGTTACGGCTGGTCTAGTCGGGAGAACGGCGACTGCCGATCCGGAGACCCCGGGTTCAAACCCCATACGCACCAATGTCTTTTCGAAGTCATGTGCGTAATGCCGCTAACTTAAAACGGTGAAGGAAAACATCGTGAGGAAACCGACATGTACCTAGAATCTTTCGAAGTCATGTGTCATCCACCAACCCGCACTGGGCCAGCGTGGTGGATTATGACCTTAACTCTCTCCTTGCGAGAGAAGGCCCCGAGTCCCAGCAGTGGGAACGTTTAGTGGGCTGTTGATGATGATGATGAATTTAGTATCTGCGCTTGTGCCATTGTCGACCAAAAGTGCCCATCAGACTGGCGGTATTTCCACGCTGTATGGCCAGGGAAGTGTTTTGGGCCAGATAGAGAGAGACCTGAGCGGGAATCACATCTCTCTCCCTAAGAAGACGATCAGTGAATTATAGAACAATTTATTTATCTATATATTACAGTTAGGTGTCAATATTTATGTATTGAAATTCAAAATAGCCTTACCGCACTCAGGATTCGTGTAGCACTTGAAGACTACGTCAGGGCGTCCGTAGATATCAACAGTTTCAGTGCAGGTGCAGACTTGGCAGGGGTTCAGTGGGCTCTGGAACGGTACGCCGCTAGGCAACGGTTTGCAAGACACTGAAATAGATAAAATAGTTTGTAATTTTTTTAGCCTATCTTTTCGGTTTGATTTACATAATTATATAGAATTTTTCGCATTGGTAAATACGGCAAAAAAGCTGTACAGACTTGATAAATACTCGTATGTAGTAAAAATGGTATAATATTAGGTATAAATTACGTAGGCTACTTTTATCCAGTTTTGTAAGCCACAAATTACACTTTGGGGCACAGGTAGTTTATTTAGGTACCTCTATTTTAATTTGTTACATATTCTCACCATCTGGTGCTGGAGATTTCGTTATTGGTTCTGACGTCGGTCGATCTGGAAAACGAAAACACATTTTAATACATACATTACTGGTCGACATTTTTCAGCCACTTATACCTTAATCCTACAAATGTTTCAAATGCCAATGTTTGGATCTTTGTTGCTCAATCACGCCGTAACGTTTGAACTGATCGAGCTGAAGTTTGGAACACAGTTAGATAACAGTATTTTGTTTTAAATTACAGTTTTTTATTCCAGAAAACTAACGGGAACGAAACTACGCAGTTAAATCTGCGGGGCACTTCAAGTCAACATCAAAATTACTATTTAATAACCCTGACATTTAATAAAGTCCTGTGTTATGTTTACAAACTGAGTTCATATCGTGAAAGCTTAAAAACTAAATAAATAAATAAATATTGGTGGACAATTCACACACAACACCATCTGACCCCAAACTAAGCAAAGCTTGTATGATGGTGGCCAGATAGCTGATATAATTCTTATATAGTTTTATATACATACATACTTATTATACATAGAAATACCCAGACACAGTGCAAAGATTTGATTTCATCACACAAAATAATTGCACTGGGTGGGAATCGAACCCGCGACCCTCGGCTATGAGCACTCACAGCATTCCGCCTTCAAGTAGCATCGGAACAGTTTGACGGAGACGGGCGCCGGGTGTCCGAGCGCCCCCGAGCCGGCCGGCGCCGGCGCCGGCGGGGCGCTCGCGGCCGCGCCAGCGCCCCAGTAGCACTCGCACGAGCGGCACGGGTCGCGCGGGTCCGTGAACGGGACGTCCACGGGGTAGTTCTCGCAGAAACTATCTGTAATCACAAAAATACAAGCCAATGTATTATATCATCTTATAAATATTACATTTCTTTGTAGTGGTGGACTCTGCGAAGAGTCCTACCACTGGGCAAGAATAACACTTTTGTTAGTTATTCTACTGCCAAGTAGTAACATACTGACATTACCATGTTTGTGATTGTAGGGCAATGCTTCTAGATAAATAATGCGAAAATGTGCCTTGGAAGTACTGGAACACATACAAATCGATTGGTGACATTAGGCCCGTGGAGACAGAGGATTCAATACACTTTTCCGAATCGACATGACTCCTGACCAAAATACATGCAAAATGAATTTATTTGGCTCAACGTATAAAGCATAGGCTTTCAGCAAGCTTATGCCGCCAGAACACTGACCACTCTTCCGGATGGTAGTGGGCTTTATTATCGTGATTATCTCTAGGTCTTCATTGATCAATGGGTAATTGCGACGTGCTTAGTATAAGTAGTTAAGTACGAGTGGATAGTCAAGTTTAATTCCAATTTGGGAAAAATACATAATTAGACTATTAATTATTATTATTATCTGTCAAACACAAATAAATATTAAACCATAACTTACACGGATCCGGTTCGTCTGTAACTGGTGCTGACGTGGGCACTGAAAAACATAGTTAAAGCATTACTTAACAACGTTTTTCGAAAGTTAGTTCTTGGATCAATAGATTTTTAAGGCTTGCACTGGCTTCAAGCTAGAAGAATTTTCGAGTAACGTCACTTAATTATGAGGTTTTTGGGAAAAAGTGACGTCACAACGCCCCATTCCGAAAGTTTGATAATATTCTATATTTACATATTTAAAATTTAGCAAGCTCACAGACTCCGGGTTTCATTTGTTTTTTTTTACATTCATCTTGGACTGGGAGAAGAAAAGGGGGACACATATTGGAGAGAGACATTTTCAGGCAATTTCTAGTAAGTCCGATTTTTCTAAGCGGCCTCCTCCCGGCCCAGAGCCTTCACCACTTTCTGTCCCTGGTGGATTGATTGGAATGGTGTATTTGTGACCAGTCATCACCCCAATAGTTGGTACTCACAGCACTCCGGCTTCAGGTCGCACTTGTAGAGTTTGACCGGGAGCGCGTGTCCGAGGCCGGGCGCGGCGGACCCAGTGTTGGACCAGTAGCACGTGCAGGTGCGGCAGGGGTCGCGGGGGTCGTCGAACGACACGTCTACCGGGTGGTAGTCGCACACTGATTCTGAAAGAACAGTTCGTTATATTTTTCAAGTTTTTGAAGGGACATACTTCGTTTGGCGCGCCACAGACGGATTGTTCGTGGGATTGAATTCTAGCGTCACGGTCGGGAATGATAACAAATCATCGGGTAAACTTGGGACCAAGGCAATTGGCTATGCAGAAATGCGTAACCATTCTAAAAATTCTGACGCATTTCTAGATGGTCATGTTCATGGCCACGCACTCCGGTTTCACCCGCATAGTTTTCAATGTAAGCTATTATATTCTGAGTTATAAGTTTTCACTTCTATCGGCAGTTCCTATGACAGCCATTTTTTTATCATAGCACTTGACCACCATCTCGTCTGATGTAAGGAGACAGTGCGGTCTGAGATTGAACGCGCTTACCCAGAAGAAACCAAAAAACTCTGATTTGAATATAACGAGATCCTGTCCATGAGGAAAGACCACTTGGGCAGCATTTCTAATGCAAAAGTGAAATCAAACCACTACGTTCTAGTTTTTAGAACGTCAGCCATATTATAGCAGTGTGCAACACTGCTATAATATGGTTTCTAGTTCCGGGATGCCCGATAGAATAAGTGGATTATATTGTAAAGTGATATTAAAATATTTTTTGGAATTTTGTAAACTTTGGTAAGAGTATTTGCTAATAGCATACTGCCTCATGGTGTCCTATCAAACGGAAAACACTGATAGAATTTTAGTTGTAGGGTAAACAAAATTAATTTTCTTTCTCAAAGAACTCACGTGGCTCCGGTTCTTCAGTAGGCACTGCAAGACAATATTAATTTGTAATTATCCAATTTGTTAAAAAACATCACGAAAATACACAGCTCAGCTCATATCAAAATTTCAGTAGGAGATATAGGTTTCGGTAGGGAACTTGCCTGGGGAAGTAGGTATAACGTTTTTATGATACTTCCCCAGTGTTCCAATTTAAAGGACATATTTTTAGAAAAATTGTAGGGCTACAAAAATAAATTAATCTTATATCTCGTGATGACGAGCGCAGTGCAGTGCTAAGAAGTGATTGGGTCTCTTCAAATTCAATTAGCTGTGTGGTATCATGATGCTAAGAGCAAGCATGTTCTTTACCATCAGGCAGACTGTGCTCAGGTCATCAATTTATCATTTAAAAAATATATTTATCGTACATAGGAGTACTTACAACATTCAGTTTTGATGCGACATTGTATCACATACTGCGGCGGGAATAGTTCAGTCTGCTGGCCGCCCGGCGCGGGGGCAGCACTACCGATCATGTAGCTGCACACACACGTGCTGCATTCGTCGTTGGGATCGTCGAATGGAATGTTGACCGGATACCTCGCGCATACGTCACCTGTGAATTTGAGGATATTTTGTTGTATTATTTACAAGCCTTGCCAAAAAGTAACTTAAGTTAGGTACATCTACCACCTCCAAAATTACGTGTACCTACAAAATGTCATATTCATCGGTTATGTACCCATTTGCATTTTTATGGTATATTCTATATTGTATTCGGTCCAAAAAATATTAATAGAAGTTGTTTGATATGACAGACAGATAGATTTTATATTAAATGTGGCACACCAACAAAAGTAAAAAAATATAGTAAGGATTCGTATAGCTAAAAGTGGTAAAATCACACCAAAACCTTGTCTGTAGTAAAGTTTATATCAAGACAGATTATAATAAATAAAAATATTAACTAATAGAACTTACTAGGAGATGGTGGACGGCTTGTGATTGGTTCTTCTGTTGGTGCCGGTGGAGGGGTTGGCACTAAAAGTTACAATTATAACATTAGGAAACATGATTGATGAGAATGTTATTACTTTCTTTTCAGTTTTAATAAGATTCAGTAATGAATTTTAATTGTGGTAGGATTCTGCCTGTGGACGTACAATGCCTTTTCCAGTTATTCTACCGTCGAGCAGTAATGTGCAAACATGAATGTGTTTTGATTTAAAGAGCAATGTCTCCAGATAAATTACTGGACGTAGAAATGAATAATCTTATATCTCTTAGTACAGTGCTAAGTAATGATTTCGGAATCCTTATGTTACAATAGCAGCGTGACGTACTGTGCTATTATGGGCAGGCGTGTTTCTTACCATCAGGCACATGTCCTGTTCGTCTCGTCACTCTATACCAGCGACCGGTAATTAAGTTTAGGTAGGGTCCGGATACCGCGGGATTTTTTAACCAGGTCCAAAAAATTGCAGCTGATCATGTATTTAAATGCTGTCTTTTTAATATTTTGATTTCAATCAAATTTTATTCTGTCCGAGATTCGACCGCTGTTCGGTCCGCCAGTTCCTGACTGCTGGATATATACTATAAAAAACATGTATTTTATTATTCCAAATCTGTTCAGGTTTTAACCCCCCTTTAACGGTGTCCATCAACCGGTGGTCACACGCGTCCTGTTACATTTAAATCTGAATTCCTGTTGATTGGTAAGTAATAATTGTCTCACGGCATTCAGATTTGATCTGGCACAGTATCTGTAGTTGCGGCGGAGGCCTGGTGCCCCAGGCGCCCTGCAGGCCGGAGCCCGGGGCTGCGCCGCCCGAGTGGGCGTACGTGCACGTGCAGGTACGGCACAAGTCGTTCGGGTCCTCGAACGGAGTGTCTAGTGGGTAGCTCGCGCATACGTCATCTGGGAACACATATTTTTGATGTTGGCTACCGTGAAATAAGCTAATTAAATTTAGACTTGACTAAAGCGTTTGAGTCAGTTTCAGATCAAAAAATTGTGTATAAAATGTTACCGTTGTATTAAAAAATTGTGTAGGTTTTTATCTGGTAGTGTTCAGCAAAAGTTTGAAACGCGCTATAAGTTAACAAACTTTTTTTTTACAATTTATTTGTAATGAACAAAATATATTCACATTTTTTAGTAAAAATACTAATGTATGTGAATCCTAATAGTACAATGCACCGAAATATTTTGTTTAGTCAGTGTACCCAAGCTTACATAAAACTTTCAACTGGAGGTAATTTAAATTTACCATTGTTATTACTTTCTAAATGTAGGAGAAATTCGCAGAAAGTTATAGTGGTTAAGAACGGTTTAGTGCGTTTTAACATAGTCTACAGCTCTTAATTTTTGTTAAGTATTTACTTTCGGTGCCTAATTCAGTTCATGGATGGATCATTTTTAGAAGACTCTATGTTAATTCAGAATATAAATTATATATTTGCTTAAAGATATTATGAATTTGATATGTATATACTCACATGGCACAGGAGGCTCTACTGTTGATGGAGGCACTGAAAAATTGAAACGGTTGATTTAAAAGTTATGATATTGATTTATTTTGATCGATCTCATCAAAAGGGCTACTTGGGCGTTGAACACTTTCTGGGTGAATACAAACTGTGGACTGCGCGTCACCGAAGGCTTCCCATGAGGCAGCTATATACACTGTGCTCATGCGTTCAACTTCAACTTTTTATGTCTTCGGCTTCTGTATACAGTGTGACCGCAACTTATTTGTGTGTCAACACATGAACAAAACTGAACAAAACAAAATTGAAGCATATAATGCTTGAATTTTGGGTGAGCATGTAACTTGCGTCATCGTCAGCGCACATTTCCCATATGTTTTATACTTTTTTGTTAACTATTATTGGTTTAAACCCTTAACATATCCATAGCCATATTGCCTCAAATTATGAAGTGACGCGACGCTGCGATTTACGATGGAGCGTGCTCACCTAGAAGAAATCGATTCACTCTCGATTTTAAGATACCAAGATTGTAACCGTTGGAAAAAATCCATTCAGGCAACGCATTATATACAGCCTACACGTTTTATCAAACAAAACGTATAATTTATATTGTTTGAAAATGTATTTTCTAATATTTCACCTCTGCAATGCTTCACGCAATGAAAACCAGCTAAGTTTTAAATTCCATCCATTTTAAGTTTCCATATAAGTCGCCATATTTATGGTGAACTACTCGAAAATGCTTGAATCGAATTATATACATTGTTTAAATGAAATTTGTATAATAAAATAAAAAAGTGACTCACAGCATGATTGTTTGACTCTGCATGTTATTTGGTATCTCGTCGGTGAGAGAGAGTCGAGCGCTGCGCCGGCTCCGGCCGGTGCGCAGGCGCACTCGCGGCACGGGTCGCGGGGGTCGTCGAACAGAACGCCCACCGGGAACCTTCCGCACACTTCATCTGTCAACAGAAAGTCGGACACATTTTAATTTAATTCACCAGTAACTCATGTGGGCTATAGTCAGTCCAGTCTGACTGAAGTTACAGCCATATTCACCAGTAACTCACGTGTGCTATAGTCATGTAGGTGTTACTACTGGTGGTGGTGGTGTCATGTAGGTGGTACAGGAGTTGAAATGAAACCACGGTACTGTATAAACTGCTGACTATATTGATCTTAACTGTACAAGAAGTGACGCGGGGCGAGAGACTGCTCGCTCTCCGCTGTCATCCGCTTATATACTAAATATGACATCGTAATTACGTGCTCCTACATACACCCCCTTCTTAAAAAAAGGTCAGTCAGTCAGTCAGTCCGTAATGTTTCAGCAGTATTAAAACCAGTAACTCACATGTGCTATAGTGAGTCCACTATAGTCAGTCTGACTTAAGTTTCACCCGATTCGACGGCATTCTTCAAAGAGAGTGCACGCTCGTGACAATCACAGTTAGAGGATTACATATACCCTTGAAAGATGCCGGTTTCTTCAGGATGATTTCTTTCATCGAGAAAGCGTTTGTTTACCTCTAAGGTTGGAACATTTGTTGCTTTACCAAAGCATGGATACGACGTTCTAATCACTGGTATATTCGTACATGTCCATATTGTCCATCATAGTTTCGTATTTTGATGCAGTAAAGTTAATTACAGTAAGTTTGTCAAATTTATGAACTTAATTAATTATTTTGAGTGAACAAGTACTCACCTGGAGGAGGATAGTCAGTTACAGGTGAAGGTGTGGTCACTGAAAATATGATTTCACTATGAATACAATATCACTAAATTGCGAGACAGTCCTCAGACTACATTAACTATTTCTTTAAATTTTTCATTATTATCATAACTATCAGCCCATATTTGTCCAATGCTGGGTATATATAGGTTTTTCCCACAATACGACACTTATTATACATAGAACAAAGGTTTAAATAATATTTATGTCTCTATGGTGTGTAGACTGACCCACTGACTGACCTGCGTCATTACAGTTATTATAATTTACTCATAATACTTTTAGCTTTACGCTTTCAGCCAAAGTGCAGCACAGTTTGTTTATCGCCACTCTATCGAGTCTCAATATATCTTCTACTATGCTTACTGATACACGATCTCCACTCTAGAACACGTCTGCCCCAAATTTAAATATAGGTATTTTAAATAAAACAGATCCAGACGTAAAACATAACATACAATTTAAATAACAAATAAGAAATCTAGCAAAGTGACGTTTACAAAATATTTCAATTCAGTAAGCAAGCGAGCAAAAACATTCACTTACTGCATTCAGGTTTGATGTGGCATAAAATTTGCAACTGCGGCGGAGCTCTGGTTGGGAAGAGTGGGTTTTGGAGCCCTGAGCCGGGTGGTGCGCTGCCCGAGTGGGTGTAGGTACACCTGCATGTGCGACACTCGTCGTTGGGATCGTCGAAGGGAGTGTCGATTGGGTAACTAGCGCAAACGTCATCTGAGGAGTTTCGTAATGTTAAATTAGGTTTATAAAAGAAATGAAGAAAATGTTTTTGTTTTGTGGAGTATTTTCTCAAACATTTCAAGACTGAAGTAGAAATGCGTATTTTTCGCGTATTTTGCGTATTTTGTCGGATTTCTACGCTCTACATAAATCTTAAAAAAACGTTAACTCTTTAAAATTTGTTCTAGATCAAAGTTGCACTTACAAAACTGGTTCAGTTATTTTGAATTCACCAACCTACTCGTACCACTAACAGCTTACAGAACTAAACTATTGTTAATTAATAACTTATAATATGTTTTAGTAATGTCTTTGTCTTGTAATGATAAGTAGGTGTACTTACAGGGTGCTGGAGGCTCAGTAGTCGTTGGTGGCACTAAAAAAATTAAGTTTATTTAAATTAAAACAGTAAATCAAGCTTTATATCAATCAAGTTAATATTAAACAAGGGAACTCACAGCATTCCCGTCTGGTGGTGCAGAGTATTTGATATTTTGGCGAGAACAATGAGTTTTGTAAGCCAGCCCCCGGTGCCGGCGCGGCGCTGCCGATCAGTGTGCACTTGCATATGCGACACTCGTCGTTTGGATCTTGGAAGGGAGTGTCGACTGGATATCTTTCACAAATGTCATCTGCGGTTTGAAATAAAATGAGTAATATAAAATTCAAGTATCTTTGTCAAAATTAATAATTTCATAGTATAAATATTTACTTACACGGCGCAGGGCGTTCAGTTGTAGACGGTGGCACTGTGAGTAAAAATAAATGTGTTCAAAAACTAAAATTGTATAAATTGTTAAAAAAAATTGCGTTAATATTAAATACTCACAACATTCACGTTTGATGTGACATATAATCTGATATTTTGGAGTGTAATATGAGCTTTGTAGGTCGGCGCCCGGCGCTCCGCTGCCAATCAGTGTACATTTGCATATGCGACACTCGTCTTTCGGATCGACGAAAAGAGTGTTCACTGGATATCTCTCACAAACGCGGACATCATCTGCGGATTAAAATGAAACGTATACTCTGAAATAGTAGTAAAACAAAAGAATAGAGGTATATTTCTTGTTTAGATAGAGAAACTTACGTGGTACAGGCAGTTCCGTGCTTGATGGTTTCACTAAAAATGTAAATGGTGTAATATGAAATGTTTTCAATGTAAGTAATTAATTTAGCAAATAATTCATTTATCCCTTGAAGATTATTACTAATGTACAGAAAGAGTTGACAATAAAAAATTGTCAAAATATAACACAGTTAGCGTTGAGCCCCAAACTAGGCTCGGCCTGTATCTTGGGCCTGTGGCTTAGAAAGCTTCAAAAACTTTGTAATAAATTCTTCAAATAGTTACTTACAGCATTCCGGTTTGGTATAACACATGATGGTGTATTTTGGCGGTATAAACGAGTTCTGCAGTCCAGCCCCCGGTGCCGCGCTGCCAATTTGCGTACATTTGCATATGCGACACTCGTCATTTGGATCTTGGAATGGTGTTTCTACTGGATATCTTTCGCAAACACCAGCTGTGATTCAACATAAAATTTGTTATTATGAAAAATTATATAAAAAACTCTGACAATATATTTTTATAAGTTTATATATTACTCACATGGGATTGGCTGTTCTGATGTTGTCGGTTGCACTACAAATAACATTATAATACTTTCAATAGAGTATAACTACAAACAATTAACGATATTTATTTAGTTTATTCAACAATGTGTTCTAGAAAATCATGTTTGATTATTATTCGACAATGATTGAAACACAGAACCACAGATTACTTTTACAATTACAATTACAACTACACAGATTAGAATTTTCTGTAATCTGTGCACAGAAATATCAATTTTAATTTCTCTTATTTGTACTCATAGAGAACTCATAAAGATTAAATGAATTACAATCATTTTTTTTAAACTTACGTTTTTATATAAATACGTTGACTGATCTAAATTATGCTATGTTTTTATAATTGTAGTTATACTTACAACATTCGCTCTTTGTGTAGCATATTATTTGATATTTTGGCGGGAACAATGAGTTCTGTAGGCCAGTACTCGGCGACGCGCTGCCGATTTGTATGCACTTGCATATTTGACACTGGTCGTTTGGATCTTGGAACGGTGTCTCGACTGGATGTCTTTCGCAAACATCATCTGCAATTCAAAAAAGTAAGATTTTAATACAAATTATCATGTTTGAAATATATAGTTATTATATATTTTTATGAACACTCACGTGGTGTGGGAAGTTCTGTTGTCGATGGTTTCACTATAAAATACAAAAATAAAATTTAAATATTGACTGGTGCATCTCAACGCGTATATACTTTATTTAAATTGAATACAGAGAAAAGTATTCGAAAGTGAAGGCGTGATTCTTTATCCTAAATAAAACTTATTTACTATTTTCCATAAACATATCGTTTGCGCAATTTAGAGATAGCTAACGCCATCTAGAGATTGTTGCCGAAACTAATAATGTCAAAAACTGATATAATTGTTAATATAATTATTAATATGAATCAACGTAATGATTGCAATGAAATACAAATGCTAAGTTATAACTTACAGCATTCACGTTTGATGTGGCATACTATTTGATATTTTGAAGGGAATAATGCATTTTGTAAGGCAGCGCTGGGTGCTGCACTGCCAGTCTGGGTGCATTGGCATATTCTACATCTGTCATTTGGGTCGTCGAAAGGAGTGTTGACTGGATATCCCTCACAAATTTCATCTGGAATAAAAAATAATATTTTATGATGATAATCCAACAAAATATTACATTTCAATGCAAACGTATTGTGTGGTACGAGTATTAGTGTGTTTGCTTACCTGGGATAGGTGGTTGTGTTGTCGGTTGTGGTACTACAAAGAAAAAAAAAGTACAATTAAAACCGATCTAATACAATACAATTGGCTTGGCTTTGTGTGTCATTTTTATGCGTTTTATGTTTGTCGATAATTGGTTTGCACCTGACAAATTGGCCTGATGGTAATCGACAATGGAGCATGGTTACCTTTTCTCGCGACTTGAAAACGTCAAGATAACAACATTCGGGAAATAACCAATTAGAAAATCCCTAGCCTGGAGAAACTGGAGTTTCTTCTTGTGATAGTGGATTCAAAACTCTTTTGAGTTTTTTTGAACGACTTTATGACGTTGCCTACAATCATGAAATGATGTCACTTTTTAGAGCTATAAGCAATCCGATAGAAAAAAGGGTAAAGTGGTTTAAGATTATGCAGAATCCAACTTATATTATAAATACAAATGTTTCGATAGTTGTTGCTTATTCAATATTCACATCGAAACGGCTGGATAGATATATGTATAGTTGAAATTTGGAACACATATACAACGTAGTTTGTATAGTTTAGACTGGATTGGCGCATGAGCTTCTTTTTTGCGGAAATAATACGTGATCGGGAACTACGCGGTTAAATAACGTGGGTGCTGCTAATCCTACTAAAACTATAAATGTCTAAGTTTGAATGTTTGTTGCTCAATCACGTCAGAACTTCGGAACAGACTGGGTTGAAATTTGAAACTTCATAATTAGATTAATCTGGAATGGCACATTTCATTGCGGGAAAATTACGGACTCGGGAACTATACGGTTAAAATAGTGGAGCATCTGGTTTGTTATAGTTGAAATAATGATTATTTACCACATTCGGGCTTAGTGTAGCAAATCATTCTGTATTTCGGCGGGAGGAATGAGTTCTGCAGTCCGGCGCCCGGGTCTGAACTGCCAGCTTGCAGGCAGCGGCATGTTCGACATTGGTCGTACGGATCGTCGAATGGAGTGTTTACTGGATATCTGTCGCACACGTCATCTGTAGTAGTGGAGACAAAATGTTTTAATTATTATTTATTTTATTGAAGTGTTCTCAGGTTGCAAATAAACTTGTCAAATAGTTATCGATTTTGCCATTGGTAGAGCCCATTTTTTATCGAACGTTATGTAATAAAATGAAACATTGGCGTCACTTTTGGAGACATTGAGAACCACTTTAGACAGAAAGAAAAACAAAAAAAAAATGGCAGTCATGGGAACTGCCTATAGAAGTAAAAACTACGAGTAATAACTCAGAATTTTATAACTCACTTTGGAAACTACGCGGGTGAAACCGGAGGGCGTGGCCATGAACATGGCCATCTAGATTAGCCAAGTTTACCCGAAGATTTTTTTCATTTACGAACGTGACATTGAAATCAATTAACAGCCCACGGAACATCTGCATGCAATGCGTCAAAAGAAGTTTTCACTTCAAAAATGGATATTAGCTTGTAAAACGAAAATCAACTATCATTTTCTATATTTTCTACTTACATGGACCGGGTTGCTCCGTTGGCGGTGGTGGCACTAAAAAATAGTAAATTACGTAATTATAAACTATATTAGTAAAACAGTCTCAAACACATAAAATAACTCAAACTCAAAAAATGTTCCAATAACTGCGTGTCCCTGTGCTGTTATGTGGCAGGCATGTTGCTTACCATCAGGCAAATGTCCTGCTCGTCTCGTCACTCTTTATTTAAAAAATGGTTGTCTGTAAAGTCGGGTTACTGACGTTAGTTGAACGTGACAACTTCAACTACGCCTTAGAGCGAGGTAACGCCGGCGGCGAGGTAACGGCGGTAACGTTACATGACGTCATGTTTTGCGGGCGTGCAGCCGGCTTCATCGAATTATAAGACGTTGTCACGTCAAAAAAAAAGGTACGTAGTGCACACTACTCACGGCACTCGCGCCTGACGACGCAGCTCATGACCTGTTCGGGCGGACCGTACGCCGCACCCGGTACGGTGTTGCACTTGCACAGTTTGCACGAGTCCGAGGGGTGCGGGAAGTACACGTTTTCGGGGAAGTTCTTGCAAGCTGGCACTGGAAAAATTAAACATGTTAACACAAATATCGAAATATCGGATGTTTTACATGTAAATAAAATTGAAGTGCTAGTTTGAAATTGCAAGACAACAGCTTTTCACTTAATGCATGTGAAATTAAATATGGTACTTATGAAAAATATACATGGCTGTCATGTGTAATCCACCAAGCCAACAACCCACACTGGGGCCGCGCAGCATGGTGGATTTTGACCGTAACTCTCTCCTGTGAGAGAAGACCCCGAATCCCAGCAGTGAGAACTATTGGTAGGTTGCTTATGCTTGTCTGTTTGTCGGTTTGGTCTGATTTTTTTACGTGAAGATTTTTTTGTACGTTTGATAAACTGATAGTTGCACTAGGTGATGATTTTGGTTGTTACTAGGCATTATGGAACGCTAATTGTATTTTTTGAAATTAGTAAATAACTCGACTTACCTATCGTTTTGTTCATGATATCTGGAGCTAAAATAAAAGAAATGTATTTGTTAATCTTACCATGAATATTGAAGCTTATTTTTATCTTATTCTCTAAGATATGGTTCATTCATTATGATATTAATACTCAATACTCACACAACGTGGTATGATCTGGAGGCAGAACTGTAATGAAAACAAAGCTACTGTAATTCAAATTCAAAAAATATTAACGAAATGGTATTCAATTTTATTTATGTAGTTATATAAGGATTAGGTCTTATTTTTATTTATCCCAGTTTTAACACTCCATGGTAAAAATGTATTTCTATATCACTTTGCTTACTCTGAATCAGTACTTTCTATCTATTTTATTTCTATTTGCTTAGCTAGTGCTATTCATCCATACAAGTGGTATCATCAGTGGTACCATGGCTATCAACATCACCCATAGAACGTAAATTTTTAAAAACGTTTGTTATTTTATGTAATTTATAAAAAAACTACTGCACTTATGGACTCAATTTGTCAAAGATGATTATTATACGGGATCAAGGAGAAAATTTTAAGCAGTTGTCATATTTTTAAAACCTCGCAGTTAACTTTTGCGTAACATGACGCAGTTACGTTCTATTGGTGCTGACAAAAAGAAAATAAACAGATGGATCTACTATAGTCATCAAGACTGGCTACAAAAGTGAAAACTTATTACGTGGAATTTTAGAATTAAATAGCCACTAACGTTGTCCAATATATCTGAATGTTGTAGTGCTGAATCTTATTACTTCATACCCTTCTATCATCCTACATAGGTCTCCTGATGGTTCATTTGACCCGTAAATTTTGTTCACGGGCCTGTAGTCTAATACGTTAACTGTTATATTTATTCATTTTTTAATTAGGGTGAGACCCATTTTCAATATTCAATTTATTTTTTTACAACTAATTATTACTAGCTCTTCTAATTTTCATTAAAATCAATTTCCATTATTTATTAAACGTGGTATTATTAATTTCGCATGCTATTTTATCCATGTCGGAGACGCGAACTCACAAGATTTGAACCATCCACAAAACGTCTAACGCACATACCCTGGCCATTTGCTATCTTGCCGTTCCGACACTAGTCCGTTAAGCCGCTAAACGCACTTAAAACTGTATTTATTTATTTATTCAATGGGCACACAAAACAGAATGTAATAAACACATTATATTATTTGTATGTGAATAGGAGTAGAGTGAAAGTGTACCGCAGTCTGGGTTGTCCCGACACTCGATGAGCACCTGTGTCTCTCCGAAGCTGTCCAGGCTCTCCGAGCAGACGCACAGCTGGCACGGGTGCAGAGGGTGCTCGATCTCCACTCCGCTCGGCAGCGGCGCACACGACGCTACACAAACACATTATAATATAATACAAAGAATTATTTATTATTTATATTGTAATATGATTCTGTTACATACTCAAAATCAACGTAAAAGTATAACAAATATCGTAATTTATTTTCTTCAAAAAAACTAAAATCGAGTGAAATTCTAAATTAAATCCAAACACTCGAGCAAATTTCAAAAAAAGCTATATCTAATGCCCAGGCTCCAAGCTAGACAAAACTCGCTAGTTTTGTCTACACCCAGCTAGAAACTCGTAGAACTCAAAGAAATGGTCCCCATTTATGAAAGAAATCTTCGAACTAAAAAGGAACCATCAAAATTAATTCACAATTGGCCGAGCTATGTGTAGCATACTAACAAAAAATAATAAAGTGGCCAAGTGCGAGTTGGACTCGCCCATGAAGGGTTCCGTTGCAGCAAGTAACATAATATACATAGTACACATAGTTCTTGTAGTTCGTTGTAACTTTGATCGAAGTTTCAATAATAGTAAATTTATGACGTACTAAAAAAAAACTACTCATCAGATCGAGTTCAAACTAATTTTCGTTGGTAGTTTACATGGAAATGTACATCATATATTTTTTTTAGATTTTTCATTCTCTTACTTTAGAAGTTAGAGGGGGGGGGGGACACATTTTACCACTTTGAAAGTGTCTCTCGCGCAAGTTATTCAGTGTAGACGAAAATGATTTAAGAAACCTCAACATTATTTTAGAAGACCTATCGATAGACACCCCAAACGTGTAGGTTTGATGAAAAAAATTTTTTTGAGTTTCAGTTCTCAGTATGGGGCGCAACCCTAGTTTTTCTTTTTTTTTAATTTTTCTGTTTAAATCTTAATGGGGTTCACAGAATACATCTACTGACCAAGTTTCAACAGTGTAGTTCTCATAGTTTCGGCAAAAAGTGGCTGTGACATACGGACGGACAGACAGACAGACAGACATGACGAATCTATAAGGGTTCCGTTTTTACGTTTTACGGAACCCTAAAAACCTAAAACGAAATTAAGAATCTTCTCCTTGTTTGAAGTTAGTTGAGAACATAAAGCAACACAACAATACATTTATTTATGATTGCTGGACCACTTTAAATGTAGTTTTAGAACTGATTGATGATTATTCCAAAAGATTTATATAACTATAATTATATCCACCGTAATGTTATAAAGTAACTTACTATTATCAGGCTGTGGAGGTGGTTCAGTGGTTGGTTCTGTGGACAATTTTGTTACGTGACTTATTGCACTTAGTAATCTCCAAGCACCTATATTCTGTGCACCCCTGAATCTATGTTCATAAATATCAGTCCAATAAGCGTCAATTTATTGATATTAGATTTATTTAAAAAAAAAACATTGTTTTGTAAATTTGATTGGTAGACAAGACTACAGCTTCAATACGTGCATACTTTTAAAGGACAATCATCTTCTTCAACTTGTCCACTGCTGAAAACAGACCTATTCCATGATACTGAAATGTGTAGAAGTTACATGCTTTCTCTTTTTTTTTTTGTTTTTTATTAATTGCCGTGTAAATTGTACATTTACCAATAAATAACTTTGACTTTGATATGTTGATCAGCCATATCTCGGCTTTTCTTCGCTAGCCATTGGATACTGTCATACCTAGTTTTAGAGCGTCCTTCGCCATTCGCGGTCTTTACTGTAGGACACGTCTACCCCAATGGTTACGGATTCTACTACAGATATGACCAGTCCACGGCCACTGGCAGTGGGTACGATTATGCCAATACACCTCTACCATATAATAGAAACATACCACATTCAGGTCGCAGGAAGCACGAGATTTGAGCCCGGGTGGTGAACGGGTCCCGTTGACATTTGCAGACTTTGCACGGGTCCGATGGGAATGGGAAGTATATTCCGATGGGATATCGGTCACACAGGTCCTCTGGAATAAAACAATAAAAAGAATATGCAACGAGAAACTTTAAAATATTTTCTTTAACTCGTGATGTTTTTCTTACCAGGCTCTGGTTTTCGGGTTGTTGGCGGTGGAGGTGTTGGCACTGCAGATTAAAATGTAATTTTACAAAATTGTTGGGATAACTTTTCAGAAGCGTTAAGTGTTTTTTGAGTAACTGGATGAATACAATGTACCTATAAACTAAACAGTTTGACGGAAAGATATTTAGTAACTAGGTGTGTCTTGATATCATTGATTGTACAGGTGTCTTTTAAAATGAATCTGAGCTATCTTCAGCGTGAATTGCGTCTAGTTTTGATTTCATTGATTTTTTATGTGGATGTACATTAAAATATGCAGTATCAAATAAACCAGAATTATAAGAGTCTGGTAGACAAAGAAAAATCATGGCGTTAAAATCCGACTCAAAACTCAACATTCTGTGTAAAAAGCTATCGGTCAAAATAAATGGTAGATGATATCAGATGGATAGTGGATGATAAAAGAGGCCTACATTAATAAGTTAACCATCAAATAAACCAAATGATTAAAGATTACTGCTCAAAACGGTCAGGAAAATAATGTTTATTGTGAAAATAGATGCTCACAGCACTCTGGCCTGGTGTAGCAGTTGATGTGTTGTTCAGGGATGCCGCGGCCGTTGATCTGAGTGTAGCATTTACACAGCTTGCACTGGTCGCTCGGATGCGGGAACACCACGTTCTCGGGGTAATGTCTGCAAGCTGGCACTGTGGAGGAAACAATTCAACATTTATGTAGAATCTACCAGCAACCTGCATTTTATAATGCATATAAAAAGTAGCCCATAATCTGTTTGTGTTCAATGTTTCAAATTGCTCTGTTAAGCCGTTTCGACGTTATTGTATCAAACATCCAAACATACGCAGTTATGATCATAGTTGATTTGCGTGTTTGTGTCATTTTATTTCATCATTTTATTTCCAACTGACAGTGCCCCACGGTTTTACTCGTGTTGTTTTTATTTCCGTAATAAAATTAGCTTGTGTGTAAATCTAAACTACGAGTATATTCTAACGGTGCCACTGTTTTCAATCATTACCCGATCCGTTCAGCTGTTTCGACGTAGTCCGACTTTCAGATTTAGGTATAATATTAGTAGGATTGTGTATAGAGTACAATCTTTTTCTGTTTAGCTTTTTCCTATTAATGAAGGTTGATGCAATCCTGCCTTTCGCATCTATCACACGTTATAGCACTCACGATGCTAATTAGTTATTACATTATGGTCTTTAGATTTTTTCTATCAAAATTCACTTACGTGGTATTCCAGTTACGACTTCCGGAGCTAAAAATTAAAAAAAAACTAGTATCAACAACAAATTACTTAGTGGAAATTGTAATTAATAATCACAAATCTTATTTTTTGTGTATGAAGCAGTCAAAGAGTTGTATTTACGTAATTGTCACTTACGCAAAGTTGTCGTGTTGTGCTGTATAACTATAAAAAAAAATTATACAAATGTAATAAAACAAAAAACTCAAATATTAAATACGCCAGCAAAAAGTTACACAATTCAGTGATATATATTATTGTAGTATTGTTATCAAAAATTTTGTTCTATTCTATCGAAGCATACATCTGAAGTATTTAGAGTAGCCGGTTTACTTTTTGTTGTATTTCAAGCGACAAAGAGACAATTATTATACAGTAATTGTAACCTTTAGATCTATAATAAATAACAAAATGTAAATATTGTTGGACGTTTCACACACAACACCACAAACATGAGTATGTAAAAAGTGAACTCGCATCCATTATAAACAAACTTGGAAACTGTTGACTGAGAATCAAAATATCTGGATTGCAAGCATACTACTAATTTAGAGGCGATAAATATAGATTTGATATCATCAAGTACAAATTACGGACAATTATAAAACAAAATACAATTATGAACTCTTAATCAATAACTCTATCATTTAAAAATTCCGATTCTAAATTAGTTGATGAAGACGATACAGAACAGGCAAAGACTCTTAACCAAAATACATATGCAATATGGGCTCAAAAAATCCTCCAAATTAAAAATGTACTACTCAAAATGTACAATTCAAAAATGTACTCTGCATCAATCGATCTGCTAATACAATTTACGATTTATAGAATACTATCATTTGCCCGCGACGTTTTCTGCGTTGATTTAAAGAAAACAGGTGGTAGAAACATCATAACTAAGAATAAAAACAATGGAGAAAAAGCTAAAACCTATGAAACATTGTATCTTTGCACAATGCAAACATTGTATCAAACAGTGCTTGATAAAAGAGATGATAATGATAATTACCACACTGCTCGTTCTCCCGGCAGTCGATCTCGACGGTGATCTTGCCGAACACGTCGGTGGTCTCGGTGCACATGCAGATCTGGCACGGGTTGATGGGGCTCTGGAAGGGCCGTCCAGCGGGCAACGGTGCGCACCTCACTGGGGACAAAAAAGTGGATTTATAAAAAATGCCATTGACATTTAAATCACGACACAAATTCACAACAAACCTCCACCGTGTCAACTGTTCATGAAAACATTTTACTTTACATGAGCAGTCTATGGATCATCATCTGTGTTATGTTTCTGTTCTATTGTATTGTTGTAGTCACTGACTTATCTGTTCCTTTAAAATCTAGTAATAATCTACATCTAAAAAGATGAATTGATAGAAATGAAATCATCTTTCATTAAAAAGATCGTATTTCATCACTGATACTTCTTTCCTATCCCTTAAATAGTTTGTTTTGTTCAATAACATACAAATAATAAAATGTAGTTTAGGTCATTAGATTACCAAATCAGTAATGTCTTAAGCAGCTGTAAAATCTTGCTTTATTATTGATATTTACCATTCTCTGGCTGCGGAGGTGGAGTCCAAGGAACTGGCGTCGTTGGAGTCGGCCTTTGCGTTGTCACTGGAATCAGTACCATCGTACACTCAAATAACTTGTAATAAAAAAACATTTGTGTCAGTGTCCTTATGGGCGTTATTGGTATGCATAATTATACTGCAGTGGCATTGCTAGTTCTAGTATCGTTGGTTTTGATTTTTTTAGCTATCAGCAGCATCTTCAATCTTTTTGAGTTTGTTATTTATGTCATCTGTTTGAAATGACGTTACATTTCTAAAAGATGATATAAACAGAAGTGTAATTTCTAACAGATGATATAGATAGGGTGTAATTTCTAACAGATGATAATCATATTATTACTTACAACAAGCGGGTGCCAAGTAGCATGAAATTGTAACCCTGGGAATGAAGGCGTTGTAGTCTCTTGCACACTTGCACACTCGGCAGGGATCCGTCGGATGCACAAATATCACATTTTCCGGTCGTCCCTCGCATTCTGAAATTAATTCCTCAATTTCAATATTACTTCTAGTATATTTTAAACGATGATGACTCTTAGAAGTTGTCATTTACAGGCCATATTTTTTTCTAATATAAATTAAATATTCATGTCACAGTGTTTATAATCAAACTTCTACGAAACTTTACCGATTTTTTTTTTAATTTACGTGTACATTCGATAGGTCTCAGAATAGGAATAAATTGAATTGTAAGCTGTTTTTGTATCTGTCTGTGATAAGGGTGGCTCACTCCAAACATTTCTTTATTATTTGACATTTGCTTTAAAAATTATAGATAAACCTTAATTTTCACCTTTCTACCATTGACCCCAATTTTTTAACTGATATTAGTACTTAGTGTAATATTTTTCATGATTGATTTATTATCCTGACTTCTATACGTTTGCCGGTTCAGCTAGTATTTATAAAATTATGCCTAGATGACTAAATATACTTAAGGCGAGTATACATTTACAATAAAAATACTTCATCTACCTGGGTCTGGTACAACAGTCACTGGTTCCGGCGTTGTTTCTGGATCAGGTCCTAAAAATAAAAATAATTAATATTATCAACAAAAAAAAAGTATTAATTTCAGATCTCCCCGCAGTAGAGATAATATAAAATGAGCTGATTCTGGATGGAATTCTATTTATAAATTGCTACATTTAAAATCCTCTAGAGGTAGATATCTAGAAGCGAGTTTATAAAAGTGAAGGTATGCAAAAAATCCACTGGATACTCACTGCACTCAGGCCTGACGAAGCAGGTGATCTTCTTCTTCTCGAAGAACAGCCCCTCGTGGACGATGCACTTGCAGACCTGGCAGCGGTCGTGCGGGTGAGGGAACAGTGCGTTGTTGGGGTAACGGTTGCAAATGTCTAAGAAACGTTACAAATTTACATTTATAAAATCATTATCATACATTTTTTCCCATTTCTGGGGTGCCAATATCTAAAAGCATGTCATATTGATGCCTTTCTTTTTGTCTCAGTAAAATGTTAATATGACAAAACAATTGTATTGTCATTTAGCTTTTGGATTAGGATTTCCTACAACTGTGTAGGTACACGTAATTATTTAAAAAAACGGTTGATTTGTGATTTACCTGGAGAGGGCAAGTCGGTGACAACTGGTCCGGGAGGTGGAGTGTTTGTTGTTGGTTCTGAAGATTAAAATTACATAAACTGAATACATTTACAGAGATTTCACATTTTCTATCACTTACGCTAACATATGACGCCAAAATGGCATTTTTTTTTTGAAATACGTCTTTCTCAGAACGCTTTAGCTTTTGTTTTCTCCCAGCGTTAAATCTATTTGTACCATAAACGATAGCAAGCTGCCGGGTACCAACGGCAGCCTCATGAACCTCGCCGGCAAGGTAGACGACCTGTGTCATGATCTATGTGCAAATCTTTTAGCTTTACGCCAATAATAAGGGTGACACGAGATATTAAACTAGTATATTAGCCCTACAGATCTGCTAAATGTCAGCAGGTGCTAGATCCTCCCCATTTGGCTGTAGAGCGCCTCTTTCTGGATTGCGAGGTCTTTCTTTAATCTTGTCTATCGACTGCACCTCAAGCCGAAATCACACTGTCTGATATGCCCTTATGCTAGTCGCCGTACGCGATGTAGTACTCGTTGAGTACGATTAGGCTAGGTTAGTAAAGCCCTGCGCCTTCTGCACTTGCACAGCGTTCGGTAAGCAGTAGCGGCCACTTGATACCAACTACCATAGTTAGCACGTTTGTGATTTTACACGTTTGTTTCGATATAGGTAATGTATGTCTCTCTCGTGTGTGTATCTCTCTCTCTCTGTATGTGTGTATGAATCAGTCTGTTTTGTTTGCTGGCATGCGAGTAAGTATAAGTTACAATAAACTCACGGCAGTCTGCGTTGGGATAGCAGACGATGTCTCTCTGTTCTCCGCCGGGCGTGCGCCGCACCACGCACTGGCACGTCTGACACGCGTCGTGCGGGTGGGGGAACGGGACATGCGGGGGGAACTTGTCACATGCTGGCACTGTATTATATAACATTGATTTTAAAATACATTATGTTATTTCCAAAAAAACGATTGTTGTTTGTTGAATGACAACATTAAAAACAACGATCTCAATACATGACTATTAAATTATTATTTTATCGATGATTAAAAATCCTTCTAAATGTACATCATGACTACCTTTTTAACCGACTTCTTTTTGTTTACTTTTACTTTTTTAACCGACTTCCTTATTTTTACTTTTATCAATTTACTTTATGTGTATATCATAAATGTTTTTTTTGAAATGTTACCCGTATTGCCTCATGCTAAGCATTCTAAAAATAAAATTGTCTCAAACCTGAATCTTATAATATTTATCCCATCTTCATAAATGAACGCAAGTCTTTTAGACAAGTTTGTAAAACAAAATAACCATTCGATTGTGCGAACGAATATGAACTGACTGTGTGCTATTTACGACATTCAATTAAATGGAAATCAATTGAGCTAACTTGCAATGTAGTGAATTTGGTAATTAATTACTTACGTGGCACTGGAGTGGAGATGAGTGGGGGAGCTAAAATAGAAAGTAGTTGTGAAATTATGTTTTGAAATTTCTTAAATAAATTCATAAATATTTTGAAGTGAAAACTTCTTTAGGCGCGCCTAGACAGATTTGAATTTGTATTCATTCATCACGCTCGGGTATGATAAGAAAGCTTCGGGTAAACTCGGGACCATGACTATTGGCCATCTAGAAATACGTGAGCCAATAGGAAATGCTGAATGGGCGTGGCCAGGCCATCATGGCATGGCCATCTAGAAACGCATCAGCCAATGGGAAATGCTGACGCATTTCTAGATGGCCATGCCAAGATGGCGAGGCCACGCCCTCCGACTACACCCGTGTAGTTTCCAAGGTAAGCTATCGAATTCTGAGTTATAAGTTTTCACTTCTATCGGCAGTTCCTATGACTGCCAATTTTTTTTTTACGTACCTGTTGTCGGTAAAACTGCAACAAAGAAAAATAAAGAGCGTTAAAATAGGAGTGACTTGGTATAAAATTGAGACAAAAATATCAGATTATGATTTAAGTTTGGTCTAGTGGCTAAAACGTCAGATTACATAATCTTGAGGTCGTAGGTTCAAATCTCGTTTGGACCTCTGCATATTTTTCCAATTGTAGATAGATATACGAGTTTATTATCACCACTGCCTTCAATGATGAAGAAACATACAGTGACGAAGCCTGCTTGTTGCTAGAATCGTTCGAATTCATGAGACAACCGCCAACCAGAACTGAGTCAGTGTGGTGCCATTGCCTTCACTCTGTTCTTCTGAGAAAATACCTCCGGCCCTAATAGTGGGAGCTTGTACTGTGATGCTCGGCTTGAAGACATATTTTCTCATATAAGAGAAGAAAGGTATTCCAATGATACAATAGTGAAAGACCATACCACATTGAGAGTTGTGTCGGCAGTGGATCTTGACGTCCAGTTTGCCCCTCAGGTCGCGGCTCTCGGTGCAGTAGCATATCTTGCACGGGTCCAGCGGACTCGGGAATGGCGTGTTAACAGGCAGAGGATCGCATGATACTGAAACAGCAAAGAAATCAAGTTAGACACAATAGCCCATATAGATGGATACAGAGCACTCTTCGTGTCGATGTTTCACAATGTATTGTGTCAAGATTGTATGACGCTAATGTTGATGATGAATTAATACAAGATGCTCTGAATATAAGGTCCTCTAAATACAATATCTTCAAAAACCAGATCCTCTGTATAAAGGATCCTAAAAACATAAGATCCTCTTGGTCCTCTAAAGATCATGTATCTTCTAAATATAAAATCTTCCAAAAACGAGATCTTTAAAAACCAGATCATCTGTTTATAAAATCCTCAACACATAAGTTCCTCTAAAACAAGATCCTTAAAATACAAGATCCTTAATCCTCTGAAGATTGTGTATCTTTTGAAAAAAACTCTTCCAAAAACAAGATCTCCAAAATACAAGATCATCCAAAAATAGGTCTTCTAAACATAGGATCCTCTGAACACAAGATCTTTACCGTCCTCTGGTGGCGGCGGCGGCGGCGTGGGTGGAGGAGTGATCGGTGCCACGGTGGTGTGGGGCTTCGTGTCGTCCGTGCAGGCCTGGCAGCTGACGCAGACCGGTCGCAGCCTGCCCCCGGTGGGCAGACACACGCACACCATGCACTGGAGGCCTGCGCCCCAGAAGTGGTGCATCTCGCCCTCTCTCGAACATTGTAACAGATTCTGGGTACCTGGATGGTGATACAATTTTAAGAGATTTCATATTTTGGGTACTTGGATGTTAAAAAAAAAGATTTTACATTCTGGCTAAGTGAATGTTGATAAAATTTAAAGACATTTCACATTTTGGGTCCCTGGATGGTGATAAAATTGAAGAGATTTCTTATTTTGGATACCTGAATGTTGATCATATTTAATAGGTACTATATTCTGGGTACATGGCGGTTAATGAAATTAAAAGACTTTTCATTTCAACCCATCATAAATTTAGAGTGAATGGTTTATCTTGTTTTCCCTAATATTCTGCTAGATAATTAGTTGCATTTTAAGCCGCCTTGGAGAAAATTTTGAATAACTCTGATTCTTTTACATTGAAAACAAAATATAGTGCTTACCGGGAATATCGTGAAGCAATACATGCTCATGCAATGGAATCACTTGGGAGAAGTATTCTGTAAAATAAAATAAAAATCATATTTACAAAACATTTAAGGTACGGATTACCTAAGTAATAGTTTGCTATTGAAAACTAGTAAATGTTTCAAAAGTTAACAAGTGCATTAAAGCGTGATTTCATTGCTCAGAGCAATCTCTATCAGGCACCGAATGGACGAAGAGAATCGTTTTGAAATTTGATAGTGTGACGATATATGCACGTGGGGCAGCAGACAGTAGTTGTAGGAGAAAAGCTGAGTGGAAAACGAGATATTATAGGGGAAATTTACATCCAGCAATGCACTAAAATGTGTTGATGATAATACTGGTTTTATTGTCTACTAATATGGACAAACTTAAAAGGGTATGGAGTAATCGCAACATAACTAAAGGCACAAAAACCCGCCTCGTCAGATCATTAGTGTTCCTCATATTCCTTTATGCCGCGGAGACGTGGACCCTGCGAGAAAGTGAGAAGAGAAAGATGGATGCTCTCGAAATGTGGTGCTGGAGGAGAATACTTGTTGTGTCGTGGATTGAATTTCGCACACATCTCTCGATACGTCAAGAACTCGGCATAAAGCAGTGTCTATCGCCTGTCGTCAAAGCTCACATATTAATATTCTTTGGGCACGTGTCTCGGCGCGGCGATATATCTATCGAGCGCCTGGTAGTACAGGGAAAGGTCGAAGGCACCCGAGCACGCGGTAGATCACCGATGAGGTGGACGGACCAGATTAGAGCCGCGGTGGATGATCCTTTGCACGTGTGCACCAGGAAGGTGGCTACTAGGAGCGAATGGCGACGAATTGTGAAGCGGGTCATTGACGAGGGAAAATGACGACCACGACCACTCTGCCAAGAGTGTACCGACTAAGAAGGAAGGATTGCCTACAAAAATTGTCAGATTGTAAGATTATTGCTCATCATGTTACTCACGTTGATGTCCAAATGGTTTATCCATTTCGAGAGACAATGGGTTTCGAGAGCCGCTCAGGAGCTCGTTATCTGGCACAGCTGACCCATACGTCGGGTCTTTGCCGAGGGCCAGATCCTCATGTACCACTGGTTCTGCTGCTTCATCTAGTTGACTGAACTGGTCTTTCACCAAGAATTCTGCAATAAATATTAAAAGTTTAATTACTTTTACGAATTGTTACACATACAACGATATTAAAATCTTGGTTACTTTATCTGTCTTTTGAATAGTTTTGGATTACTGGAATTATGGTGATTCTGACTACCGGACTAATTCTGATGTGGATTGCTGTAGTTGACTGATAGAGTAGTTTGGAAAGGTGAGGTTTGAATCCGCCTAGAGAATTACCACACATTGACTCAGTCACTCGTGCTTGCTAAAGTACTACTTCTTGTGGCAGCAACATGTCGGATCTCTTTTAAATATGGCTGTGTATAGTGATGGCTGTGTACATACGTTATACTCGTGAGCGAGTGCAGCTTGCAGTAACTGGGCTGTTCGTAGCTTATAATAGGAAACATTTGAATCCTCTTCATAAACAGTTTTATCAATTATTAAAAAAAAGGCATTTGTTAATAAAAAACACGGATCCGGATGTTCGTAAAGTGTAATGAAAAGTACCACATCATTGCCAGCCATTCTAGCGCTAAGCATCGATGTGCTAACATTACTATGTATCAGTTTAAAGAGCAATGTTTCCCAGATTGGTTTAGTTTCGGCCGCATTACAACGGGCGTGGTCAAGAGAAAAAAACAAATTTTAAAGTCCTGTTTTATGTAAATATGAGGACAAATAGCAAAAATTTAAAAGCTCCATTGATGTATTAAACTTTTTCAACATACCACTTAAATGATCTTGCTGTGGTATTCCAACTCCGCTCACTCCTTCCTGAAGAGTTTCATACCCTGGAAGCATTGATGGATTTGGATATTCTATCTAATTATCTCTACGACTAATAAAATTATGAGCAGTAACTAACAATTTTGCAAAAAAAAACTGAATCAGATTTCACGAAATTTCCTACTACAAGAATTATTTTATAAATCGCCAGACTTTACATGATATTTCCTGGTAGTCTAGGAAACAAGTGAATCCATCAGAATGCTTATCGTAATTACCAATTTTTTATTCTTCTGGTATATTTTTTTAGTTTAATTGAAAACTTAAGAGATTTGCTTCCACTTTATTTATAAGAACGTCTAGGTTGTGGAATGAGTAGCCTAATGAGATTTTTCTAATACATTTAGTCTGAGTGTCTTCGAGACAAGAATGTGACGAGTGAATCGGACTCATGTTATATTATATATTATATTATTATCAATTATAAGAGAGCTCTCTATTTGAAATTATAGACCACATTACTGATCAACTTCAGGTGAAATAGCGGTCAAATACAATTTATACTATTTGAAAATACATAATATATACTCGTATAATGATTATGAGAATTTGTCTTACCACCTGGATGATGTGGCATTTGTCCATCATTTACGTCGTCTTTTCGAAAAGGGACCTTATACCCTGAAGGATACGCCGATGGTTCCGGGAACATACTTCCATCAGGGTGCTCTATTTTATAGATGGGGTCAGTATCATAATTCCAATCCGCCTCGTGGATTTTTCTGCGATTTTCATCGTCATTTAGATACGCTGGTACACCGAAGTTTGGAGTGTGTGGATCATCTATTGCCTCATTGTTTTCTGACTTGAATTCTAAAATGGTTTATTCTTTTGTAGTACAGTTAATGGGCAGATTTAAGAAAATTGCCATTCGTAGGGACAGAAAAATAAAAAATAATAATTTTAAACAGCATAATGTTGCACAATGGATACGTTATCTACATACTATATACATAAAATATACTGCTATAACGTTTGTCTCGGTGATGCAAACTCACTAGATTACCCATTCGAGAAGCATCTAACGCGCTTGTCTTACTTTGCTGCTCCGTCGCCGTTCCAACGCTCCGTCGCTACATGTTGGTGACGTGGAAGCGTAGATTTTCCCTTACCAAAATATGTTCAACGCGGCTATAGAGTTTTAAGTTTAGAAATCCTTTCCCGCCTTCCAAGCCCAGTTCAAGGGAAACGGTTTAAAACGAATGAAGCCGTAAACACACCAATCTACACAATATTATAAAGCTGAAGAATATAATACTACATCGATTCCCTGATACGTAATCCCTGAGTGCTATATGCTAAAATTATTAATTACGTAACACGGGCAAAACCGGGGTGGGACGCTGGTAAAATACTAAAATACTTATATTGTAGTATGTAGTATTTTTTCTAACATTAAAATTTCGTATAATTGTACCTAAGTTATCAGTAACCGTTAACCAATCTCATAAAAATAAATATCGAATGTATTAAGCATATGATACTCAGCAAGTTATTTAAAAACTTTTTTTCCAAATAAATAATTAAAATCTCACCATTTCTAAAATGTACATTATCATCATCATCTTCTGTACGTCCTGATCTCGAGTCCTCTGGCAAATTACCTAAATCTAAAAATTTTGAAATAATTTTACAGCATCAACATTTTGTCTCGGGAATTTTTAATCTATACAATATACATATAATGTAATTGTCTAGAAAGACTTGCACCAATACGAGTACTTCTTTGTGTTTATAGCGCAGTGCAGCGCTGCGTCGCACGGTGTCTATGCGTTCATCATCTGCATGTATTAGTCCGCTGCTGGACATACGCATCTCCCATAAAGCGCCACTCAGCCCAATTCTAGGTCTTACGTCATTTACCGCCACCAATAGCCTTTCGTTTATTCACTATTTCGTATATAATGTCCATGCGTTGCCGGTACTTACTCGTAGGTACTAGTCAATATTTAATTTTAGTGTTACTTGTCTTCTGCTTCACCAAACCACCTTCATCATCTCCGCTCACCTCCAATCACCTTCGCTTATCATTAGCGAGTCGCCAGTCAGCCAGCATAAAAATATTTACTAAATAAATCAAACACGCCGAAGTGCAGAAGGTTCCCAGAACGCATCCGAAGTAGCTACGTTCTACGCTGCCAGCGTGCTACTTTGGATTGCTAGACTCAACTTTTGGGCAAAGGTGCCAACTTTGGCATACCCTGAGGCAAGGACCGAGCGCTTTGAAAGGCAAATTAGATTAAATAGAATCCTACTAATATTGTAAACTAGCAGCACCACACGGTTTTCCCACATAATTCCTGTTCCCGTTACTTTTCAGAGATAAAAATAAGGATATTTGTTCATCCAGACTATAATCTAACTGTGTTCGAAATTTTATCTCATATATAAAATTAGGATGTCAATGTTTGGATATTTGGATGTTTATTGCTCAATCACGTCGTAACAGATCTGGTAGAAGTTTTGAACAAAGTTAGTTTATAAAGTCTGGAATCATACATAAGCTACATTTTATCCCGGGAAAATGACGGGAACTACGTGGCGCGCTGCTAGTAAATATATAAAACAGAGATAATTTAAAATATATTATAATCTAAATGTGAAATTAAAATATCTATATACCATCTTTGAGATCACTGGAACCTCCAGCTAAACTGGTAGCAACTAGCAAGGCTAAGAGGCATCGCCCCCAGCCGTCTCTTTGCATCTTCGACCAGTGCTTCGAACCTCACCCCTTGCTCCTGGTTGCCACTGTGTAATAACCCGAAATTCTGCAAATTTCCTTTATATACAACGGAACAAATTGCCGTGAAAAACTCATGGCGTTATTGGCGTTACTTGATGTATTAAATGTTAGACCGTGATCGTCTTGATTAGTTCTAACGATCTAGATTAGCCACAGCTGTCAATTAGCTGTTCTATTGATAACTACGCTTATCAGCTATTTGTTCTTAATTATTTGCAATATTTATGTTTTATTATAAGCAGTTGAACGTACTTGGACATTCTTATTTATGTTTTACATCTACATATACCTATTTCGTCTATCTGGCTCACATAGTACAAGTGTTGCTTAGTTTGATGATAGATGATGAGAAATGTCCGCAAATATTTATTTATTTATTTAATCTGTTTCATATTCTCCTTCTTAAAACAATAAACTTTCATATTCTTTAGAAGTTTTTAAATAAAATAAAACGTATAAAATCAAAATTAAATACAAATGAAAATTATGTTGTATGCAGCACTGTTCGCACCTAGATTGGATGAGTAAAAAGACCGAGAGACGACGGTTAAACATTCTGGTTTAAAAACACTATAAGGTCTTAAATATCGCCGCAACGTTGCTAGCTTGTCAACTTTTGTTGTGTAAATTTTGGAGAGTGTACAGTTGTACTGTATTATTTAATACCACCCTGCCCTTTTTTCAATCTGCTTTTTCTTTGAAAAAGCTACATGGGTCTTCGTTCCAAAGACTTGAACTGAGATCAACTTTACTTTTGTAATAAGAACGTCTAGGCTGTGTAATGCGTTGTCTGAGTTAGTTGTCCCGAAGGATGTAAATTTTGGTTTCTTCGAAGTTAAGAAATAGCTTAATTTTGCTCAAACCAATAATTGTACGGAATTGCTGAGTTTTTCAGTAATTCAGGGTTGATCCTTAATCTTATTTAAGTATTGATGATTACAGATCTCCTCTTTTAGCTCAGTATTTCAGTAAATAATATGTATATTTCTGTATCATGCTAACTAAAGATTAAATCTTTTACATAAAAATCCTGTGTCACTGTGTGCCTACCTACTCTTCAGACAACGATTTTTATGATTTTGATATGTTTAATTGGTAGGTTTGAAGTTTTAAGTGTGTATTTATAATTATATAATTTTGTATCAACTAAGTCGGTACAAATTTTGGGCTAAGGGCGCGATGCTGTGTGAATGTCAACCAGTGTCAGCCCTTTACTATTTTTTAACATTATCTAAATAATTAATTTTTTTCATTGACGTGAAGTAATTTACAGGGGTAGTATCGCCTCACTCTGACATTTCTTATGGTTGATAATTTATGAGAACGTTTGCGGAGTTGCTAATTTATTGATTATTTATAGGACTATCAGGACAGCTTCTTATAGATAAGATTCCCACAAATAAACTACAAAGAAAACAACAATGTAAACTCACTAAATGCTTTTATTACAAAAATATAAATACGTGTAGTTATGTTCTGTCGTTTTCTGATGCTCAAACTTATATTTAACTCAAATCCTTGTTCATGCCATCATCGTTAGAGATCACTGAAGCTTAACCGGTCAATCTGAAACATTACAATAGTACATGAATATAATTGGCACTTTCATTTTATCTCGACTCTAATATTTATAGATAAATTTGAAATTGTTAATGAAGTACCAAAGGAGCGAAGAGGCACAGCATCTCCAATCTTTGAAAGGAAGACGTAAAGAAGAAAGTAAAGTTTATATAAGTAAAATGCTAAAAAATAATGCCAAGATCAGTCTTAGAAAAATGCAGATTAATTTAAGTGATTTCATAGATTGTGGAAAGATTTAGAAGTCAGAAATAATAAACAAATTGAATGGATTTTCAATAACAGTAAATAATATGTCACAAAATTGGTCTTATATCTGTGCAAGTAAACTGTTACTGTAAATAACTTCATAAGTCGTCATAATTAAACGTAATTTCTTTTATAATGTTTCTTGATTCGTAATTTCGGTAAATTCGGTAGGGAATTTCTCAAGATTTAGAGGTAGAATAATGACTAGAGAACTAAAAATAATAAATAAATATAAAAGAATATATTACCGTATAAAAGGCAGAGGTAGAAGTATCCGAAGTCCCCTGTTAGTCCGTAGACGAGTGAGTAATACCAACAGATACTTACAGTAACTCAGAGACTCTTCTCGTTGTCGTTAGATGTGTGTTGTGAAAGGCTTTCAACTAAACTTTCGCTATGACTTCTCTTGTTCCTTGAGTTTTCCCCTCCTTTGTAAAACCCATAGGGAGAATACCCTCCATTATAAGGCCCTAATCCATTGTAAGATAGTCCGCTGTAAGGTCCGAAACCGTTATAAGGCCCTAATCCATTATAAGGCCCTAATCCATTATAAGGTCCCAATCCATTATAAGGTCCCAATCCATTATAAGGTCCTAATCCATTGTAAGGTCCAATATTGTTATTATAATACGGATCTGCCCAATATCTTGAGCTCTCCTCTGACTCATCGTCTAAAATATCTCTTTTGATCCTTTGATTTTGATTACTGGACTCTTGACCTTCTCTGTAATAATTCCAAGGAAACCCGTAGCCTCCATAGTTATTGTTAAGCCCGTTGTAATTATAAGGACCATAATAATCATTAACTGGCCTTACCCCATTATAATATTGTCCTGGCCAATACCTTGCACTTTCATCAGTATCACTAATGCTTCTTTTGTTTCTCTCATTTTCCGTTTTTAATTCTTGGCCTTGTTTATAGTATTGCCATGGATTGTTATAGCCGTATCCACCGTAATATGGTCCTACGCCACCATAGCTATTGTAAGGATTATAATACCCAGTGTCTGGTCTTAGCCCATTATAATATTGCCCTGGCCAATACCTTGAACTTTCATCAGAATTTGTATCTGTGGAGCTTCTTTTGTTCCTATTATTTTGCAATTCTTGACCGCCCTTGTAATATCCCCAAGGATTATTATAACCATACCCGCCATTATAAGGTCCTATATTATTATAATACCCATCATAAGGTCCTAAATTGTTGTAAGGTCCATAGTAACCGCCATATCCAGAATAAGGACTGACCAATGGAGTTAGTCCATTATACTGCCCTGGCCAATACCTAGAATTTTCATCAGAATCTGAACTCGTAAGGCTTCTTTTGTTCCTATTATTTTGCGATTCTTGCCCACCCTTGTAATATCCCCAAGGATTATTATAACCATACCCGCTATAATAGGGTCCTACATTATTATAATACCCATCGTAAGGTCCTAAATTGTTGTAGGGTCCATAGTAACCGTTATATCCAGAATAAGGACTGACCGATGGAGTTAGTCCATTATACTGCCCTGGCCAATACCTAGAATTTTCATCAGAATCTGTAGCTGTAAGGCTTCTTTTATTCCTGTTATTTTGTGATTCTTGTCCACCCTTGTAATATCCCCAAGGATTATTATAACCATACCCGCCATAATAGGGTCCTACATTATTATAATACCCATCATAAGGTCCTAAATTGTTGTAGGGACCATAGTAACCGTTATATCCAGAATAAGGACTGACCGATGGAGTTAGTCCATTATACTGCCCTGGCCAATACCTAGAATTTTCATCAGAATCTGTAGCTGTAAGGCTTCTTTTATTCCTGTTATTTTGTGATTCTTGTCCACCCTTGTAATATCCCCAAGGATTATTATAACCATACCCGCCATAATAGGGTCCTACATTATTATAATACCCATCATAAGGTCCTAAATTGTTGTAGGGTCCATAGTAACCGTTATATCCAGAATAAGGACTGACCGATGGAGTTAGTCCATTATACTGCCCTGGCCAATACCTAGAATTTTCATCAGAATCTGTAGCTGTAAGGCTTCTTTTATTCCTGTTATTTTGTGATTCTTGTCCACCCTTGTAATATCCCCAAGGATTATTATAACCATACCCGCCATAATAGGGTCCTACATTATTATAATACCCATCATAAGGTCCTAAATTGTTGTAGGGTCCATAGTAACCGTTATATCCAGAATAAGGACTGACCGATGGAGTTAGTCCATTATACTGCCCTGGCCAATACCTAGAATTTTCATCAGAATCAGCTTCACTTGAAATACTTCTTTTGTTTCTGCCATTTTGTGAATTTAGTTCTTGTCCTTCTCTAAAATACCATGGATTGTTATAACCGTATCCACCATAATAAGGAGTTGATCCGCTGTAGGTATTGTAAGGGTTATAGTACCCATTGTATGGTCTATTTCCGTTATAATACTGTCCGGGCCAATATCTTGCACTATCGTCAGTATCGGCATCAGAAATACTTCTTTTATTTCTCTCATCTTGACCTTGCTTGTAATATTGCCATGGATTATTATAACCGTATCCACCATTATAAGGTCCTAACCCAACATAATTATTGTAGGGATTATAATAGCCTGTGTTTGGTCTTAGCCCATTATAATATTGTCTTGGCCAATACCTTGAATTTTCATCTTCGTTTATGTCAGCGAGACTTCTTTTATTTCGTTCATTTTGTACAGATTCTTGTCCTCCTTTATAATACCCCCATGGATTAAAATTACCATTTCCACCATAGTACGGTAAGGTACTATCGTAATTTCCATAATTATTATAAGGTCCAAAGTACCCAGAATTAGGATTCAACCCATTATAGTATGGGCCCGGCCAATACCTTGAATTTTCTTCGTCAGCTTTATCAGCCAGACTCCTTTTATGCCTAGAATTTTCGGAAAAGTTTTCTTCGTCTCTGAAATATCTATTAGGATGACGATAATTTCCATATCCACTGTTTAGATGATTATTATATTGCCCTAAATTACTAAAATTAGGTCTGAAAGTTCCTTGTTTTTTACTGTTTATACTCAAACCCTGATTTGTCAACGTTGGTAAATTTTCGGCGTAAGAAGAGGCAGAAGTTTCATGCCTTTCGGAAGGATCAAACAAATTAATATTATTAGTTGAGGCAGTAGCTAAAGCTTCTTGCCGTGCTAGGTCAGCCCAAGCTTTTGCAGCTGCGCTAGTTTTTGTATTTCCACTGCCATCAATTCTACTATCTGCTGAAGCAGCAGCTTGTGCTTCTTGTTTGGCTATTTCTGACCATGCTTTTGCTACAGTATCACTATTAATACTACTAGTTCTGTCTTGATTTCTTAAATTATTAAAACTATCAAAGTTTCTTGATGTTTGTTTTACAGCGAGACTAGGATTAAGATTTTGATGCGCAGACAAATACCTTAGGTTTATGTTTTCATTTGAATAAGAGTCTTGTCTTCCGTACATATCTGCATTAGTTTTAGCATTTGTTTTTAAACTTCTGTACTTTAAATTTGAA
This sequence comes from Ectropis crepuscularia, assembly GCA_963693475.1. Lineage (NCBI taxonomy): Eukaryota > Metazoa > Arthropoda > Insecta > Lepidoptera > Geometridae > Ectropis > Ectropis crepuscularia. The sequence continues at coordinate 29,090,094 of OY856350.1, read as the reverse complement.
TCTGCTTCAGCTTTTGCATCTAATTCTTCTCTTCCATATAAAAATCTATTTCTGGGATTGTAGCTGTTAAGGTTATACCCGTTATAAGGACGGTTTATTCCGTACCCACTTCCATACCTGTCAGTGTTTTGATCTTGTCTTCCCAGTTTTGTTTCTTGGTAGAGATTAAGTTTAGCCTTCGAAGTAGCGAAAGGATCAGATTGAGTATTTCTGTACTTAGAAAAGGTTTTAGCGTCGTCTTCAGCTTTAGCGGACATATCTTCTCTACCGTATAAAAGACCATTCCATGAATTACCACCGCTATAAGGGTTATACGCTCCATACGGATTGTAACCTTCATTGCCAGTGGCATATGCATTTGCGGTAGCTTGAGCTCTAGCATCACCATATCCCGTAAATCCGCCCCTAAACCTTGAATCATTTTCTAATAAAGCTTGAGTATTGGTATCTTGGTTATTAAATAATGAACTTCGATGTTCATTTAAAATGTTATTAAGTTCAGAATTTGCATTAACATTCGAGAAACCGCTTTTGAAATTAAAGTTAGCATTTGCCTCAGCATTACTTCTCTCATCATCTCTTCCATACAAATATCCATTGAACGGGTTATTGTTACTATAGGAATTATATCCCCCGTAAGGATTGTAACCTCCATAAGGGCTATATCCATTATTTGGACTGTATCCTCCATAGCCAGCAGCATTAGCGTTTGCTGTAGCATGAGCAGCAGCTTTGTTAAATTCACCAATCTGTTCTCTTAAGAAGTTAGAGCTGTCACCTAAATCTTGGTTTTCATACAAAGATCCTCGATTTATACCTATCAATGAGTTTAAGCCACTAACACCCGTTTCATCTCTTCCATACAGAAGTCCATTCCAAGGGTTACCTAAATTAGAATTGTAACTTCCAAATGGATTATTTCCTTCAAAATTACCACTATTGACTGCAGCACTTGCTGAGGCACTACTATATCCACGACCCTCTGTACTGGCGTCATCTCTTCCATACAACCAAGATTTATAATTTCCGTAGGGATTATTATAGCTCCCCAACCCGCCACTATTAGCATTGGCGCTGGCATAGGCAGAATTTCTGTTTCCACTATAATTTTCTGCATTAGTATTGACATAATCATTTCCTAAGCCTAAGTACCTAGCACCGGCTGCGGTAGCAGCTTCCGCACTATCGTAAGTTGACCGCCTTAGACTGTTAGCTAATGTGTCAGATGAGATTCCCCCTGAAGCTAAATTACGGACATTCGTATTTCCTAAGGCTCCGATATTTTGGAGCTTACTCAGCCTTAAGTAATCTGCGAATGAATTAGTTTCATCGTTAGATCTACCATTATGATAACTTGGCATTTGACTAGAAAACGCGCCTGTATTAGACATTCCCTGAAGCTCGCTCAATTGTTGAGTGTGCACTAAAGCTTCATTGTTCCTTAGTCCGTTTGACAATAAACCAAGAGAATTAATGTTTGGTATTTCTCTAGTATAAAGCCTCCTTTTCAAAGCGTCAGATTGTTCAACGTCTGAAATTAGATTCCTTGTTCTTGAATTCGTTGATACTCTAGACTGATCGAGTCCGTAGTTCAGCGAGTCTGCAGATTTTTTTGCGCTGGAATCGACAGATGACAAACCTAGAGTACTGGAAGTATCTGATTCTGCAGCTGATCTGTCACCACCACGAATTCCGCCGTACCAGGGAAGCCCGCTATTGCCACCGTACCCGCCAAATCCTCCTGAGCTGGCGTGCGCATCCGCATTGGCATATGCATTTCCACCACCGCTGCTGACTGCGTTAGCTAGAGCATTAGCTTCTGCTCCACCACCAAATCCACCATAACCGCCGAGTCCCCCAAGATCTCCTAGGCCTCCATAGCCACCAGAGAAAGCATTTGCATCAGCATTGGAATATGCGTTTCCACCTCCCATGCTCACTGAGTTAGCAAGAGCATTTGCCTCAGCTCCACCACCATATCCTCCTAGTCCTCCAAGGCCTCCAAGACCACCAAGGCCACCAAAACCACCAAAACCACCAGAAAGTGCATTGGCGTCTGCGTTGGAATATGCGTTTCCACCTCCCATGCTCACAGAATTAGCAAGAGCGTTTGCTTCGGCTCCACCGCCATATCCGCCGAGACCTCCAAGACCTCCTAAGCCTCCTAGACCACCAAGGCCACCCAAATTTCCAAATCCACCAGAAAGAGCATTAGCATCAGCATTTGAATAAGCGTTTCCACCTCCAATGCTCACTGAGTTGGCTAGAGCATTAGCTTCTGCTCCGCCACCATATCCGCCTAGTCCTCCAAGACTTCCAAGATTTCCAAGGCCACCAAAACCAGACGAGAGAGCATTTGCGTCTGCGTTTGAGTAAGCGTTACCGCCGCCGATGCTAACTGAATTAGCTAGAGCATTTGCTTCAGCACCTCCGCCATATCCACCAAATCCTCCAGGAAGACCTCCAGAAAAGCCAGGGTAGCCAGATAATCCATATCCACCTCCACCACTGAAAGCGTTGGCATCTGCGTTTGAAATGGCATTTCCTCCACCAATGCTAACTGCATTAGCAAGAGCATTTGCTTCAGCATCTCCTCTGTAACCATCATACATTCCTGGGTATCCTCCAGTTAAACCTCCAGGGTAGCCTCCAGGGAACCCACCACCAGCAGAAAACGCATTAGCTTCTGCGTTAGAAATAGCACTGCCACCTCCCATGCTAACTGCGTTAGCTAGAGCATTTGCTTCGGCGTCACCACCGAATCCACCACCACCACCATAAGGCCAGCCACCAGGATATCCAGAAGGTCCAAATGCACTAGGTCCATAGGAACTAGGACCATAAGAACTAGGTCCGAATGGTCCAAAACCACCACCGCCAGAGATAGCGTTAGCTTCAGCGTTAGAAATTGCATTGCCACCTCCGTAGCTCACTGCGTTAGCTAGAGCATTTGCTTCAGCATCACCACCAAATCCACCACCGTAGGGCCAGCCACCAGGATAGCCAGAAGGTCCAACCGGCCCCGGTCCGTAAGGGCTAGGTCCAAATGGGCCAAAACCACCGCCGCCTGAGATAGCATTAGCTTCAGCGTTAGAAATAGCATTGCCTCCTCCGTAGCTCACTGCATTGGCGAGTGCATTTGCCTCAGCATCTCCACCATAACTGCCAGGGAACCAGCCACTAGGTCCGACCGGTCCAGGGCCCAACGGTCCAAGTGGACTAGGTCCTAGGGGACCCGGTCCAAATGGTCCAGGTCCAAAAGATCCACCGCCAGAGATTGCATTGGCTTCAGCGTTTGATATAGCGTTTCCACCTCCGTAGCTAACAGCGTTTGAAATTGCGTTTGCTACTGCGGAGCCACCACTAACTGGAAAGAAAAATAAAACTGATGACAAATATAAAGTATTACGACAAAATAATCGATCACAATTTTTTTTCCACTTAATTATTCGAATTTCAGATAGTAACCGACCAAATTTGTTAATGAATGGTTCTTGTAATACTTACAAGGTCCAGGACTAATTAGTGGACCGTAAGATGGTTCGTTGCCTGAAAACAAAACGTAAAATATTATAGTATGAAAACTAATAATCAAAGCATTATATATTAGAAAAGATAATACATAAATCCTATTTACATAAGCTAACCAAACTTGATAGTGAACTTACAGTAGGGTAGTGTTCTGGTTTCGACGTAAACATAGTGGTATTGAACTTTGCAGACGTAAACGTGGCAATTGTCTCCAGGCAGTTGGAATGGCTGCAGAGGAACTTGATTCCTGCACATCGGGGCTGCAAAAATGACACAAAGACTTTAAGCCATCCAACTAAAACTCATAATTAAAATGAAAAGAAAGACAAAATCACTACAATGGGTTGACAAGATGATGCAGAAGAATACATTGAAAATATTTAGATAAAGATTTTTTAAAACTTATCCATACAATTCATAAAAATTCTTTGAATCTAATGAAATGGGTTATACTTACAGACATAGTAGACTACTGGTACCGGGAAGTATTTAGGATCTGGAATAACATTTTAAATGCTGTATTAGCTGTTATTGACATCTAGGAAATATTGGAATGCTGTTGTAACAAATTCAGTCTCAAAAAGTGAACACCTTCAGAAATTTCGCATTCGTAATTAAAAGGGATTTTATACATTTTAATTTTAGTTGGATTCGATTTAAATTTATAAATAAACATCAAAATTTACAAAAGCAAAAGTAAGTTATGCACAAACATGAAACCAAATAAACGTATTCAATCTTGTAACAGTACGAAATAATGAAACTGTTCCAAATTTTAAAAAGATTACTCACTGTCGACCGGTACGGGAATAGGAACCGGTACGTATTTCTCTGGTCCGGGAACGGTGACGTATCTGTTGACCGGGTACGGCACTCGGACCGGCGGGGACGGGACCGGCACCGGCACCGGGACTTGGACTTCCGGACCAGGGACCGGTTCCGGAACCGGTATGGGTATTAGTTTCGGCGGTGATGGAACTGGGTACGGCCTGTTAGAAAAGTGCAGAAATTCGGTCTAAGTATAAAGAAGTTTAAAAATTTCAAAATGTATTATTAAATTTGATATTAAATTTAAATGTGTGATTTAACATATGTGTGATACAAATACAAAAATCTTTATTACTGTTTGTAGGTAAGATAAGATGTTAGAAAACATTTTAAATGTTGACCCATACACACTGGCCTCTTCGAGAGACATGCAATACAATTTGTTATCTAATAATGTCAAGCCAGTTGCAATACTTTGACTATTGCTTAGAATTACGTTTTTGAGTTTATTATAAAATAATTTAGATTTATATCTTAAAATTGTAGAACTTATAATTCAAGGGTAGATTTGTATTAGAGGGTGACGCCAAATTGGATTTACTACCCTCATGTGTGACAAAAAGGTTGAAAGTACCTGTCAACAGCCACCGGGATAGGCACACGATGCTCAACCGGCACTGGAACGGGAACAGACGGTCCTTGCACGTAAATCTTTTCCGGAGCAGACGGGACCGGCACCGGGACCGGTACCAGGATCTTGCGGCCGGGGACGGGCACCGGTACCGGGTACGGCCGGGGCGGTCCGGGGATCAACACTGGCGGTGGGCCTGAACAAAAAAGGAATAATTTTTTTTTAAATTACGAGTGACGAGACGATCAGGTCACATGTGCCTGATGGTAAGCAACATGCCTGCCATATAACAGCACAGTGACACGCAGCAATTGGAACATGAAGAGTCCAAATCATTACCTAGCACTGCGCTCATCTAATCGATTCACAATACTGCTTGGCGGTAGAATAACTGGCAAATGTGTGGTACTTTCCCAAGTGAACTCTGCTAAGAGTCCTACCACTACATAATTACAGAACACAACCAGAAAACTCAATTTTTGCGCAATGGGAATACTTCTATAGGTTACGTGACGGACCGGAGATAGGCTAACAAAAAACGAATTCTTGCCAAAGCTGTCCCGTATCACTTACCATTGAGTTTGAGTGGTTCTGGGACGGTAACGTCATCACTTACACCATCATCCACGTCTTATGCTAGTCCAATACTGGGTATAGACCTCTCTCCTGCTTCGCTATGTCAATCGCGGCCAGGACAGACCGCAACGTCGTTGTCGCTTCTGCTGGTGATTGTTTGACGCTTTGCTTACCGTGGCTCGTCCACCATTCTTTTACGAATTTTGTTCCACCTATCATTCCACTGCCTAACAATTTTATCACCAACAGTTCACTACAAATATCACTGCGTTTGGCTTCAGAATAGGCTACTGTCAGTTCCAGTTGTGCACGATCAGTCCCATAATGTTACGGCTGGTCTAGTCGGGAGAACGGCGACTGCCTATCCGGAGAGCCCGGGTTTAAAACCACGCGCACCACTGTCTTTTCGAAGTCATGTGCGTAATGCCGCTAACTTTAAACGGTGAAGAAAAACATCGTGAGGAAACCGACATGTACCTAGAATCTTTCGAAGTCATGTGTCATCCACCAACCCGTACTGGGCCGGCACCAGCGTGGTAGATTATGGCCTTGAGTCTCTCCTTGCAAGAGAAGGCCCCGAGTCCCAATGGGAACATTTAGTGGTCTGTTTACGCTGGCCCCATAATAAGCTTTAATCACTTACAATTAGGCACGATAAGTCCCATAAGGAGCTGTTATCACTATTAATTAGGCACGATCGGTCCCATACTAAGCTTCAATCACTTACAATTAGGCACGATCGGTCCGGGGATGGGCATGGGCATCGGCGCGGGAGCCGGCGGCCATGGCGCCGGGAACGGGCCCGGGATGATCGGCTCCGGCAGCGGCAGCGGCGCCGGGATCGGGGCCGGGATCGGGATTGGAGCTAAAGTCAAAAAAAATTTTCATAATACAGATCAATAGACTGATAAATCAGACCCAAAAGTCATAGATACGTGGTAGATATTCCCAAAGCGTGCATTTTAATTTTACGTTTATCATTCGCACTGCGAAGCTTAGTAATACTGCCAGAGTGTAACCTCAATACAACATGGATGTCTTCAAATCTGGACCAAACTGGTTCCTTCAGGATAAGCGTGCTATATATATCCTAGATCATGTTGTTTGACGTCAGGCAATATGCGGGAAATGGCTAATTAATAAAAGAAAACAAGGTAGATTTTTTTCCGTATCCCGAACAATTATTCAAGACGCACGCAAGCCATAACCCTGGCATAGGTCAGTTAAACTCAAAGCCAAAGCTGAATTTTGATTGTACTAAAAAAAATTAAAGTTGTTTGTTGGCTTGAATGAGTCTTGAGTGTGTTTCAAGTACGGGGAATGTTACTTTCATGTCAAATACGGTGAAACTTACTTTCAAATCAAATACGGTGAAACTTAACTTCAAGGAAAATTTGGTGATATGCCAGTTGGTACAAAAAAAAAACAAAAACACAGAACTACCACATACATTATATCATTCATTGCAATTACTCGTAACAACACTGATATTCAAACAAAAATTTTACATGAAAAAAATATTTAAATATCGAATGTATCAAAATTCTTGTGTCACAGTGTTAATTGGGAAACTTCTCTGAAACGCCTTGATTGACCGATTTTTATGAAATTGTACAGGTACATTTGTTATATACGGGAATGATTCGTAAGCTATTCTAGTAAATATATAAAACGGTGTTTACCTGGCGGGCCTGTGAAAAAGAAAAACACGTGGTTTAGTTACAAGATCAAATTACAGCATAGAAACAGCATTTTGCAAGAAAAGTATTTTTCTGAGTTTTAACTTGCAAATTATAACCTATTTGAGTATTGCATACATAATTTAGCATGTCTGATCCGAAGGCATTTTTATGTAAAAGTTTTTCGATTAATCATTTGGCAAAAGGTAATGTTCTTTGCAATGAAATCTCCTTTAGGTGCGTTAGATATTTTTTGACATGATACAAAACAATTGAACTCGGCCACTGCGTGTGGTAGGACTTAATCACCGAAGTACCTCGTTTCTGCTAAGATACCAAGTGATACAACGTTAATCCTAGTTTAAAAAGAAATTAATGTGACAAAAAATATACAATCTATTATTTAAAAAAACAAGAGCCAATTTTGATAGTATTTTAAACATCCCTGCGAATCTGTTGCGGTTCCTTTTAATTATTTTTATTTTGTCCATTACTAAATAAAAAACATAACAGTATCAACAAGTAGCAAGTTAACAATAAGGTCCCGGGTTTGTGGATGGTGGCGGTAGATGGTAGAGGGCTCCTACTACCTCTCGGAACGTCAAATAGGCCCTTGTAGCCAGCTACCATTGGTCAGTTAGAAAGAGAACAGGGCTGGTTACTCACTGACGCAGCCGCGACAGGGCGCGCACTTGGCGTAGATGGCGCCCGTGAAGGCGGAGGGGAAGCAGCTGCAGATGTAGCAGCCGCCCCACGACCGGGCGATGTACATGTCCCCGACTTGACGGCATCGCGACACGCCTGCACACAGAAACACACAATTAACTGAACATCGCTGTGAAAAAGAACATATTTAACATAGTAAATATTGTAAGGGAACTGAAAAAAACAAGACGTTATTCGATATATTATGTAGAACTTTCGCAAATCTTCTCTTGTCCAGCGCGATTTTATTATTCTCTAGTAGAAAGACCCCAAGTTCCCAGGAGTGGGAACACAGAGTGGATAGCGTATACTATATGTGTATACTACGCCTTATGTTGAATTTACGCGCTTAGTGCAGCGCATTTACATTTGCCATTATTCTTGAGGTTGAAATTACTTGTCACAAAAGTGGTGAACCAAATTTAAAATATATTTCATTTGTTATTAAAAGTTCATTGTGTCCTATTGTGAAGCAAAGGTCTCCCTGCCCTCCTTTCTTTTTAGTCTGTCGTGAATCAAAGTAGCCAAGATTTGATGGTGTTTGTCGGGGTCGTCCCGACACGACATCGCGTCTGTCGCAACGAAGACGTCGACGTGGCTGCCACTGAGTGGTGATCTTAGCCCAGCGATATTTTAGCGTCTGATATTTTGCTGGTATGTCCAGCCCAGTCCCACTTCAAATTTTGTTTTGTGAATTGTGCTGTCTTTGCGGGTCACGTCAGCAATTTGTTTCGTTGAACGCAATATCACGAAGGATACTGCATTAATCATTTTTAAGTTCATTTTTTTTGGAGATATTGGCACTAAAAAGCTATTTTTGTAAGAATATAGACAAATTAATTGTATTTCTTACCGATTCCATCGATGTTGAACCAATCGCCCGGGATGAAGGAGCGGGAGTCCTCGTCTCCAGGGTCTCCGGAGGGGTCAGCTAAAAAAGTAATACGTATTATAATCGTAATTTTAATTACCGGTACATCTTTCTCAGTGGTTTCATATCGAAAGTAAGCACAATAAGGTATTAAATAATATAATGCCCCTTTACTACAGCAATTTAATTGTTTCAAAAATTAAGACTACTGTATTATATCAGCTATCTGGCTCCCACAGAATATTGCAAACTTTTCTTAGTCTGAGATTAGACGGTGTAGTATAAAAAAAATCCCCCGTATATTTACGTAAATATAATACTTTTAACACATCCATGGCTCACTCGCGTAATTCCGTTATTTTCCCGCAATGGCTAATAGCATAAGCGCAATTCGAGACCACAATCTAACTTTGTTCAAAATTTTAACCCGTTCCGTTCAACCGTGATTGAGCAACAAGCATCCAAACATCCTAACTTTCACATTTATAATATTAGTAGAATATGTTCTTGTTCACTGTAATTTTAGTGCAGAAACAATACTATGAAGAAAGCCAACGAATTATAAAGTACTAGCGGCCCGTTCCGGCTTCACTCGGATATTGTCATATAAAGACTAGTAACAGATTTATAAGACTATCCTATCTCTCAAGTTGAATCAAACTGTACAAAGTGTGCAAATTTAAAATCGTTTGATTAGTTTCGGAGTCCATCGCGGACGAACAACGTAACGCGAAATGTATACATGTTAAGATTACTAAGTCTGATCCAGTTCAAGTGAAGCTCAGATTCGCTCCTGTATGGAGTACTGTTCGCACCTTTGGGATGGATCGGCTAAGTATCAGCTGGAGGCTCTGGAATTGATCGAGAGACGTACCAAAAGGCTCATAGGCCTGTGTATCTATTAGTATTGATTAATTTGATTAGAGTAATTGTAGGTATATGGAATAATTAATTCTGGAATAAAAATATATTATAGGCATGACACTCTCGTGCGTAAAGACTTCAAAGTCTTGATCATCGCCGCAAAATTGCTAGCTTATCAGTTTTTTCTTCTATTGAACTTCTCGTATCTCTAAAAACCAACATTGTTTCATGGTTGATGTTCCAAAGGCACGAATGAAGAGATTTGACTCCACGTTTGTGATAAGAACGTCTAGATTGTGGAATGCGTTGCCTGAGTGGGCTTTTCCCGAAAGTTACAATCTTGGTGTCTTCAAATCGAGAGTGAATCTGTTTCTTCTAGGTAAGCACGCTCCATCGTAGATCGCATCGTCGCTTTGTTAAGCGAGATGGTGGTCAAGTGCGAACTGATTATAGTTTAAAAAAGTGTTCTTACCTTCCGGCCTAGCAGCCGCCCCCGCCACCAACAAACCCAGAAGCCATAGGATCTTCATCTTGTCAGCTCTTGTTCCCAAGAGCTCTCCTCACAGAAGATGCCTCCTCACCCATCGCTGCCTCTATTTAAACCAAAACAGTTAACGCGTGAAGAGACGAGGAGAATCGATTCATATATTAAAATCATTTTTATTAAGATTCAATATTGTTTATAGATTTTAAATGAGGCATGGAGTTGATTATGTTTTAAGTAGATTGTTTATTTTTTTAAACTGACGATACGAACAATGAGGCGCGCTGATGGTAAGCAATAATCTTTTTCCATAAAGAAAAGCGCCGTGAACAGGAAGAGGTCATCATAGTTTTAACCACGCTATCTCAGATGAGATAAAATGATCACAAATATACATAGTATTACTTTAACCGAAGTTTTATTATTAGTATGTCTGTCTGTGCGTTTATAACAACTAGTGTTGCGTTTTCAGAATGTCAAATGTGTAAAAACTATGTCAAATTACAGACATTACGTACTTATTTTTTATCAAAGCTCTCTCAAAACACAAAATCACACTAAACTATCTATGCCTGCATTCGTTACGTTGCCTGTAGATTATCGTGTAGAAATCTCATTTACAACTGCATTTCGGACTTATTCCACAAAATAATATTGGTGGTGGACAATTCACACACAACACCACCTGACCCCAAACTAAGCAAAGCTTGTACTATGGCGGCCAGATAGCTGATATAATACTTATTTAGTTTTAAATACATACTTATTATACATAGAAACACCCAGACACAGTGCACACATTTGCATTCATCATTCATCACACAAATATTTGCACTGAGTGGGAATCGAACCCACGACCCTCGGCTTCGCAGGCAGAGCGTTTATGTATATTCCATTATATTTAACTACATTACAAAGATAAAACTTCAATCTTGTCTTTCAACATTACAAAACAAACAGTGCCCCGCGATTTTAGCCGCTTAGTTCTCGTTCCCGTTGTTTTTCTTGGATAAAAAGTAGCCTATTTGTCATTCCAAATTTTAACCCGACCCATTCAGATGTTTCGTCGTGATTTAGCAACAAACATCTAAACTTTGACATGTATATTATATTAGTAAGACAGATCATCTAAAACAGACGATACCAGTCTGCCAACTAAAATGCTAATGCTGTAAAAACCCTAAGAAACTAATAAATTTGAAATTCACTTAACGTCTAAACGATCATCACATTTCGGCGCCAATGTGATGAAGTTAATCATACAGCCCTAGTGTCAGCCCTCCCCGCGTTATGAAGTGGTGAAATGAAACCCGTGTCTCCCCCCCCCCCCCCCCCCCCCTCACCCGCCTCCCCTCAGGCAGCGCAGCCCAGAATTAAACTCATCAATCTTAATGACACGTGTCGATGACGTCACCGGCACTGGGACTCCAATTTTGACCTATTTAGAGTGTTCATAGAGTTTATAGAACCTACTGTATAAAATGTGTGAATTAAAGTTTACAGCGGCTGCTTTTTAGCTGGAATTTTTAACGCACATCAAAAAAAGAAGAAGTTCTCAACTTGATAGTATTTTTTTTTTAATGTAAAGAGTGACGAAACGAGCATGACATTTGCCTGATGGCAAGCAACATGCCTGCCACATAACAGCACAGTGACACGCACCATGAAGAAACCAAATCATTACCTAGCACTGCACTGCGCTATTCACCCAGCGATCTAAGATGTTATATCTCTAAGCCCTGTAATTTCACTGGAAACTTTGCCCTTCAAACCGGAACACAGTAATGTTTGCACATTACTGCTTGGCGGTAGAATAACTGCCAAAGGTGTGGTACTTCCCCAGGCTTTCCCACTACAAAATATATACCTAAGTTACGCGATAGCTCCGCTGATTGTGAATATATCTAATTAACCTAGTTTTGACGATTATTTTATTCTCTGGTAGATCATAGTTCAGAGGTGGTCTCATATAGATTATCCAAATATCCAAACATTGACATATTTTGGTACATTAGTAGGATAATAGCTGCAAGTAGGACTTGCTCCACCTTACGACGAAATCTTCTTTGACTCATGCAGAACTTTGCCAAAGATTGTCACATGATCAAATGCATAGTTTACGTTTCAATAAAGAACATACAGACAGACATTCATTTTTATATATTTAGACAACAGAATATAAAATTAGATGTATGTGATGTAAACGTTAATACCGACTCTAGACACACGGTAGTGTGGCAAGCCAAGTACAAGAATAAACAAGAATTTGATGTGGCAGGCATGTTGCTTACCATCAGGTACATGACGTGCTCGTCTCGCCACTCTTTATTAAAAAGAAAACTGGCGATTTGTACTTCACCTACTAGCCTTAAAAATCGTAGGAAAGCGCTTCCGTTGACTACCGTCATAATAAACATCCCGGGTCCCGTGACGTGTCTCCCCCCCCCCCTTCCCCCCCCCCCCCCCCTCCACCCGGAAGAGCGCGGGTACCCGCCGGATCCGGAAGCGACCCACTAATGACGTTCAGTGGCGCCACCTATGGGAATGTGTCGTTTTCGTTTTATTCTTTTCTGTGTTGCCACGTGTTGGAATTATATTAATTCTGGCGGTTTTTCGGAGTCTTCATTGAATGACTAGCTTTTCGCTCACCGCATCGTTTGCAAATGTTTTTATGTTTTTTACTTAGTTGTATATTTCTTAAATATTTTCTTAAATATTTCTTAAATACTTTCTTAAATATATTTCTTAAATAATTGGGTCAAGTTTTTTTATATTATTGAACCTTTTAACACGTAGCATTCATTTATCAGGGATCGCTAAAATCTCAATACCTTACAGACCGATTACAAATAGTATACCAATTATTTTTTCAAAGGGATTTCCAATAGAAATGAAAACATATAATTTAGAATTGCAGTATAAACAGCGCTTATACTCATTGCGTCTCCTTGATTTCCTTGCGTCATTTCTTTCACGTATATTGGTTACGCGAAATCACATGATTTCATTTTATGAATTCCGATAGAAAAAAAATGGCAGTCATAGGAACTGCCGATAGAAGTGAAAACTTATAACTCAGAATTTGATAGCTTACTTTGAAAATTACGCGGGTGAAACTGGAGGGCGTGGCCTGGGCATCATAGCATGATCATCTAGAAATGCGTCAGTATTTCCCATTGGCTGAAGCATTTCTAGATGGCCATGCCATGATGGGCAGGCCACGCCCTTTTAGCATTTCCCATTGGCTGACGCATTTCTAGATGGCCAATGGCTATGGTCCCGAGTTTACCCGAAGATTTCTTATCATACCCGAGCGTGACGATAGAATTCAATTGACAGCCCACAAAAAATCTGTCTAGGCGCGCCTAAAGAAGTTTTCACTTCAAAAAGGGCAATGTGGTATTAGATCATGCAGATCAGTTGCACACTCTCCGGAGTGTATCCGAAAAAAACCCGATAAGCTAGCAATTTTTCGGTGATGTTGAAGACCTGACGATTTCGGTGATCCCAACCCGTAAAATTTCCCAGTACCAAAGTTCCCAACACGGCTGAAAAAGTGTACACTTAAACAATAGGTTGTACTGCACTACGTCACTGATGTAATAACAGAAATCTCAGTAATATGCCGTCTTATGTAATAGTAGAGTGACGCAGCAAGATAAATATGAATACCGCGAGGTCTGTGCGCGACAGATACTGCGACAGTTGCCACGGGCTTAGGGGGTGGGGTTATGGTCTGTTTGCAAGATTTTAGTAGGTAAATTTAAATACTACACTACACTACACGTACACTAGTAGTTAAGATAGATAGAAAACTCTTTAAATAGGGTACAATCATCGAAAAAACTAAGTAGCCCGTTAGTTAGATTGGCAAAAAATATTGTACACGTATTTTTTCTTTTGTTTCACAAACAAAAAATGACGAAGATACAGCGCTTCGAAGTTTCGTGTGACGTCACTTGTGAGTACGATTTTCACTCACGAGTGACGTCGCGACCCCCCCACTCTCGAAATTTGATGGTCTATATATCTTTGATGGTTTTTAATATTATGAAAAAACAAAAAATACGTGTCCAATATTTTTCCATGATCTAGCTGACGGACTAATTAGAATGGTGTATTTTTGACTCAGTCCGGTTTGACTAGTATTGTGTAACAAAAAACAGAAATATTACTTATGAACTAGCACCACAAATGGCCTTATTGCTGAGGGCAATCTCTAACAGACAACCAGTGCAAAGTAAATTCGTCTACGCAGGGGAGTTTCTAATGAAACTCTTCTTATTCCTATTCCTCTGAAATCATAGTTTATAGTTAGTAGTATGAGTGTAATTGATAGGTGTGATACTTCACCAGGCAGACTGAAAAAAATCCTACTACTACAAAAATTTAAATACCTAAAATACCTTTCATTATAACAGGACAAAATGAATTCAATCTGAGGCGTCAATTCGTTACTCTTACTATTTTTAAACCACGTGGAATCCTTAGAAAGGAGAATGTCGTATAATACGAGTTAACTTCCGTGATTGGGAATCTATCCTAATATTATAAAGATGAAGAGGTTATTTGAACGCGCTAATCTCTTGAAGTACTGGACTGAATTCAAAAAATATTTTTTCGTTGGATATGGTACGTGATCCCTGAGTGGTATAGGATATACTTATTTTATGCACCTACCACGTAGTAGAATAGAAAGAAATTAAAAACGTTGAAAATGTGTACAACTTGTATTAGTAGGAGATCCCGCTATACGACCTTCACCGAGATGTTTATTTCATGAAACGTATTTTATATGTAATTTAATTGGTCAATAACTATATTGCATATGGGTTGCCTAACAAATTTTAGTCCAGAGTATGATAAATGATTTTTTTTTCATCGATACTGCATTTTGCAACGGTCTGATTATTGAATTGAAATTAAATAAAATGAAAGATAATTTTATCATGAACACGGTGGTATAGGGTTGCCTGCGAAAAATCAGTCCGGAAGTCCGGTTGCCTAATTTTTAAAAGTAAAATATTGCTGCAACCTTGGCCAAAATCTCGGAAACTATAAACTTTAGGGCAAACATTATTGAAGTTGTTATTGTAGAAAATACAATTTTGCATCTTTTGTGGCATGAACACTTTTCTGTGACATGTACCGTTTAAGATTTAATAAAATAAAAACATTAATTAATTAATCATACTCTGGACTAAAATTTGTTAGGCAACCCATATGCAATATATTTATTGACATATTAAATTACATATAAAATACGTTTCATCAAATAAACATCTTGGCGAAGGTCGTTGTATAGCGGGATCTTAAACCTTATGTCCTTTTTCGTTTTTATTTTTCGACAATTGACGTGTAAATTGTAGGTACACTTATCAATAAAAAACTTTACTTAGACTCTGAATTTATCTAATTTCAGAGAAAGTTTCAAAGTCCTCACGTTAAAAATTTTCAAGGTGGAGAACAAGTGAATGATCGTTAAACCCAGGCTAAGTTTTAAGCAAAGAAAGCATTGTTTGCAAAACATAAATATGTCTTCGTTGGTCCCCATTGTTTTATGGCGGAGGGCGGAGGGCCGCTGGCGAGGCTGCTTACTTACCTCGTTTCCACTGAAATATGGCCTAAAACACTTTTCAGTAGATTAAAATGGCTGAGGATTTTGTGGGACTTATGTAGTTGTAGTTTGTGGAAGTGGCTGATCCTTTCTGGATAATACTTCGCAGTTTTCCTATGATGGTATATCTTTTTATTAATATAATAAATAATTTATTTTATGGACAGGCATGTTGCTTACCATCAGCCACATGACCTGCTCGTTACGTTACTCGTATGTTACAAACAAGGAATAACATTGATGTACCTAAAATAGTGTTTTTATTCATTATTAAAGATAATATTATAATATTGGGTATTCTTGAATTATATACACATATTATTCTTAATTTTTATTACAATTTCAATCAGATTTAAATTGACTTGTTTTATATCAGAATAAGGTTATAGACAAAGCCCCTTTACAGCACAAATTGTCTATTACTATTAGTAAAATAGAATTATTTTTGACATAAACAAATAAACATGTAAGTACAAACATATCTTGTACATCAAATTGTAATGTGACGAGTCTGTGTAGTGGCGTTCATACAACTTAATTTTTGTAATTATAGTACATACATGTGAATGTTACTTCCATGACAATAAATAATATTCTATTCTATTCTATTACAGGTAAGGAGCTCATTCCGCACGGTGTTTCACCTAAGTATGAGTAAGTACATAGCATAAGCAATTTCCAATGCATAGTTTTGGAGCTTTCTGTCACAGAGGTCAACGTGTACGCATACCATCTAAATATAATTTTATCAGTAACTGTGAGTAAACTGACTTCTCCTCACGATGTTTTCCATCATTGGAAGCTCAATAAGGATCGTGCCTAACCATCGCGCAAACTTATTGCACTCACTACCATCCCTCGCAAACATGTAGTTCTTGTAATAGTAATTAATGCCAAATTACTCTCTACAATCATGGTAAGTGAACATTATTTGTCAATATTTTAATTATCTAAAATAAGCATATAAAACATATTTAATATTTTAGAAGTGTTTCGAAAATTATTCATAATAGTATTATAATTATCAGACAAGTAGGTACCTAGCGTGTCCAACGACGCTACCTATGACGTTAAAAAACTGAAAATGGCGTTCTCAAAACTTCAACAGAAAATTCAAAACATCATCAAAAAGTCACACAAATTATCTACTACCCTAATCTTTCTTATATATAAAATTCTCGTGTCACAGTGTTTGTTTCCTTACTCCTCCGAAACGGCTTTACTGATTTTTACCAAATTTTATATGCATATTCAGTAGGTCTGAGAATCGGCTACTAGCTATTTTTCATACCCCTAAGTATTAGGGGTTGTTCACCCCAAACATTTTTTTTTTAATTTTTGGTCAAATTTTTTGTTTTTATTTTTTTATAATGTGGCGTTAAAAAATACATACAACCCTAAATTTTTACCTTTTTATCACCAACCCCTGTTTTTTATAGCCATTTTAGTAATTTAATCCTTTGACAGTGAACTCCTAAACGACGGAACCGATTTTAGTATTTTTTTTTCTTGTGTGTGTATTCGAAAATGGTTTAAATTCACAAATAAGCCCGGCAGATGGCGCTGCAGACAGTGTCTAGGTTATGTCCGAGCGAAGCCGGAACGGGCCGCTAGTAGTCTTATAAATACGCCCTGCCTGTTTGTTTCTTACATTTTCATGCCTAAGTTACTGAACTGAATTACATGCAGAGCTAATCTAGAGTCTAGAGCGAACACAGACTACTTTTCAATGCGAAAAAACATTTTTAAGGGGTTGAAATAAAGGATGAAAATTTGATGGGAAAATTTCGTCAAATTTAAAGCTAGAAGATTGGATCTTTTTTTTGCCTCTTAACTAGATATAAGTACTTTTATGTGTGACATTTAAAACCTGTAGTCATATGTGGTGAAAATAAATGATCGAGAATAACTAGTAAAACGAGCGTTAGGTACCTACTCTATATGGAGCGCAGCCAATGCTAAACAATTTTCATTCCAGTAAACGACACACGTCCAGTAAGCTTCTATCGTTGTATTCGCATCTTTCAAACACTAATCGAACTTTGAGCTTTCACTTGGCTCTAAAAGTTTAAGTTGAATTTTAAAGTTTTAACCCTGAAGCCGCCGCCGCCAGGTGTCACGCTCAGTCGACGGCAATTTAAACTCTCCGTGCGATCCCGACTCTCCAGCTCACAGCCCACAGCATGCTGCCAACTTCCACTCTGAACAAAGCTAAAAGTTTTTAAAGTCGAATAAGCAATTCTATAAAGTTTGCCAAGTTGGGAAGTTCCACCAAAATAACTTAGTACCAACTCTGATATTAATACTTAAAATAAACTAAATGTCCAGCATACATTAAATAATTATCTGTACTTTGCCTCTGCATAATAATTATTTTTGTGTGAAAAACAAAAGAACCGTCATCAATTTAAAAAAACTCACACAGTTCACTAATTTCAATTGAATTAATAATGAACTAATATAAAATCCATGTAAATATGTATTTTTTATTACTTTTGTTTATGTTAGAAAAACTAGTACTCCACCTATGTCGATAATATTTTTATAGAAGCATTCGGGGAGTATACTCTTTCAAACAAAAAAATAATTATTAACGGTTCTCGAGAAATCTGGAAACATACATAAAAATGGGGGAGATGATTCCCTGTCACACCATTTTGTCACACCAGTGTGACACAGAAGATTTTTTTTTCTTCATAGTCACACTAGTGTGACACTCGAGAATTTAATTCTTCACAGTCACACTATCATCTTGTCCAAATATACTTGTAACAATAATTCCAAAAATGTTATGTACTATTTAGATAATTATGTTAACCTCATAATTTATAAATTATAAAAAAGTACCAATTAAATGTATCAATTTAATCTAACCAGTCCGATTAGGGTCTATCACTGAAATTTGACTCCGGGTGGGCTCCCGTCAGAAGCTCTGCGGTCAGCCCTGAGTCAGACCTCCCTTGAGCTTCTGGCTCCCGCATTTTTTATATACAATCTAGGGGTAGTAGCGACAAGACTACGTAGGGTCGGGGTGCCCCGAGTCGGATTTGGGTCTTAAGTAACATAACCGGTCCGATTAGGTTACATAAAGAAATCACGATTGAAACTTTTCTTAATAATTTACGTTAAGACAAAGTAAGTACTAAATACTCTGTTACGACGCTTATGTGATGTTATTTCTTATTGTCAGTTTCGTAATAACTAATATTTTCTTTTGTTTTCGGTTAGTTTATGTACATACTTATCAAATATATTGATTGTTTTTCAACTTAGACATGGTTGTTTGTGTTGCTGAATATTTGGTATGATGGTTAGTCATACGATGTAATCGATTATTGCCTGTCACACCAGACGGTATGACACAGAGGGAAAAAAATCTTCCGTGTCACACTGGTGTGACAAAATGGTGTGACAAGGAATCATCCCCCAAAAATGGTAGTAACATTGATGAACTCTTCTTTTTGAAGTTGGTTTAAACCGGTGAAAACCAAAATTACATATTATTTATAGTACTTTCTTATTTTTACCACGAAACACGATAGGCCAGTTATTCGACCACAACATAAAATAAACGAGAACTTTACTCAGCAAAATTTGTTTTAAGTTAGCAAGACAACCAAAATGATTTACCATACAAATACAAATAAACACAATTTAATAAATCACGTCAAAATAATCTAACCCTTGAACCCCTCAATTAACACCTTGCCCGTAAATAAACAAACAAGTCGCAATTACACGGGCAAAGTTGCGCGCGGGCCAAAGTAAATGCTGGGCCAAGTTTAAATTGAGCGAGTATATTCCGTGGCCTCTGAGCTACGACTCAAAGCCCTCGTGCGCGGCACCACTTTCGCATTTTACTAAAATTATTGAAATATGTTTCACAAAACTAGCACTGTTCGACGTTTTGCCACAGGATTTGAGTGATAGCGCCGGCTGGAGTTACTAATATTAAATCTATGGCGCAGATTTGATCGCGCACCTGCGAGCGTCCCCTGGGGGACGCCACGAGACTCGAACGTGAAATGGAGTGCGGTGACGTAGAAAATATTAGTTTTACTGCGTAAAGTTGTCAGTTTATTTGCGAGTTGCTAGTTTATGGTCCAACAAGTTCCACCGCAATTCTCTCGCGTCGGGAGACGTGGGCAAAGTGGCGCGTCACATACATTGGAAACTTTAGTATTTGGAAAGATGTGTTTGTTGGCACTTTTGTCTTCTTTGAAATCCTATTTTCTCTCTTTAAAATCAAAATCACTTCCTTTACAATGTTGGCATACAATGTTGACTGGCCCGCAAAAGCAGTATAAAATTACTTACTCCATACCACGTCCACCACAAATTATTTACTGCCCACTATTATTTTAACAGAATTACTATAGACGTAGTAATTAATATAAAAAAACGTTTTTTAGATGTTAGTGGGTTTTATTCTGAAAGAAAGAAATATTTTAAATTGTAGCTATCAAGACGTACAAAATATATCAACGTTAATGGTTTTGAAAGTGCAGTTAAATTTAGCTAGTGACACCATGTTTTTTTTAGTGATAAAACTGTATTATCGCTTTATAAAAATTTAATTCTTAATAAAAGGGTTGACTTGAAAGCTATACGTTATTTTAATGAAATGATTGCTCTAATATTTAATTGTTTATATAATAAGAATTCTAAAGTTAATACATTCGTTGTTCAAATAGCACAAAACATTAAACAGGATTCCAGAACACACTACACTGAACAGACAAAAACAACGACAAAACAAAGCCGTGGAAGCAATACGAACTACACTAGTCCATAAAAACGGGAAATTTCCCGCGCTTATGAATAAAAACCTAACAAAGGACTATCCACGATCCACGATTCTCAAAAGTTTCAATTGAAATTGCGATTGCATTTTTGGTCGAGAATTGCAGAATTTCCACAGTGACAATTTGTCGATATTCAATTTTTACTTATTACGTGTCTATGAATAACTTTTCGCTAGGAATATTTGAGAATTTATAAATGGTTCTTCAAATTATGCGATAACGTTTTCAGTTGGATTTAAATGCTCGATTTCATCACAATTATTGTGATCGTCATCTAGAAGTTCATCTATCGCACAGCTGGGTTTTGGCCAATCTTTTTTATTAGTCTTGCTATTAAATACGTCACTTGATATGTCGGATAACACTCGCGATAATATAGTAATATTTACTGTCGATAAAAATGGAAAATGAATATAAAATACATTAATTGAATTTATTCTCCAAGTTTTGTAAGTTCGCTATTAGATACTCGAAGCCAGAGTCAACGTTACAATTTAATTATTCATCTGGCGAAATTCATGAGCTTCATTTTCAAAACAAAACTTTTCTAGTATCGTATAGCAAAACGTCAGTGACGCCACATACGAACATACAAAACTATTGGGAAGACTGTAAAGTTGCGGGTGGTATGCAAAGTTGTGAGTTTCGATGTATGTCGGTGCAAAGTTAGAATTTTAGGTTTAGATTGATTTTTTAATTTAGAGTCTAGAACATGAGGAGCGAGGGAAATGTATGCTTTAACTTTTATGGAAACTCGTGAAATAAATACACATATATAATAGTAATTGGTAAATACTAAGTTTAATATTTAGTTGAAAGATTTGTATATACATGATTTTGTTCATGACATCTTCAGGTAGTCGCGTATTAGTCAAGCCCCAAGAGGCCAAATTTGGGCAAAACCGGTTTTGGGACTTTAAAACCTTATTTTTTCATTATATATACATTATACATACTCGATTATTAGTTTATTTTGATGCCTAAGAGATAGACGATAATATTAATTAGTACATTGTCGTTTACAGACACACAAAATTTGGATTCATTTTTTAGAAATTATTTTTTGTGTGACCTCAAGACGCCGGCCGCGTCGCGAGTCAGGCTTAATACACCAGGAACAGTGGGTGCCCAAGACAGGCTTTGCCTAGTTTGGGGTCCATCGAAATCTCGAAGCGAAACAATGTAACAAAGAAATTTGGAAATCATAGTTATATGTTAATTTGTATTGATATATCTTAAAGGTAAAAAATGATTATATTATTCAAAAAAATAAAAGGCAACTTTCGGTCAAGGATCGGTGCGCGGGGGACTCTTTGACTGAATTCTCTGGAATTTAGTGTAGTTTTGTATTAGTGTGTGTTCGTGTGTTTGTTTTTTAATTTTATTATTTATTATTTGTTTTTGTTTGAATTATTAAATACTGATAAATAACTGCAGTGATTTACTCGATTTACTATAAACACACCAAAAATGTACATACATAATTATGTATTTAAAAAAACTTTAGGTAAATAATTACTTATTATTTTATTGTATCTGCAGGTACGTAAGTTACTTTCTACTTTCTAGGATCTTTTTCAAACATAAAAACGAGGTTTTTTATTTGTAGATTTATTTGTAGACTTTTAGCTTTTTAACTTTTTATTGAAACGAAAATGAGTTACCTACTTATAAATAGCGTATCGGTTTTTTATCGGATACACTTCGGAGAGTGTGCAACTGATCTGCATGATCTAATACCACCTTGCCCTTTCTTCTGTCGGACTTCTCGTATCTCAAAAAAGTGACATCGTTTCATGGTTGATGTTCCAAAAACACGAACGAAGAGATTTGACTCCACGTTTGTGATAAAAACGTCTAGGTTGTGGAATGCGTTACCTGAGGGAGTTTTTCGCGATAGTTACAATCTTGGTGTCTTCAAATCGAGAGTGAATCGGTTTCTTCTAGGTAAGTAAGCACGCTCCATCGTAGATAGCATCGTCGCTTAACATCAGGCGGGATGGTGATCAAGTGCGAACCTATTATAGTTTTAAAAAACGTAAACATTGCACCATACGGTACGATGCAGGGATATATTTTTTTCTAAAGTTGTTTTTCCAATGAAGTAAAACATCTCAAAAAAACAAATATCTTTTTAAAAGTGCTTTTACTACATTCAGTATATTATATTTGGCCGAGGCGGTGGATTTATGTGTAGAGTATTTTATTATATGAAAAAATATCGAAAGGCCACGGTCTTCTTGCAATTAAATACTATGATAGCTATCTAATATACCTACGCTAGATATTTCATCACAGTCGTTCTCTGTTGAACATAAGTCTCTCCAATAGCTCGCCACTCAACCTGATCCTCGCCTTTACGTTTCCCATCGCTTCCAGCTGCTTTTCGTATATCGTCACTCCATCTAGTCTCAGGGCGCCCTACGGGGTCTCTACTCTAGAACCCGTCTACGGTTATCGGTTCTGCGACAGATATTGCCAGTCTAGCCATAAGCCAGAGTAAATGTAAAATAGAGAAAATCTAGGGCTGTCAAGGTTATGATGAGTTTACTGTGATATTTACGAAATTGTTTTTATTTTCATTTACTTTATCAGTAGATATTCCAAATCGTCACGTTCTGCACAGGTAATCCTTATCGCTGGCAACACCAGAGGTTCAATTAGTGATAAGGGACCAACCCTCATTACACACGCGTCCGGTTCGGAGGGTCGGCCATTCATTTGAGAACGATATTACTTACACCAACGAATAACTCAGGTTAGATAATGTTCCACCTAAAAGCCATTTTCTACATATCAAAGCATTAATCAAATTCAACTTAAAATTTCAATGAAATCACGGAATCTTCTGGAACTTCTAGTGCAAAGTTTATCGGGTTTTTTATTGGATATATTCCGTAGAATGTGCTTGTGAATGATCATGATCTATTACCTTGCCGTTTTTATATTGGACTGTTTGACGTATATCTACAACGAAAATACATTATCATTTTATAGTTGACTAGCTTTTACTCGTGACTTCGTCAAATACCAAAGTAACTGAGGCAATATTTGTACACAATACCAAATAACGTTTACAAAAAACAGTTTACATAACAAACATTTTATACAATTTCATCAAAATCGGTTCAGTTGTTTACGCGATAAAGCATAACAGACAGATTTACTTTCACAATTATAATAGTATATATTTTATTATAAAGGGTTATTGGTAATCAGCCTGCATCCTTTTAAGGGGATGTTAGGTACATTCAATACGTCAACATTTGTTGTACAGTTTTAAAAAAAAATGAGATGAAATGAAAATATATTTTTTTTCTTTTACAAAAAAATAAATTTAAAAAAATTGCACGGTCCAAAAGCATCGAACTCTTCGTAACAATTCGTAACAAGAGTGCGTACGCTATTTAACGCGCTAAAAATGATGTGCCGAAGTGAATAAACACTAAAAAGTCGCTAAACAGTTCAAAAAAGGGCAACAAACACTTTTTTTTTTTGGGTTATCTATTGAGTTTTAACGAAAGTTGTAGAACAAAAGTTGTTTGTTAAAATATACAGAACATGCCCTTAAACGGATGCAGGCTAATTACCAATAACCCTGTATACTATGGATTTCAAGAGTTTAGTTGCAAAATATTATGGTTTTATCCTGAAGGTCCCGTTCTTGTTATTTTCCCAGAATAAAAAGTAACTTATGTTGAATTCCAGATTATAATCCATTTGTGTTCCAAATGTTAACCCGACCCAGACGTTCCGACGTGGCTGAGAAACAAACATTGAAATATCCAAACTTTTGCGTTTATAATATTAGACTTTTAAGCGTACAATGTAAAATGATCTGTAGATAGAGTTCCCCGTAGTTGTGAATGGCAACACCTGCAGTGACAAGATCCCACCTGGTCTCAACTCAACCTTCCAGTTTGTTAGTGAATTAATTCGGGGAGAAAAGCTTTGTTTGCCATAAAATTATTAACGTCTCGAAATTATCACATCTCAAATGATACTGTCGGAGGTACTTGTAGCTGTTTCGTCAAAATTGAACATGATGGAAAACACATTTTATTTTTGTTGGTTCTATTTTTTTTGTAATGAAATACAACTAAACATTTATTATAATAATAACATCCTACTTAAATTTAATTGCGGAAGTTTGTATGTATGGATATAACAATTGAAGGGATCTGAATTAAATTTTGATGTAGACAGATATAATAATACTGTCTACACATACATGTGGTTACAGATAGATCTGTAACCTTGTTCTTTATACCAAAAGGTTATCTGAAAGAGATCGCTATTAGCGATAAGATCGCCGTTTGTGCCCAAAATGTGTTGATGTTATTTTTAATCAATGTTTTTGTAATGTTTTGTGGTATAATAAAGTGTTTTGTATTATATTGTATAATAATCTGGAATTACACATAAGATACTTTTATTTCGAAAAAATACCAAGATCGGGAGCCACACGAGTGAAAGCAGAATATTACTAGTTAAAATAGAATATTGTCTCATAGTTCACACAAATCTTTATTTACGAAATGCGTATTTATATCACAAACTTAACTAATATATTAAAAGTCTATAATTTACAGTATCGAAAAACTTAAGATTAAACATAAACCCAAAATAGTAACAATAAATAACGATGACAATTACTTTTTGTTACAAGTTATCACATAACCCACCCTGCACTGTTCCTCGCGCAAAAGAGCCCAAAATGCTAGCAGCATTGCCCCGTTGAATTGCAATAGAAATCGTTTGCATCAAATCCTTTTTTCACACAAATTGTCGAATCAATTTAATGTAGCATTTTGTTAATGAAATACGTCAATACAATACCATTTCTAAACAATCATTCCAAGTGCCTACTCGTTTATTTAAATACTTCCAATTTCCCACGGTGACGCGGCGACGACTTGTACCATTGAAAATAAGTGTTCAGGTTTGTGTGTTCAATAACCGTAAATGAAGGAAAACAAAAGAAGCTATCGCGTAAAGTTAAACTGATAAGCTAAGGAATGGCTTCCTACTAATGATATTCTCATTCGTTTAATAACCTTATCACTTCTTATACTGACAGTGTTTATGACTTTGAGATAGTATCCGACTTCCTATCTGCTAAACATATAGATTTGAAAGTGTTTGATGGTTGTTGCTCAATCATGCCGAGACGACTAAACAGATAGTATTTTAATTCAAAATGCAAGATAACCTATCTAAAAAGGCACATAATAATAATAAAATAAAGATTGGTGGACAATTCACACACAACACCATCTGACCCCAAACTAAGCAAAGCTTGTGTGATGGCGGCCAAATAGCTGATGTAATACTTATATAGTTTTAAATACATAAGCTAGGTACTTTATAATACCTATAACAAAAAAAATGTGTCATTTTCTTAATCTATTAAATTCTACACGGACGTAGAATTAAATGAATTCTACGTTCTGCTTGGTGGTAAATTCTACGCGAACGTACAGTTTAATAACTAGTGAGTAAGTAGTAACTTCGTAGTGATTTGTCAATAATAGCAGATCGTGTACTCATAAACATGAATTCAAGATGTAAAACACAAATTGGATTTTACTTTAAAAACCAAAAATCCTACTATATCCTACTAATATTATAAATGACAATGTATGGATGTTTGGATGTTTGTTGCTTAATCACGTCCTGACGTATGAACGGATAGGGCTGAAATTTGGAACACAGATAGATTATAGTCTGAAAGACCACATAGGCTACTTTTTATACCGGAAAAACAACGGGAACAACGGGAACTTCGCCGGTAACACCGCGGGGCGCTGCTAGTTTAGAATAATTAACGGGTTACTAATAAGTAATGTAGTCGGTCCACATGGACTTAAGTTTCAACCGCGTACAGCGGCCAGTTTCAAGGGAAGTTTTTTTTAAACTATGGAGTGAAAAGCCGAGCAAGCCATGTTTCTAATAGTAAGCAACATACATTACACCATGACAGCTATTGAAACCTATAGACTCCAAATCAGTACCTAACACCACACCGCGGTCGTCACGCAGAGTTAAAGGTATTTTATCTCTATGTCCTGTAATTTCACTGGAAACATTGGCCTTCAAACCGCAATGCAGTTTTGTTTTCACAGTACTGGTTTCACATAAAATAACAGGCAAGATGTGAACGAGTCTTCTATCACTCCCAACTAGATCTGGTATCAACTTTAATTGAATTCAGCTTACTAATAATATCGTGCTTCGCCTGTTAAAAGTGAAATGTATCAAAAGCTACATCCATAAAATATTACTACAGTATAAAATATTACAACTATGATTTAATAGACTGTGATATTACCATGTCACAGGTAATGTAGATAGGTTTTGGTAGGACAGAAGCTAGATATCTCAACTATGTTCAAAAACAACCAGGACTTCACAGACCAATAAAGCATTGTTTCATTGCACTGTATCATTGAACTCCTATGAGGTCTTTTTGAGCGATCTTCAGCCAAGTGAAAGATCACCATCGTTTTGTAGACACGAGAACGTGTTGTCATAGTAAGGTCTGAGACAATCTATGTTATGTAATCATCTAGGCCTCTTTACACAACTTACTTTACTTTACATCGAATCATCAAAAAAGTATCGCATTAACCGAAGTTCGGACCCCGAAAACAACTAACTATACTTTTGCGAACCCTACAATACACGCATAAAATATTTGTTTCCAAAAAGACGAATACATCCAAAGTTCACACCGAAAAACCTCCGAATCCGAAACTCGGGGCATCCCTTCCGGTCCGTTTTGCAAATGAACGGCGGGGGCAGTTCCGACCGGACGCGGCCTAACGAGCCCTGCGGACGCACCGTCTTATCTATCACGGATATTTTGTATATATTACACAGAAATCAATCTTTGCGAATACAAATTAGGAGTAAAATCATCTACTACAGGACAAGTCGTAAGTCGGGGATATCCAATAGAAAAATAGAGAAAATAATAGACGTTGATAAATCCAAGTGGACTCAAAACGTTCGGTGCAAATTTCGCGAATATCTACCACTCGGACATTGTGCATATTCCTAAAATTCGTCTAAACGGTTCGACTTCACTTTTCTCAAACGTACAGCTTTAGAGTGGAATAAGTTGCCTGCATAGTTCCCTGAGAGATATAGTCTAGAACTTTTGAGTGAATAGGTATTTTCTAGGTCAATGTGGGTCATTTTCGACCTCACTGTAGGGAAATTGGCGATCTTAAAAGGTATGACTTCTATCTTTAGCATAAAAACGTTGATTTCCACATTAGTATCCGTACAGGTACGCAACTCAGACCAACAAAGGTATGCAAAGAAAAACTACTAGGTACGCAAAGAAAGGCTACTTAGATACTAATATCTAAGTAGCCGAAAACACCAGGGTTCCCATTCCAACATTTGATATTTTCGTTAACAATTCCAAATCAAATTTTCCCACAAAAAAACCGGTCAACAAAAACGTCCCCAGATCCGGTTCTTTCATGATTTTTCCATAAACACGGTCAAGTATAAAGGGACGAAAGTGAAAATACCTCTAGGCTCTGCTTCGATACTCGTGTATGGTGATGAACGGAGCCACTTTCGTATTCAAATGTACATTTATGAGAGGACTTTTTTTTTAAAATAATGATTGACGAGACGAGCAGGACATGTGCCTGATGGTAAGTTAGCTAGCACTGCACTGCGCTCGTCACATAGAGATCTAAGATGTTATATCTCTAAGCCCTGTAATTTCTCTGAAAACATTGCCCTTCAAACCGGAACACAGTAAGGTTTGCACATTACTGCTTGGCGGTAGAATAACTGGCAAAGGTGTGGTACATCCCCAGGCGGACTCTGCCAAGAGTCCTACCAATTTAAGACTTGACTTGGATTTTAGTTGAGCAAATTCGCCGGCGAACTTCAGTGGTGGTACTCTAGTTACTGCGGGGAGGTGGGATCGGTAAAACAGGGAGATTTGTGACAGCGGTGACGTTTCCGCTCCACGCCACGTCATAGAGTCACCGGCTTGGAGGGCAACAGCTAACGTAGAAACAGTGGGGCTAGTTGACGGGTTTTTCGAAATAATGTATGTCTGTAGTATAACAACATTTTGATATCTGAGTACTTTTTATGTATTTTGTATCAAGCATTTTGGGGCTAGTCAATTCAATTTGACAATGAAAGGCTGACTAGAGTCTTTCACTCCTTTCCAAATCTTGATTTTGTTTTGAAATGAATGTACGAGTACTTTGTAGAGATTGCTTTGATTTTGTTGAAAATCAAAAAACAAATGCAGAATTTTGCTTCGAAAACTTGAATCTATTGTTATAATCTGTTCACAACTTATGTTTAGTACCTACGAATGAAATTTAAAAAATAAAGTGGCCAAGTGCGAGTTGGACTCGCCCATGAAGGGTTCCGTTGCAGCAAGTAACATAATA
The DNA here is from genome assembly GCA_963693475.1 of Ectropis crepuscularia. Classification (NCBI taxonomy): domain Eukaryota; kingdom Metazoa; phylum Arthropoda; class Insecta; order Lepidoptera; family Geometridae; genus Ectropis; species Ectropis crepuscularia. The sequence continues at coordinate 29,061,128 of OY856350.1, read as the reverse complement.
TACATAGTACACATAGTTCTTGTAGTTCGTTGTAACTTTGATCGAAGTTTTAATAATAGTGTATTTATGACGTACTAAAAAAAAACTACTCATCAGATCGAGTTCAAACTAATTTTCGTTGGTAGTTTACATGGTAATGTACATCATATATTTTTTTTAGATTTTTCATTCTCTTACTTTAGAAGTTAGAGGGGGGGGGGGGACACACATTTTACCACTTTGGAAGTGTCTCTCGCGCAAATTATTCATTGTAGACAAAAACTATTTTAGAAACCTTAACATCATTTTTAAAGAGCTATCGATAGACATCCCACACGTGTAGGTTTGATGAAAAAAAAATTTTTGAGTTTCAGTTCTTAGTATGAGGGGCAACCCTAATTTTTCTTTTTTTTTATTGTTTTTGTAAAAAAAATAATGCGGTTCACAGAATACATCTACACACCAAGTTTCAACAGTGTAGTCCTCATAGTTTCGGCAAAAAGTGGCTGTGACATACGGACGGACAGACAGACAGACAGACAGACATGACGAATCTATAAGGGTTCCGTTTTTACGTTTTACGGAACCCTAAAAAGAATGTAAAACGATGTACATGTAGATACATATTTATCACAAAAATGTACATTTTATCATGTGTTTTACGTTCATAATATATTTACTATCCAATCACAAAAAATATATTGATAGATAGATATAAGCGGTGTAGTGGAATACAAAAATAGAACAAAAATCTTTCAGAACATTTCACATAATATTGTTATTAACTTCTTATCATAACTAAAAACGTCTTACTTTCCGCACTAACTAAACATTTATAACTTTTAACTTCTATGCATGCAGGTTACTGCATTCCCTACTGTTCTCCTTCTGAACTGTGTCAACCGCTCAGAAAGTGGAAAAAAATATTATTTTCACAAACAATGCCCCGCGCTGAAGAGGCCTCGCCGCCAGATATCGTATCTGGGCGCCATTGTATCGCGAATCACTATTGAATATCGCTCGGGACTGTATTGGATGGCCTCTGAACTTTCGCTTCTAGGAAAAAGGAGGAATTTCAGGTTTCTTTATACAATGCTGTTGGTTAGCGGACTATCGTAGAACACTTGTATTTTTATTAGACGTTTCAACGGTATGCTTCTAAGTATGCTCTACATGTGTGCGTATGTTTAGGTTAATAGATCTTTACGAGTTCAGCGTTACCTAGAAATAATAAAATTATTAATAATCGTCATAAATAAATATTATGATGAAGAGTTTGAATCTATGCCCTCTAATTTCTTTGGAAACATTACCTAAGCTCAATTTTGTCAATTTGTATGATATACAAATTATATATAATTATAAATACATAATGTATTTTGTTATATAATACTAATATGTTTATACGTCTGACATCACAAACGTATTTATTGCGATATTTTATACACAAACGTTCATATATTATAATTATCTATAATAAGATATTATAATTTAAGTCTACTCAATAAGTGGGTTTTAGCACGGCTACTAAGGTACGCGCAGTTTAGGCTTTTGAGTATTTTTTGCCTATAATACATTTTAACATTTGTGATGAGTGTACCGGATTACCTAGTTTGTACAGCTATTTATTTTAACCTTTTAATAGAATGAATAAATAATTTAGTAGACGTATTGACCATAGCAAAGCAGCAGTTAGTATTGCTGTTATATTTTTGCAGGCGTTTTCTCAAACCTGAATCTCAAAAATGGCTACAGCCATGAGATTGATAAATTATAATAAACTGTGGTTCTTCTTAACTTAGCGAAATCTATAATGGTATGTGATTATGATCAGTAAATGTATTTTCAGTGCACTACGTTTAAGCGTTAGCAGGGATTTGTGTCCTTTACGCTAGTTCAAAGTTCGATATGCAGTAGAGGCTATCTGTGGCCATTTTCAGTTTTGAAAGTTTTGATGTTTCTTCCTCTGTCAAAGTCTGTACAAAGAGAGGTAACAGTTTGAATTAACCCCACTTTTATCCCGGCAAAATAACAGCAGCTGAAACTACACAAGCAAAACCGTGGGATGCTACTAGTATTCATAATTTACGAACCATAAAAAGATTTTGATGTTCTTAGATTCGATAAAATAATAACCACCATACGTTTGAAAGGTAATGAACAAGCTAGCCACATTCACTATCCAATAACTAACTGTAATGACTGGGCTAAAGCGCAAACCGCCCGGAGCCAAAAACTCCATTCATAAACTCCGACCCACTACTATTCCGTGTAAAATGATTAATACTCTAATGAAAGCAGATTATAAATCAGAATTAACTCTACTTGATACATCGTTCAATTAAAATACTATCTAAATAATTTATGGATACGTTTGGGACTGTGTCGAAGTAACACGCTTTGTAGAAGTAGAACTCTTTACACCATCCGCCTGAACAGCTTAGTCTAACTAGTTCAATAGGCTTTAGCGAATTGCTTCCTTTTACAATATTACGAGAACTAACAAACATACAAATTTTTGAAGATTTATGAAGACACTAGCAGAGGCCTGCGGTTTTAGGTCCTGTTACCGTTATTTCTCGCAATAAAAATAGGCTTTCTACTATACAAAGCAATCGAAGGACCTAGAATTTGTTTGCGTAAAATGTTTACACCGTAAATTATAATGCTACAAATATACTTTAATCCTATTTCAATTCTCAGACTTTTAGTTGCGTTCTTTGTTACTTTTATGATTTTGACATATTTTTTTAATTTTTAATTTAATTTCAGTTTTGATTCTGTATTTTAAATTTTTATCTATTGAAGCTTGTAAATGGATCTATGTTAGCTGAAAATTAAATAAATTATTACTATACGGCTGAAACCAAAGGATGCCACTAGTTTATAATGTTAACAAAATTAATGTTTGTGTACAAGTTTACTTTAAAGGATTTGCATGATTTTATATTTCATTGCGACAAGGTCCAATTATCAAATGAGATGAAAACTAAAAGTTCCATTGGGATTTCCCCAGGAGAAAAAAACTCTACGTGTTATTCCTGGCTATATAATATTTAAGTTCGTGTATATGTATACCAAATTTCATACAGATTCCTTTTGTAGTGTTTGTCTGAAATAATAACAAACAACCCATCCTCACAAACTATCACATTCTAAATATTAGTGGCATGTGGAACGACGGAAGCTAAAAATACTTTAGGTACATTTGAATGAGATTTTGTATATACGTATAAGTAGACACACTATTGTACTTTTAAAATGATTTTAAAAGCTTTGCTAGCTTCGTTTACAATAAATACATTTGTAGTTTATTCGATGTCGTTCTTCTATGCTGTGATGTCTACATCAACCAATACTACAGATCAGAAAATAGTTACTTCGTCCAATACTTCGACAATGTGACTTGACTTTGAGACCAATAGTAGCCCCAGAGTCATCCGCGACGCGACGCGGAGAATGCAAGCGTAGGCGCTGACCGTTACCGTGTTTTCATTTATTTGCCAGTTAGTTCTAATGACGGTTTTATTTTTAAGTATTATGTTAAGTAGAGAGAGCCCTTGACATATATGTAGCTGTTTTGATATCTTTTGCAATCGGAGTTTAGTGCCGTTTTAGAGAAAGTCGGAAATGTGTGTTTATACCTGTTAGTATTTTTTGTAGATAACTAGCCGTGCTTTCCGGTTTTACCCGCGTTGTTCTTGTTCTCGTTATTTTCCGCAAAATTGCTAGCTTATCGGGTTTTTGATCGGATACACTTCGGAGAGTGTGCAACTGATCTGCATGATCTAATACCACCTTGCCCTTTTTTCTATCGGACTTCTCGTGGATCGAAGAAGCGGCACCGTTTCATGGTTGATATTCCAAAGACACGGACGAAGACGTTTGACTCTACTTTTGTGATAAGAACGTCTAGACTGTGGAATGAGTTGCCTGAGTGGGTATAATCTTCGTGCCTTCAAATCCAGAGTGAGTCGGTTTCTTCTAGGTAAACACGCTGCATCGTAGACCGCATCGTCGCTTAACATCAGGGGAGGTGGCGGTCAAGTGTAAGCCTATAAAAGACGAAAAAAAAGTTAGATAGTTTTTGTATGACCGCGATTTCGTCTCATGTTGAACGACGATGCAGTATAAACCTAGAATATATCTCAGGAAACGTAATCGTTTAGATGTTTTTATTACGAAAAAGGAGTCACACCTCTTCGTTTGAGTCTTTGGCAATTGAATACTTTTTTCTTTGTATATTTTAAAATAAGACTGGGGTAGGTAGGTATAGTATATGTCAAGCAGCGCCTCACGTAGCTCAAGTTCCCATTGTTTTCCTGCGGTAAAAAATAGCCTATGTTTTCTTCCAGATTATAACCTGTTCAGCGGTTTCGACGTGATCGAGCAAGAAACATTCACACTTTCACTTTAATTATAATATTAGCAGGATTTTGCTCGAGCCCCGGTATTATGAATACCACCCAATTTTATTTTACACCATGAATTATTTAGTAACGAAAGATTATCGATATTTTAAACTGATAGAATTAGGTGTGTACCATCAGGCGTATGTCCCGCTCGTCCCTTTATTATGTCTCTCTGTGTGTGTCATCATTACACAATTTAAAAAAAGGTTATGTCTAGCATTTACTCAGAGGTCAATCGCTCAATATTCTGTCCATCAAACTGGACTGACAGGCAACCTGACGTTCAAATGGACTGATGGGCAAGCAAACAACGGAACCAAAATAAAACGGTTCGTATAATTTTTTATCACGAATTTCTCTTAGCTCATGATGCAACGAATAAAAGCGAAAAATGTATGAGACGACCAATACTGACAAGTTTTAAGCTTCTTAGACGATATCATTGTAGATCATTAGACACTATATTTTTTTTTTTTTTATAGCATAGAGTGACGAGACGAGCAGGTCATGTGCCTGATGGTAAGCAACATGCCTGCCACATAACAGCACAGTAACACGCAGCTATTGGAACATGATAGTCCAAATCATTACCTAGCACCGCACTACGCTCGTCACCCAGAGATCTATGTTGTTATATCTCTAAGCCCTGTAATTTTAAAGATAATATTATGTTAAAGAGAACGATGATCGAAAACATTGTGAGGAGGTCATGTTCCAAGAGAGACATTATTTAGAGGCATGGGTCAGTCACAAACTCACACTTGAGCAATGAGGTGGATAAAGCTTCAGCAGTGGAAACCTATAATTATAGTATATCGGATACACTTCAGAGAGTGTGCGGCTGATCTGCATGATCTGGTACCACATTTTTTCTATCAAACTTCTCGTATCTCGAAAAAGCGACATCGTTCCGTAGTTGATGTTCCAAAAACACAAACGAAGAGATTTGACTCCACGTTTATGATAAGAACCTCTAGGCTGCGGAATGCTTTGCCTGATTGGGTTTTTCCCGATAGTTCCAATCTTGGTGTCTTCAAATCGAGAGTGAATCGGTTTCTTCTATGTAGGTAAGCAAGTTCCATCGTAGATAGCATCGTCGCTTAACATCAGGCGAGATGGTGATCAAGTGCGAACCTATTATAGTTAAAAAAAAAGTTCTAAAGACGCAGAGTCGGACAGGTTTTTTCGAGCATCAAAAGCAACAGCCTTTCATGGTTGACGTACCAAAGATTTGAACAAAAAGGTTTAACTGAACTTTTGTGATAAGAATGTCAACGCTTTAGAATGCGTTGCCTGAGGGGGATTTTTGGTATGGTAACAATCTCAGTGACTTCAAATCGAAAGCGGTTCGGTCATTTTCTAGGTAAACATACTTCACCGTCGACCACATCGTAGTTTAACATCAGGCGAGATGGCGGTCAAATCAACCCTATAAAATCTAGACTTAATCTAAAACCTACGTAAACAAATCTAGATTTGCCTGTTTGTGGCCCCTGAAGTAGACTCTTTTTTGTCAAACAAAGAATCCTACTAATGTTATAAATGTCTATATTTGGATGTTTTTGCTCAATCACGGTGTTACGTATGAACGGATCGGATTGATAGTTGGAAAAGAGTAATAATGTAGTCTGGAAATCATATAGGCTACTTTTTATCCCGAAAAAGTTACGGGAATGGCAACGACGCGAGTAAAACCGTGGAGCACTACTATTTGTATCAAATCAATTTCGACAATGCCACTTTCAAAAAACATAGGATTACTTTACGACTGCATTCTGTTCTCTTCGCTCATAAAAATTCACTATTCACACATTTTGTTTACTATCGACTCCCTCGCAAAATCTAAACACATCCCCTCCACTTCAAATTAAACTTTATTGTGGAGAGCACAAGACTCAGTTTGAAGGGAAAATGATTGGAAACAGGAATGTTTTCTTTTATCTTCGAGAACAGGTTAGGAAGTAATATCGTAAACTCGCAGTAAGGTCTCCGAGCACTCAAGAATATCTCTGATCTAATATTTAGGTGTAACTGCACGAAATATTAGTTATAACCAGCTTATAGCTACGGTTTTTTTCGACGAAACAGGACATTTCGAAATAAACTCGCGACTTTCCAACTCCGATTCTACTTCGATCCGTCGTTTTGTCCGTTAATTAGAATATGCTTAGAACATTTAAGCGGCAATCAATGTTGTATCGGACGGAACGAAGTAGGAAAGTCGCGAGTTTTTTTTCGAAATTACGTTTTCGTAGAAATAGAGTAGACGTCCAGGATTATTCCGATTAGGTGTACAAAACCGAAAAAGGCGTTAAATACTTACAAGTATTGTTACAGAACTAAACTAATAATAATAATATAGCCTTTTATTTAGATCTGTATCCTTAACTAATGTTAATAACTACAAAACAATCAATCAACAATAATCTAATACAAACATTACGATAAAATAAAACTTATTCTAAAATTTGTTGTTTGCTGGTTTTTTGAATATCTGTTTGCCAATCGGCAAAGGCCTCCTCCAACCTTATCCATTCTAGTCTTTCTCGAGCCACTCTACTCCAAGTAGCTCCCGCAACTTCTTTAATGTCATCATCCCACCTTTTCCGCGGCCTACCTCTCGTCCTTTTACCTCTCCTTGGGTACCATCCTGTCACTTTCTTACTCCACTTGTCATGACCTCTAACCATGTGCCCCGCCCATTTCCATTTTAGCCTCCTTACTTTTAGAGTTACATCTATGAGTTTTGTACGGCTTCTGATCACATTGTTTTTAGTCTATCTGATTTCTTAACATTTAGCATGCTTCATTCCATAGCGTATTGACAAGTAGCGAGTGTTCTTATCATTTCTTGACTTAAATTCCATGATTGGCAGCCGTATGTAAGTACGGGTAGTATGCAGGTGTTAAAAAGTTTACTTTTGATGTAAATGGAGTACTTTGTTTTTCATGGCCTCTTTTAAGCTCCAACATACAGAACTAAACTAGAAAACGTAAAATAATGTTGTAGGTAAGTGCAAAATTAGCTTTTGTAAACAAATAAATATTGGTGAACATTTCACACATAACACTAACTTTAGTAGCCCCAAACTAAGCAAATCTTGTATTATGAAAGACAAATATCTAGTATAATTCATCTAAGTATAATTTAAAATTCATGATTTTAAACTATCTAGACACGAAAAAATAGGTACCTACTTACTCGTATGCGTGTTGATTGGGAATCAAACCCACGATCTCCGACTTCGCACTCGCAGTGCTAAGTCCAGGGGGCTGTAATACTGATCTAGCTTTATTATTGAAACACCAAATTAAGGGTAATCTCAGATTAAATCAACAGGCTTACTTCCATACTGTCCCTAGCTCACCGGCCCTAGCGAGCCGTGGGCCGTGGGCGCCCTACAACCGTTACAAACCTGATCGTTTCTCAATGGACGCTCCCACGTGACTACTACGGACTCCTCGCTTGCGCAGCCTTACTTATGATGCGACTCTGATTAAACTGCCCACGCGTGGGGCTGAGCTGTAATTATGGGCTTTAATTAATGTGAGGTGATGAACTGTACTAGTTACACCGATGTGGCAAAACTATACGGCCAATTGTCCACGTAGCTGCACGACATCCGCACGATTTCGACAATTGTCGGATGCAAGACGAATGCTTGCATCTTGCGTACAAATAATGAAGTATGTGTCCACGAAGCGACAACGACACGACAGCCGCACGTCTTGCGTTTGTTTGTAGGATGCATGCATTCGACAAAAGACGCGTGCGTGGACAGTAGGCCTACGACACAAATGCCAGGCTACACTTCAAAGTTGTAACTATACCAACTTTTGTAGGATACATTTCGCAAAGTTTGCAGCTGGTCTGTATAATCTAATACCACCTTGCCCTATTTTCGACTGCTCGTAGCGCGAACATTCGACCACATTTCATGGTTTACTTTCCAATGACTTAACGGTTTGCGTTCACGGTGTAAAAAGAACATCTATGGATTAGGTTACCTGGATATTCCTCGACGTACATTTCACACACAATACCATCTGACTCCAAACTAAGCAAATCTTGTCAAGCCAGATAGGACATAACTTTAGGGTATTCGAATCGATAATTAATGAATAGGTAAACATGCCTATCCACCGTTGTCGCTTAACATCAGGCGAGAGGAGTCATTCAGAAAAGATATCAATGTTTAAAAAACTGTAACGCGTTTACTCTGTTTCTTACTAACAGACACCTGTAATTGCCTCATCCATTTATATCCAAACAAAAAACACGTAAAATAATTTTCTAACTTTTTCTAAGTTCTCCAAATGACTACTAATTTAGGCATTAAGACGGCAATGGCATGCAATAAAGCGACCGTTACCGCGGTCAGCAGATTAGAGCAGAGACCGTGACGAGCTAGCTGGCGTGCACTCCGGCCATTGTCTCATACAGTTGATACTCTCTATTACTGTATCCCACGCTACATACCTGATGTTTAAGTTCATTTAATAAACTAGAATGAGTCGAAATTCCAAAGTGAAATAAGAATGAGGTGGGTGTCGTCAGTTTGTATATTTACGTTGGCAATAGTTTTGCACTTGACCGCCATCTCACCTGATGTTAAGCGATGATGCAGTCCATGATGAAACTGATTTTTTTATCTTGATGTGAGAAATACTCGGGCAACATATTTAATAGAGCTAAGTATAGATTTGCTGTTTTACAATGAAAGTAAAAAAAATACAACACTACAAAATTGAGCCTAACTCAAATTTTGTAAGATAACAGTTTGAATATTAATTGGCGGTCTTATGACTGAGAGCTATCATACTCTTGCAACTGTACAATGGTTTTAAAACACAATCGATTTTAGAAGCTTTTCCGATTCAAGAATTTATTGCGTTAAATCGGAACAAATCAGTGAAACAACTCCTAAAAATCGGTAAAACCACCTGTCAAGCTGTCGCCGGCAAGCACAGTCGCGTCCACAAGTGGCCATCAATCAATCCACTCCCACACAGTTATCTGCTCGATTGTACCCCACCGATTTAGTTCGGGAGAAATTTGGGGAGAAATACGCTTTTTACTCTAAATAAAGCTTAGGAATACCTTTGTTTGTTTTTATTTGGAGCTTTCGGAAATATTTGTTCGGGGAAAATAGGAATAGATGCTATTTAGATAGCAATAAATGTTTTATAACTGGCAAAGGTGTGGTACTGCCACAAGAAAACTCGACAAATACTTCAACTCTTGGTTAGTGGCTATTATTGTTTTATTGTGGTTTAGCCTCACAATTTCGCAAATAGTTCCATCACTACAGACCACTGTTAACTTTTCTATAATATTGAAATGTAAACATTTTTTGTAGAACTAATAAAATCAAACCGAGTTTAAAATATGGAAAGCTTGCGAAATAATGAAAATCTATTAAATGACTTTAGGAAAATATGAGTGAAATGCTCAATTTCACACTGTATTTTGTAAACATTAAAAACTTATTTACCGGTAGTAGCTCTTACCTCTTTTATGACGCTTTGATCTGGTAAACATTGATCAAAAACCGTCAATAATCTGGTGTATAGCTCCGTATTTCTGACGTACTTTACCTCAAACCCCGACTTCCCTTCGTCCGTTCGGGGGAAAGCTTTCCTGTGTCGCAACAAACAAACAGTCAGTGGCTTTCACGGCAACCGTGTCAAGAGGGATCGATGGGTCCCGGCTCCCGGCCCGAACGCTGAACGCAAATATGGGGTATAGCGCAACGATCTCGATACAAAGATGTGCCCTCACAAACTTCAGAGCACACGGAATCATGTCATCGTTGGGAAGAGTTAGATCACTCTTTCCGTTCTAGTCGGTTGTGGGACGCCGGACGTTTATACCTGTAACTATTCGTTGTCAACAACCAAAATAAGTAGAACCACATCGCGCTGGTAGCGTTTCTAGGGGTCAAGTAGATTAAACCCACGCTACACACACCACACAGAGACGCAATTTGTAAACGATTTTAAGGTGCTCAGGGCACATCTTTTGATTTATATCGATGGTACGGCGTACCTTTTATAATCGTGTGCTGCGGAGAATGTTGGGGGACAGCGGAAATGTCAGTCATTACAACAGACGACAATGGACTGTGATTTTTGAAGTGGTCATTTCTGTAGCCGCGTTCAGCTCTTTTTTGGGGATATCTTATGGGGTGGACATGTTAATGTATCGATGTAGCTTAGCATCGCTTTTTAGGTAGTAGCTTCTTTAAGATTAAATTTTGTGGGTTCGCCTCAGCGACATATATGTAGCGATTAGATGTGCCCCGCGGGTTATTTTCACGGGATAAAAAGTAGTATTGTTCTTCTAGACTACGATCTAACTGTAGTACCTACCTATTCCAAATTCCAGCCCGATCCGTTCATACGTTACGATGTGATTGAGTAACACACATCAAAATATTTTTTTTTTTTTTTTAAATTGCTACTCCACAGACTCCGGGGTCCGTGACTTTTGTCATTTAAAATCTTATTTATTTTTACATATTTCTTGGATAATCAGAAGAAGAAGAAAATAAGGGGGGAGTTGGGAACATTTTAAACCTAATACTAGTTAGTGCTCGTCTGTTGAGCCGATCACTACCGGTTGGGATTCCGCTAGTAATCGACTCGACATCGATTCTTTGCCTTATTGCCATTTGCCTAAGCCGCCTCCTCCCGGCCGAGAGCCTCCACTACGGCTGCATTTCTGTCCCTGATGGCCATCTGTAGGTTGAACTCTCGGATGGTCTTCGGTGATGCAGCCAACGCTCGCCGCACGAACCGACCGATGGCGTCGTCGGTGTCGTCAGCGTAGTACGTGAAGGTCCCCGTGTGCCGTGAGATTGCAACAACCGCATGGGGCACGCTCTCGTGCAGCTTCATGTTTGCCTTCGTTTTTATTGCGATTACCGACTCATATGTCAGTCCCTGAGCTTCATGGATGGTGAGGATACGTGACCCTGTGCCTGACCCATAACCCTGGTTTGTCAGGGTCACATCAAAATATCCATACATTCAAATGTATAATATTAGTAGGATAGTAGGATACAATGGAATAGTATGGAATCCCCATAAAGATGCGACATATCCAAATGATAGGGACATGGAATGTTCGCGGTCTACTTCAACCCGGCAAGCTAAACATTTTAGAGAAGGAGTTAACGAGGTGTGGCATTAATATCTGCGGCATTAGTGAAACTCACTGGAAAAGCAACGGTCATTTTCTCACTGAGACTCATGCCATTTACTTCTCTGGAAACGACGATAACAGCAGAAATGGAGTTGCCTTCCTTATTCCAAAAACCCTAAGGAATAGTGTAATGGAGTATGAACCGGTTAGCGACAGGATAATAAAGATAAAACTTAAAGCGACACCTGTCAATATCAATCTGATTCAGGTTTATGCACCGACTAGTACTGCGCGTGATGATGAGGTCGAGAACTTTTACACAGAGCTGGAAAATACCATCGAAAAGGTCGCCAATAGAGAACTTTTGATCATCTTGGGTGATCTTAACGCAAAAGTGGGGGCAGATGCCTATCAACTGAGTCACTGTGCAGGTAAATTTGGCTTAGGGCAACGCAATGAGCGAGGGGACCGGCTTATTCAGTTTGCGTCTGACAATGGTTTAGTGATATCCAACACATTTTTTGAACATCACCGACGCAGACTATATACTTGGACAACTCCTGACGGCAAACACCGCAATCAAATAGATTATGTCCTGATTCGATCGCGCTGGAAGACATCTATCAAGAATGCTTATACGCTACCGGGAGCAGACTGCGGGTCAGATCATCAATTGCTGATATCAAAAGTGCAATTAAAGTTAAGAGCTGTTAGGAAACTTGAGACACGACGGAAAATTGAAGTAACTAACAATGCGAAGTTTTTAAGTGTACTGGAGCAAGCAATGATACCATGGACGAACGTTGACTCCAACACAGAGACTCCGGATCAATTATGGAATCGGGCTAAGAACGTTATGATAAACGCAGTCAAAGAGTCTAGTATGAACAAACGGAGACGGAAACGGCAGCATTGGATGAGCGATGCAACGTTGAGTCTGGTGGAGGAAAGGCGAAACATGAAAGCATCTGGAGCTGATATAAGATCCCTCAACGAAAAGTCCGCTAGAATTCAAGAAGCTTGTAGGCGTGACCAGAACAACCAACTTCGGGACATTTGTGCAGAAGTGGAAGTCCACGCTAATAAGCATGAATCTAGGGACCTACATCAAAAAATTCGCGCCATCACAAAAACCCTAAGCTGTAAAACCTGGGCCATCGAAAACCCCAACGGAGAGACAGTGACGAACATAGAGGCAATAGCTGAAACGTGGAGACAATACTGCCAGTCTCTTTTTCAAGACCCACAATCAGAGTGTTACGCCGCTATGAAACCCGAAAGCGAAGATCTTGAGCCCGATATTCTGAAGGATGAAATTCGAGCCGCTATCAAACACCTGAAGAACGGTAAGGCCACAGGAGCAGATGCCATACCAATCGAGACGATCAAAGCAATGGGCGAACATGGTGTCCAAATCTTCCACAGCCTATGCAATAAGATCTGGCTCACGGGGCAATGGCCGAAAGAATGGACTCACACTGTTTTTGTCCCCTTGCACAAGAAGGGCTCCACCAAGACGTGTAGTAATTACCGACTTATTGCTCTTATCTCTCACGCAAGCAAGATTTTACTGCACATACTCAACGAGCGTCTAAAGTCCTACTTAAGCAAAGAGATTGCTCCTGAACAGGCTGGTTTTGTTAAGGGGAAGGGAACCCGAGAGCAAATTTTGACAGTTCGACAAATTATAGAGAAAGCCAGAGAATTCAACAAGCCCGCCTACATATGCTTTGTGGACTTCTCTAAGGCGTTCGACTCTGTCAAGTGGCCCAAGCTCTGGGAAACGCTGACGTCGATGGGTGTTCCAAAACATCTGGTACACCTCCTGCGAAGACTATATGAGGATGGCACTCCCTCAGTCCGCGCAGAAGATGTTCTATCCGATCATTTCCACCCCAGCGCTGGAGTCCGTCAGGGATGCATTATTTCTCCACTACTGTTCAATGTGTACACAGAGCTCATAATGAGAATTACACTCGAAGATTGGACGGATGGCATCTCGATTGGTGGCTTGAGGATCTCCAACTTGCGATATGCAGACGATACCACTTTGTTCGCCACCAGCACCCAGCACATGGAAAAACTTCTCGGCAAGATGGAACGCGTTAGCTTTGAGTTTGGGCTTAAAATAAACCGGAATAAAACAAAGGTGATGATTGTCGATCGCATAAATAACAATGCTCCAGAAACTAAACAACTTGCTAATTGTGATGTGGTGCACTCATACATTTATCTGGGAGCCTTGATTACTAACAACGGTGGATGTATCGATGAGGTCAAGAGGCGTATGGCAATTTCTAGGTCTGCGATGGACAGGTTGAGAAAAATATGGAAGAATCGCAACATCTATAGAGCCACAAAAATCCGGCTAGTTCGGGCACTTGTATTCCCCATATTTTTGTATGCCGCAGAAACGTGGACCTTGCGGGAAACAGAGAAGAAGAAGATAGACGCCCTAGAGATGTGGTGCTGGAGGAAAATGCTCGGAGTCTCGTGGACTGAATTCCGCACCAACGAGTCTATAGGTACTTCGAGAACTCCGCATCAAGCAGCGTTTGTCATCTTTGGTGCAATCTCGTATTCTCACCTTTTTTGGTCACGTATGCCGTCGTGGGGAGGTAGCTATTGAGCGACTTGTGGTCCAGGGGAGGGTTGAGGGTACCAGACCACGAGGAAGATCGCCTATGAGATGGACTGACCAGATAAAAGCGGTGGTAAATGGTTCATCATCAGTACATGAATGCACAAGAAAGGCGGCCATTAGAGAGGAGTGGCGACGTGTTGTGAAGCTTGCCACCGACACCTGAAGTGATGACCACGACCACTCTGTCAAGAGTGATACCGACAAAGAAGAAAGAAGAAGGATACAGGCATACAGGTGATGCAACATTAGTATTGTTAAATACTGAAATTCTAAGTTATATGTACGTTTTCATCTCGATCGGCAGTTCCTAACACTGACAGTTCTGTAAATATTTTGTCCTGTGAAAGGTTAACACTTTGAAATAAATATAATATATATTACGTTAAAGCTAAAAGCAGCTATCGGAACATGAAGAGTCCAAATCATTACCTAGCACTGCACTGCGCTTATCACCCGGATATACATATTATAAGATGTTTTATCTATCAGCCCAGTAATTGCTCACATCGAGGTCCCGATCCACAATACAGTCACTGTAAATGCTCATTAATTAATGATACTACAGATTTAAATATCTAGTGAATCTATATATTTTGTACACTTGTCTACTCAACTACTCATTACTTACTACTCATAGACACAGAACCCAAATAAAACACTCGTACAATCCTCGATTACAAGCACATCATTAAAACGCCCCCCCCCCACTTGGCGTCACTCCCCCCCTCCCCTCCGCTCAGGTTTGCGAGTCTGTGGTCCGGAGTGTCGTTTTCTCCGTAACAGTGTCAAGTGCAATCGATTGATCGACGGGAGAAACGACGTGGATTCACATTATTAATCCGTACGTCAATGATTTCATGTTTTAAACTTAATATTTCTAACATATACTGACTTAGTACTATGAATTAAATCCTACATCCTACTATTTCGTAGATACTAATAAATATATAATATTGACACACCAAAAAAATGGATACAAAAATAAACAATAAGTACATTGTAAAGTAGTGAGACAATGATATTATAAGTACCTACATAAGATGGTTATTGACATATTTCATCATCATCATCAACAGCCCACTAAATGTTCTCACTGCTGGGACTCGGGCCCTTCTCTCGCAAGGAGAGAGTTAAGGCCATAATCCACCACGCTGGCCCAGTGCGGGTTGATGGATGACACATGACTTCGAAAGATTCTAGGTACTTACATGTCGGTTTCCTCACGATGTTTTCCATCACCGTTTTAAGTTAGCGGCATTACGCACATGACTTCGAAAAGACAGTGGTGCGTGTGGGGTTAGAACCCGGGGTCTCCAATTCGGCAGGCGTCGTTCTCCCGACTAGACCAGCCGTAACTTCTGATTGAGATATTTACTGAACTATTATTTAACAATGATAATTACTGAATAAATCTGGATGAGATTTATTAGATAAATAAATAAATAAATATTGGTGGACAATTCACACACAACACCATCTGACCCCAAACTAAGCAAAGCTTGTGTGATGGTGGCCAGATAGCTGATATAATACTTATATAGTTTTAAATACATACTTATTATACATAGAAACACCCAGACACAGTGCAAACATTTGAATTCATCACACAAATATTTGCACTGGGTGGGGATCGAACCCATGGCCCTCGGCTTCGCAGGCAGAGCTACTAACCACTTAGCCACAAGGCCAGTCAAAGATGCATAGATAAATGATAACCGCTTGGAATAACACATACATTTTTTTTCTCCCGAGAAAATTACGGGACCGGGGCCTACAAGTACTTTGCCTTACACTGCCTTTTGGTAGGTATACAAAACATATAATGAATAAAAAAAAATACAGCCAATAGGGTCTGCCGATAAAAGTGAAAACTTATAACTCAGAATTTTATAGCTGACTTTGGAAACTACGCGGGTGAAACCGGAGGACGTGGCAATGTCATGGCCATGTAAATCATCCTAGTTTACTGAACGATTTCTTTCATTTACGAACGTGACGTCTGAACTCAATTCAAAGCCCACGGAAAATCTGTATATGGTGTGTCAAAAGAAGTTTTCACTTCAAAAAACACTGAATCTACATTAATTTACATAACAAATTAATTAAAATGATACAAAATAACAATTTAGTCAGCAAAATGATTGATCGATTAATAATGATTCATTTGTTTTTCACAGGTAAGATCCCGTCTGACCAACAGCCAACAGAGTACCGTAAGTCCGCTTCTAATCCTCCCGGCCAGTGGCATCGCATGGACCATAAAAAACGTGGTCAAAGTCACATCTGCGAGACCTCTTTTCTTTTTCTCTCAAGATCTATCCAACAAATAGTAAGATACGTACATAACGTATCTTACTAAACATGAAAAAAAAGGAATGGGAGGTCAAACTAGGAGTTATGGCCGATATCTTTTAGTTTTTATTTTTATTCATTGCGGAGAGTGTGCAACTGATCTTCATGGTCTAATTCTACCTTGCCCTTTTTTCTATCGGACTACTCGTAGCTCAAAAAGCAACATCGTTTCACGGTTGACGTTTCAAATACTCGAACAAAGAGATTTGACTCTACATTAGTGATAAGAATGTCTAGGGCCTAGATGTGTGCCAGTGATGGGCAAAGTACGGCCCGCGGGCCAACTCCGGCCCGCGAAAGTATTTAATCCGGCTCGCCAAGGGTCCATCGACATGGATAGTATATGGCCCGCTATAATTACGTTTTGACGGTCAAGAAGTATAAAGTAGATTTTACTTAGTAGATTAACGTGATGGTGGATATAACCTATAGGTGAAGCCAAACTAGCCGCGTAGTTCCTGTGTTGCGTAGTAGGGTAGGGCCCTCGATGGTTTAGATTCACAAATCAGCCCGGCAGATGGCGCTGCAGTTGGTATCTAGGTTATTTACCGAGCAAAGCCGGAACGGGCCGCTCGTATATTATGATTAAAAGCTTTAACACAAAATGCATTTTTTTATAACTCTGGCCCTCCTCTAGAATTGATTAAACTTTGTGGCCCCTCATTAAAAAAGTTTACCCACTCTAGGCTGTAGAATGCGCTGCCTGACCACAAACAGTTTTCTCGATGGTTACAATCTTGGTGTTTTCCAACTAAAAGTGAATCGTTTTTTTCTAGCTAAGCATCTAAGCACGCTCCATTGTAGACAGCATCGCTCATCGCTTAACATCAGTCGAGATGGAGGTCAAGTGTGAACATATTTATAATTATTGAAAAATAAAAAAAATAAACAGGGATATTAGGTCTGATGGCATTGCCACTGCTCCCAGCGCTCAGCCAGCGACGTACCACGGAAACCCACCACACTACTGCTTACAATAACATCACGTTCGCGAAACCCATTACTCGAACATACATTCATTATTACTACTAAAACGCAGGAGTACTAATAAATTGAAATGTGCTTCCGGTAACGTTTGAAGAACTAGGTCTATGAGTATTTCACAAAATGAATATTAACTCAGTATGGTTTTATAGTATAGAGTGACAAGACGAGCGGGACATGTGGCTGATGGTAAGCAACATGCTTGCCCATAACAGCACAGTGACATGCAGCTATTGGTACATGAAGAGTCACACACTAGCTCGGCACTGGGATATATTAGGTGTTTTAGTCCCTAAATATTGTTGAAAATAAACGTTTCTCTCCATTAACTACGAAATATGAGTAATTTGATAGTATTACAGCAACTCCAAATACATTAGGCCCGGTACCAGTGAGGCCTCATTAGGCTGTATCCATATCTCGGGAGCCAAGCCGTGACCTTTGAAGCCAAGGTCTAAACTTATAGTATCTTATTTGAGCCTAAATCGTGTTATGTTAATTTATCATACCACTTATAACTTCCTTTATGTTGCGGATCTAACATTGATTTCAAACAGCTTGTAGCTTTTATGATAATTAATTTGGGTTGTCTGGATTAAATTATTGAAACAAGGTTTGATAAGATAAAATAAGCTTATCTATTCGACTTTATTTAAGAGTGCGCCTAATGCCAGGGAAAAATCAGTTTTCACCCGCGCGACGCGTTTCTTAATGAAATATACATAAAGTCGAGAATAGCATGACACAGTTTGGAGGAAAAATCAATTTTAAATCAGGAGTCCAGTTTTGACCAAGTTTTATTAAATTACTCAATAATTAAACATATATTTAAAAAAGTGTTCGGTTACTTTACTAGAGCGTACAATTAAGAATTTTATTACCAAAAAATAATGTGGGGTCATCGCTGATAATTTCGAGTACTCGAATTACAACGGGTTTTTTCGGTGTCATGTTTATTTTTTTATTGTAAAAAACTCTGATTCATTTTTAAAACTCTATTCGGTTATTGTGCTTTTTCTTGATTGTACCCACACGTCAATATTTTTTTTGTCATAGTTTTTAGTTTCTTAACTTCAGTGAGCGGCGTCGAAAATGTCATTTTTTCGTTTTCTGGCACTAGGCGCCCGCCCCCTTAAGTACATCGATAGGCGAGTATAGGTCAAATTCAAGCCTGTTTATTGAATCATTTATGCTTACGCTTCAACGTCTTCTTTCTTGATGTTGAGTGATCGTACAGTCTATGTTTTTCTTCTGCATTGCTATTTACGCACACCTTTTTAAAGAAACCTACGGTAGTTGAATTCAAGTGGCCTCTATTGCTTAGCCAAATTTGAGGTAGCGCAGACTAAGAGATCATTATAGTTAGTAATACTTCTTAAAAATTAAGGATGTATGTTGTATAACCTCTTGTGTGCGTAAATAATTACACACACATACACACCCTAAAGTACTACAATCTTGACAATTAACGTCTGAGACTTAATTGTGACACTAAATACCTAAAATTCGCAGTGAGTGTTCCCAACTGTTTTTTTTTTAAATCGTGTATAAGTATGTACTATTATTTACTATTCATCTTATACCTTTAAACGAGCAATTGTTGTATATATATAGAATCTGAATCTCGGAAACGGCTCGAACGATTTTGATGCAATTATGTATGCAGGGGGTTTCGGTAAATCGATCTAACTAGGTTTCATTTTTAAAAAAAGCATATTACGCGCATTTTTAGACAATGCAAAACTGTCACATTAGACATTAGAATGCGAAGGTAAATTTCACCGCGTGACGCGACAGCATACTAGCTCAGACGGAAACTGGGGCGGTCATAGCGGTCACGAATTAGTAGCTCCGGGTTCGAATCCAGACGGCTTCTCTTTTTTTTTAAAGAAAATCTATTTTGTAGTCTTATCTAAGTACATTTAGTATTTAAACCGAGCAAAGCTCGGTCACCCAGGTACTTCCAATTATAAACGAATACTCACGACTAAATACAGCTATTAGGCTTGTAATCGTATGAAGCTAACACGCTAAAAAATTAAAACTGTTGTTGGTATAACTTTTTAAAATTCTCCAAACTAAATGGCTAGTAGGGGAGAGCGGGGTTCAAAGTGCCGATTTTGACAAATCCTTATATCATTCGGATAAAACAAGTATTATTTCTGAAAGTAGTGGTTCATCCTAAGCCAAATTTAGTCTATTATTCGAATTTACCAACAGATCTTGCATATTTTTAGCAGTTTTTAAGAAAAAGTGATTTTTTTAAACAGCGGCGGCAAGGCACTTCCAACCCCACTTTGGGGCAAGTTGTGCCGTAGCTGAGGTCAGTTGTGCCGTTGATAATGCAAGGTGTTTTACAGGAACGATAAATCATTTAGAGTTAAAAAATACATTAATTTTGTAATAATATATTTATTTTAATACATATTACTATTAAATAACACTTTTTAAAATTAAGTTGCTTATAAAACTTAAGTACCTATTATAATAAAAAAAAAACAAATCACCTTTATCATGAAATCAAATTTATTTTAGAACTCCAATCATCTTTGGTATTTTGTTACCTGTGGTACTTGGCTGATAGTACTCTTGGAGGTTCTGTGGAAGACGTCTTCCAGGATTTAAATACAGTTATACCTCTGCTGAGGGAACTGGGTCTAGAGATGAATCCTACTAAGTGTGATTTTATCCTTGCAGCGCCGGAGCTCATGCCCACTTCCAACGGTTCACTCCATTATGGCCTAGCCTCACGGGTCTTTTTCTCTATTGGGTTCTCTTATCTTCTTGGATGGAGTACCGGAAGCAATATCCTCTCAGAAGAGGCTTCTTCTTACCGCTCGGGAGTATATCTGTGATCTTTCGGCTCCTGTTGCGCTGGTATTATTTTTCTCATGTGTTTTGCCCTCCCCAAGCTGACATATATCTTGCGGGTTGCCCCAACCTGGCTTTGTCCTGAAGAGGTATCTTCAGGTATTTGACGAAGTTTTGCGATCAAAGGTGGAGTCAATTTTGAATGTCTCGCTGGATGACATTGAATGGAGTCAGTTGGCTCTTCCTGTCAGGTACGGGGGTCTCGAGATACGACGCGAACGCGATGGGGGCGTGCCGGCTTTTTTGGCATCTGCGCATGGACCTCGTCACTTAACCCTTTATACTGATGGTGGTCGGTCGGAAGTCGGTCCTTAGTTGGCACTCCCGTGCGTCTGGTCTTCTTGTTCCTTATGCTCAGCGCGTTTTGGATGATATCACGTCAGACAAAACCAAGAAAAGCTGCTGGAGGGTGCTACAGGAGCCAATTTGGCCAGACTTCATACATAACCAAAATCGGGAGCACGGTTCCACGCGTTGCCATCGCTTCATTTGTTCACTTTGCTGGATGGCGACTCTCTGCGTGTAGTAGTGGGCCCTTGGGCTGCAAGGTGTGTGAACCTCATATGCATATATGAGGTTCACACCTACAGTTCCAGGGTGGAGGCCGATGACCATCACGCATTGAGTTGCCGTCGCTGCACAGGCCGATCCTTGCGTCACCTCGCTCTCAACGACTTTGTTCGGAGAGCTTTTATATCGGTCAACGTCCCGTGTGTGTTTGATCCGCCAGGTCTTAGGAGGTCAGATGGTAAGAGACCGGACGGGATGATTTTGGCGCCCTGGAAAAATGGGACATGTCTGGTGTGGGATGCCACTTGCGTTAGTACTGTGGCTCCCAGTCATTAAGTCCACCCTTGATGACTACATCTGGGATGCCCTTGGTAAAAGATTCTGAGATGTGTAAGCCCTTTAGGGTTTTTAAATTTGCGTAGGGGTTGGTTGTGCCGCGGCACAAGCAGCCCCAGATGAATGGCACATTTTACCCCGTTTATGAAAGTGTGATATTTTGTCTCACAAATAAAAATCACTGTGCTCAAAGCATTAAAATTATACGCCATAACAAACAAGGATAAATAACAAACATTTTACTAAAACTTTCATATTAAAAGCGCGAAAAATGCTAGCTTGCGACCAGAAAGTATCGAAGCGAAAATATTTACTTACGTAGCTCTGGAGGACCGTCACATGTACTGACACTCGGTCCGCGCAGCTAACGAAACTAAAATAGCAGCCTCGTGTGCCCGACTGTTAGGCATCACGTGACACAATACAATCGTATATATATTTCTTTTGGTTTTCGAGATATTAGCATTGGCACAACTTACCCCCGGCACTTTGAACCCCGCTCTCCCCTATAGAAGTAGGTAGGATTTTTTTGTAGCGATAAGTGCTAAGCTATTTTACCGCTAAGCGATAAAAATGGAGTATATGAGCGATGCACTGTTATGGGCATTCGCGTTAATTATTATTTTTTTGATTTTGTAGGTTTACACTTGACCGCTATCTCGGCTGGTGTTAACCGACTGTGTATTAATCTGCGATAGAGTTTGCTTACCTAGAAAAAACTGATTCACTCTATAGATATGAAAACACCAAGGTTGTAGTCATCGAGAAACACTCAGGCTGCGCATTCCACAGCCTAGACGTTAGTTTCACAAAAATATTGTTAAACCTCTTCGTTCGAGTCTTTTGTACATCAACTATGAAACGATCAGGTACTTACTATCAGGTGCATAGGTTGCTTATCTCATTAGTTCATCTTATAACAAAATTAGTATTATTCTGCTAATGTTATAAATTATATTTAGATATTTATTGTTAATTAATCACGTTGAAACGGCTCAAAAGATCTGGTTCAAACGAAACAGAGATTATACTCTGGAATAGCTCATAAGCTTTATTTCAGAAAGGGAAAATTAAGTAAACGAGAACGCCGCGAGTAAACCAGAGGGTGTCCCTAGTTTATTATATTGCAATGAAAAAACGTTTCAATAAAAACTAGGCCATTTTGAGATGGACGCACGCACTTAATATCAACCATAAAAATGTTACGATCCAGAAATGGTGCCCATAAACATAGAAACACCTTATGAATTACAATTCTACTAATATGTATTTGAAATTCAACGAGATAAAGATTAATGGTTCTAGCTACTTCAACGTTATGAATATTAGAAATAAAAAACTATATATAATACAACGTAAAAACAAACAGAGCTTTCGACATGCCTTTAACTTGGCTTTTCTCGTAATAAGACTATTTTTTTGCTTACGGGGGATCTACTGCCGAACGAAAAATGTTATCGCTTTGATGTTTCTCTCTCATTTCTTTTCGCTTGAAATGATAGAGACAGCATTAGCAAAGCGATAGCCGACTAAGGTCTTTGCTCCAGTGTCAGGAATACCTACTCTATTCCTGTTTTAGTATTTAGGTTAGTCCTGAAAATGTACTATTTGTAAAGTGAAGTTTGTAATTATGTTTGTATGGCATAGATGCCTTGTAGTGTTTGCTAAGACCACAGAGAATACTACAGTATTACTACTCAGTGGCTCATTATTACAAGCAACTCAGTGCGCAGACACACGTCTATCACCAGACGAGGGACGTGTGATTGAGATCCAAATATACATATCACAAAGATGTGACACGTTGAGGCACAGCCTAACTGTACAGTAAGTAGATTAGTCATGGTTTGCAAAAGAAATGAGCGTAGACCAGGAAAGCACGAGCGAACCAAACCCAACGAGATGCGGGGCAGCAATCATTATACAAGCCGTCAGAATTAGTGCAAACTGAATTCATATCTGATCCAGTTTATCATAAAATATTATGCATAGCACTCTCAGAAGAAAATTAGCTGATCTGTGATGCGGGTCACGGATGAAGCTCAAACGGTTATTGAGCGGTGATCTTAACTGCAGCTCATGCAAATCTATTGAATTAAACATGACTACCAGACTGCCAGTTGAGTGCTACCTCCTAGTCCAGTACATAAGACAGCTTCTACTGTATCTATTGTACAGATACAAACACTACCCGTTCTAACAAAGGATTTCAGGGTATTCCACCGACAAAGGCTTCAAACGCAGATGTGGGCGAAGTGCGAGGATTCTCGAAAGAATTAAAACGATGCTTCGTTACTTAAAATTATAATTAATACTCTTAATAAATACAATCTAAAAGTTCCACACATAGCAATTATTCAGTTGAGTATGCGCATCTAAAGCTGCCTACGCGGCGGCACCACAGAGTAACAGGAACAGTTGAATAGAACGCCGTGTATCGCCAGTAAACCAACTGATATATACGAGTATTGTTGTAGAATGTGACATGTTGAACGGTCGGTGTGGGCGATCACGAACTTGGGAAGCAAAGAAGTAATCTTATTCAAAGTTGACACTAAAATTTGGATGTGTAACCAATACTTATGAGATACTGTTAAACGTTCCAAGTTGCACAACTTTGATTTACATAAAAGTTTTTCCAGAGAAATTACAGGGCTTAGAGATATAACAACTTAGATCTCTGGGTGACGAGCGCAGTGCGGTGCTAGGTAGTGATTTTGGCTCTTCATGTTCCAATAGCTGCGTGTCACTGTGCTGTTATGTGGCAGGCATGTTGCTTATCATCAGGCACATGTCTTGCTCGTCTCGTCACTCTTTATTTAAAAAAAAAAAAAAGTAAATCGTTTTATTTTCAAAATTCAAATTATTAACCTTAAAAACAAGAGGAGGTTCTAGATTCGGTTGTAGGTATTTTTTAAAGTGTATTTTCCACGACAGTGTCGCAGCTGTGACTCGACTTTGATGGTTATTTTTTTTGTTTTGTAGATCATAGTTTACAAGTGGTCCCATATAAGTTTTATCGAAATCGGTGAGGCGGTTTTGTAAATATGAACAAATAACTAAAATTCGCTTTCATGTATTTAGACGATATAGTGTGATAGTTTTTTTTTTTTTGTAGAAAATAGATTATTATAGAGTAAAATTATTCACTCGGAACGGGTTGAAATTTAAAATACAGTTAGATTATAGTCTGGAATAGCACATAGAGTACTTTTTACAGCGGAAAAGTCCGGAAACCAGAACTACACTATTAAAATTATTTAAGTTGTTAGTTAATTTAAATTGCAGTACCAAACCTGACAGCCCGTATGCTGCCTGATTATATCCGCTTTTATCGGTTAAAACAGTTTTGACAATGATATTTCCACTCAATTCGATTCGAATTTCGGGTCTTTAATGTTATTTGTTTTGCATTTAGAAAAATATTTTTGAATTATTAAAAGGCCTTATTGATACACTGATTGCGTTTAACCTTTTCAACATAAGCTGATATATCTAACAGTCTCACTAAACAATTATAAGACAAATGAAAGTGATTAATAACAGATAAAGACATACATACGTAGTTGATGTGTTGTGATTAAAATCAATTTAAACAAATTGTTTTTCACATTAATGAGTTAAAACTGCTATTATCTTCAAAATTAAAGGTAACTGTACTCAATCATTCTATTGAGATATTATGTTTTGCCGCCAAATTGCAAGACTTACGTGAGCCTAAACAATTGTCACACTATCGCGTAAAATGAAACCAATTTTGACCATACCAAACAAATTGACTGGCCTCGTGGCTTAGTTGGTTGTAGCTCTGCCTGCGAAGCCGAGGGTCGTGGGTTCGATTCCCACCCAGTGCAAATATTTGTGTGATGAATTCAAATGTTTGAACTGTGTCTGGGTGTTTCTATGAATTATAATAATATTATAAGCATGTATTTAAAACTATATAAGTATTATATACGCTATCTGGCCGCCATCATACAAGCTTTGCTTAGTTTGGGGTCAGATGGTGTTGTGTGTGAATTGTCCACCAATATTTATTTATTATTTAATTTAAAACCAATGTAAAATTATAGATATCGTGAAAGACGACAAATGATACAATTAATTACACTCCATGTCCATAAGGTTATTGACAAACAACAATATACAGTTAGAGCTAGTAAGATTAGGTTAGTAGGCGAATCTTATGCGCGTGCCTAAATTTAGCGGGAGTATCACAAGGAGTACCACCCTTTGCACAAAAAAAAATGTACAGCTTTGCTAAAAAAGAAATTAATCCGAAAATCAGTATGAACATGCATGTGTACATACATATGTACATTACATATATGTATGTTCACTTCTAGCTAAAAGTTGTTCATATTTTACTCGTATTTCTAAGAAACCTATCTAATATTTAATTCAAAAATACGAGTACCTATAATAAAAATACAGTTATTAAACAAGAAAATATTTTCACGTTATATTCCATTATATCCACACGCTCCCATACGCTGCGCACACAGATCGACTTATTTACTATGTTCACAACTCACAACCGCTCTGTACACAAGAATTACCTACTCTATGCTCCGTTACGTTACGCAAGCCTGCCCCGGGACGTACCGACCGACAGTCGCGCCGTTAGTCACTATAGTTGGCCGCATGAGCGCACACCGCATGTGCCAAACACTAGAAAAAAAAAGAATTCAAGTGTCATCGCGAGTGTACTTACGATTTCGAAAATCGAACCGAATTTCCCGCGCACTAAAATTCTTATACTTTTTAAATCAGCCAGTGTTCTGTGAAGTGAAATTGCCATGTGTGTGCTTATAATAAGGTGGTGATAAAAAAGTTTACAAAAAAAAAAGGTTTTGTCGTCGTTTACGTAGGGATTGTGTCAATGGATTTACGGTATGCGTAAGCGCATGGCGCGCATGCCCATTCATTTGAGCGTTTTGTTAGGTGAGTTCTTTTATTTTTTTATTGGCCACAATGTTGTGAATGGGGAGATCGATTGTGGAGAGGTAATCGTGTCGAATTCTATTCAAATTCCGCTTCTGGGTTGTTTTTTCTTTGTTCAGTTCTGTCAATACAAACACTATACAATAAATTGATAGTAGTTTGGTACGGTTCATTGATGAATGAAGAGAAGGTTTAAACCAAGATGTTTTGAAATTTGCCAAGTATGAACGATGTAAAATACTTTCAAAAGATCTTAAACTGTGAAATTATTTGTGCAAAGAAATAAACCATCTTATAGACCTATATTTATAGACGAAGAGGGTAATTCAGTGCTTGTCGTAAATTATGTTGTGATGACAAGTTTTCAATTTCAAAATACTGTGTGGCATTGTATTGTTTTGAACATATTATATGTATGTATTATGTTTTGCTACCATCAGTTGCTCGTTCTATTTGTTTCGCTACTCTACCTTATAAAAAGTTTGAGTGTACTTTTGGACGCATGTAAGAATATATTATATGTACTTAATTAATTTTAAAAACTATTACTTACTTAGTACTTACCATAATGCGTAATTAACGCTCCTTTTGCGGTAGTCCAAAGTTGGCTAAGAAGTAGAGGGAACTAGACACCGAATAAATCCATTAAAAAAAACTCGCAATTATCTTTAGACTGTCGAATTGTAAAAAATCAGTGGGAAAATAACTCTGAAGTAACAGTAGTCAAACAAATTCATCGTGTCGCTATTTAAAAAAAAATAGCGTAGCGTTTAAAATACACTCTCATTATCTTTCGCAAGCTCACCAAATTAGTATTAGGTATGTACTTTAAATATTTTGATCACTAAATAAGTAGGTGCCGATGGCAGTAGGAAATGTAAGACCGAGAATCGGGCTGAGTAGCGTGTTATGGGAGAGCTACAACCACAACTTAAACCACATTATAGCTTTCTCCACCAGCTGTGGTCAAACGTTGGCCTATTTTATCATCAGCCATAAGATCTGTTTCAACCCTTTTCGAATTACAAAACACTCAAAGACTGTTTTGTCCGATTGACGTCCCAAGGGATAAAACTTTCTGTATCGATTTGACTTTATAAAATGCGTCTGAGCAAGACCAGAACAGCACAAAGCTAGTTTTCATTACATGAAGTAACGTGAAGAGATATCGAGTATCATCACCACTACCCAGCACAGCACTCGTCATCCATACTTCTAAGGTGATTTAACTCTTTACTATGTAATTTTGCTCATTCAAATTCAACAAACATATTCATGTTCAGAATTTTTTTTTGTTTCAAACCGAAAACCAATAATCATACTAATATTTGCACATTTTTGGTTGCTAGATTAACTAGCCAAGTGCGGTCTCGTAAATAGTCCTACCACTACAGCCTGTACACTAAATTTTGATAGGTTTCTGTCTCGCGTAAGAACGAGTAAATATTTGAAAAACTGCGTTAAAACCATAAATGACTAAATAACCCTCATAAATACAATCATATACATGTAGTCAGCTATTCTCGTACAGTTTAGTGTCCAAGTGTTAATAGATCACGTCATACTTCTGGGTGATTTCATAATATGTGTTATATCTAGGTTTTTTGTAGTTTGTTTACTCTTCACTAGATTATGTTCTTGTCAACGTCTCTCGATCGATTACAAATACAAATACAAATACAAAAATCTTTATTGCTGTTTGTAGGTAAGATAAGATAATACAAAACATTTTAAAAGTTGCCCCATACAAACTGGCCTCTGCGAGAGGCATGCAATATGTCTGGCAAGACAATTTGTTAGTCTTAATTTTTAAATAAAAACAAAAAGATTTTTTTTTAAATAATAGTCAGCTGATTAAAGTCTTCTTCTTCCTCATCTTCTATTAATTTCTGGTTTTTATTTATGTCATCTGATTCTTCATCTTCGATTCATTTCTGGCTTCTATTTGATGATATATATTTGTGTGAGATAAATGTTTGGTGAGCACAATTTCGCCAACGTCTTGTGTTTCATCAGGATATTGTCTTGTGTTTTTGAGTTTGATCAATATGTCCATCCAGGGTCTAAGGTCTTGCATTAGTAGATCTTGCAGTTCATCCATGTGAGGAATGTCAAATAATGTATAAAGTGCAATAAATGTATATAATCAAAAAATCAAAAATGTCGTTAATTATAATATTCATGTAAATACTCAAAGAATGTCAAAATGTAATACAGTACAAACTAATTCATCATGATACAATATATCATTATTTGGTCTTATGTCAGTTGAATGTCAAATTTCATAATGGAATAATAATATATATTGAGATATTAATGGAATAAGGTTTAAAGATTGTAAAAGTTTCATGTTAAACAATGTCTAAAATATTAGTATTCCAATTAATTTCCTTATCATTTAAAAATTCAGTTACAGTATAATAGCATTTGTGTATAAGCATTTTTTTTAGTTTACTTTTGAACATTGTTATGTTAAGTTCTTTTATGGCATTTGGCAGCTTATTATATAAAAGAGGAGCCATACAAAAAATGCTGTCACTCATAATCTTTTTTTTGGGTTTGTCTATGAGCAGTCTACACTTATCACGCCGGTTACGTTTTACTTTGTCACTCAATAGAGGAAAATAATGAGGGTTATTCCTTACAAAACACATAACTTCAAATATGTACAGGCATGGCAGGGTTAATATTTGGTTGTCTATGAATACTTGTCGACAGCTATCTGTAACTTGCATCCCGAACATAGCACGAATGCATCGTTTTTGTGCTTTGAAAACTGAGGCTGTATCAGTTGAATTCCCCCAAAAAATTATCCCATATCTCAAGACTGATGCCACCAATCCATGGTAAGATGTAAGAAGAGCCTCTTTCTTTACCACTGGAGCAAGCCTATGCAGAGCATATGCCGAGCTACCCAGCTTCTTGCAGAGAATCTCAACATGTGCCTTCCAATTCAATTTCATGTCTATTGTTAGGCCCAAAAATTTTGTTGTAGTGACTTCTGCAATTTTTTTATTTTGATAATTTATGTTTATGTTACTCAAGTAATTTTTTGTTTGAGTAAATTGCATGAAATTGGTTTTGTTTAAATTAATTTTTAAGTTATTAATGTTTAACCAATGGATAGATGAATTTAGTGCGGCATTGATATCTTCCTCATAATTAGCTTTATCTTGACATGCTATTGTTATTGTGCTGTCATCTGCAAATAGTGACATTGGATGCTCAATTACTTTAGGAAAATCATTTATGTAGACAATAAATTGAAATGGTCCCCACACACTTCCCTGCGGCACACCAAATTTGACAGTTCTTTCTTTAGAGGTGAATATTTCCTCCTGTTTAGTTTTAGTATTAATCTTCGTAATTTTAGTTACTTGCCTTCTGTCTGTTAGGTAAGATTTTACTAAGTCAAGCACATTACCTCTAACCCCATAGGCTTCAAATTTACTCAGAAGAATATCATGATTGACATAGTCAAATGCCTGGGTCATATCACAATATATGGTACATATAGCATTGTTATTATCAACATTTTTCATTACATTGTTAAGAAAATCATATATAGCAATATTTATAGTCTTATTTCTTCTAAAACCTTTTTGCTCATTACAAAGTATGTTGTATTTTTCAAAATACTGAATGAATTGCTGGTTAAAATATTTTTCAAATATTTTTGACATTATAGGTATAAGGGCAATAGGTCGGTAATATTCCATGTGCTCCCTATTTTCTTTTTTAAATACAGGTATGATTATACTTTTTTTAAGGGTCTCGGGAAATGTGCCTGTACTTATACATAAATTGATTATATGACTAAGAGGGCTACAGATAGTCTCTTTAACAGTTTTTATAATTTTTGTGCATATCTCATCATATCCAACACTATTAGTGTTTTTTAAGGAATTTATGATTTTGAGAATATCATGTGGTATAGATGGCGCCATGAACATTGAGTTCTGAGTTCTATCAATATTTTGTGTCACATTTATACCAGAACTAGGTAATGGAGTAATTTTATCAACAAAATAGTTATTAAATGCATTAGCCATTAGTTTTGGGTCTGTCAAAAGTTGACCATTACATTGGATTTTATCTATGGACATTTTAGGTAAGTTATTTCTCAATCTATTTATAATATGCCAAGTAGTTTTTGATTTATTGTCTGACATTTTTATTTTGTAATTGTTTTGAGCTTTTTGTGTTAGTTTGATAATTTTTTTGAACAATCTGGTGTAGTTTTTATATTTTGCTTTATTTTCTTCATAGGGTTTAGTTCGACAATTATTAAACAACAACCTTTTCTTTTTACTACATAGTTTTAACCCACGAGACAGCCATGTTGCATTTCTTGTTACATTGATTGTTACAGTTCTATAAGGGAAACACAAGTTGTATAATAACTTAAATAAATCTATAAATGTGTTGTATGCTAAGTTTGCATCAAATATTTCATATATATCTGAAAAAGTAAGGTTCTTTAAGTGACTTTGAAATTTTATTATATTTTCGACACTGTAATCTCTACATTTTTTCCGCCAATACTTGTTAATACATATTTTTTTCACAGGATATCTCAACAATTGAGCGGTGTGGTCGGACAGAGCCAATCCCAACACTTCTGCCTTGCACTTGCTCCTAAAGTCATGTGCAAAGTTGTCTATGCAAGTTTGACTTACCGGTCTAGTAGGTTGTTTAATAGCTAATGACAAATTAAAATTGGATAATAGGCATTCAAAGTCCTTTGTAGTCTTATCAAGCTTTAGTACATTTATGTTATAATCTCCAGCCATGACAATGTGATAATATTTATTTTTATGCAAGTGCAATAGAACATTCTCTAAGATTGAAAAAAAGGTATCTTTGTTACTACGAGTACTAGATGGAATTCTATACACACAAAGTACAACAACATTATATCTAGTGAGCCTTACTGCACAGCATTCTATTATATTATAAACAGAAAATTGTTTTACTTGGGTAAGTTCAGTCCACTCATTACCATTTCTAACAAGAATATAACTACCACCTCTTTTGATAGTTGGTCTACTACAGGTGGTTGCCAATGAGTAATTAGGTAAGTGTAGATACTGCTCATATCCAGCCAACATATTATGTTCGGTGATACAAACTACATCCACCGGTACATTTTTATCAAGAAGCTCATCAAGGCATAGTGAAAGTGTCTCTGATTTTGTTATCAATCCTGCTATATTTTGATGCAAAATGTTGATATGCTTATTTGCGAAAAAATTTAAGATTTGGTTCAGATTCAGATCCATGCTGAGCACCTGTCGAGCCTCCCTGGCAGTTGATGTATTGGCGCTCAATATCATCAAGTTGTCTGTACAAGTACTCAAACATAGTTCTTACACCGTAATCATTTATTGTGCCATTAAATTTGTTGAACATGTAGGAGGAGAATGGCACAGTACTATGTGGGTCAAATATAGTAACATGGTTGTGTTTTCTGAGTTCTAGAGTTAATAGTTTATTGAAATGTTTTACTCTCCAATTATATTCATGTGTTGTTTGCATGGATGTTTTTAATACTGGTAAACACAAAATGATGTTTGTGTTCCTAGTTTTATCCATCATCTCCTGAATTCCATGCGTCAAGTCAAAGTGATCAGTCTGTGTTCGAAAGTCTTCTTCACCGATTAGAATAATGCAGTAGTCATTTTTGGTGAATTTAGTCAGTTTTGTGTTCAAACCTTTGATGAGTTGTTTAGTGCCCACATTTGGTGTTAAGTGGTGGCAAATGTCATATGTTTTTTGTTGTGGTACTGTGTTTTCAGCTAATTGCAATATCTTATGTTTTTTAGTGGTACTTAAAATACATATTTGTTTTTTATCTATATTTTTTGGTGATACGCGTTTTAGTTTACCGTTTTGGCTATATACTGGGGATTTAGATGGGGATTTAGAGGTATTAGATACATTATTTTTGTTTTTTGGTGTTATTTTGATAGTCTGGGTGCCTATTGTATTTACAGGTTTTGTAGCAACTCTTTGTGTAATCGGTCCAGTTTGGGTGTGTTTGTGTTCTGTTCCTGAGGTCTGTTTTTTCTTTGGTGTTCGTGGCCATTGCTTAAGAGGACTTTGGGTCACTTTTTTGTACATGTCATTTTTTTTTACAAGTTCATTGTTAGTTTTTTTCAAGCTGCTATTTTCCATTAGTAAATTCTCTATTTCTGTGTGGGCACTACTTAAGGTAATCTCTAACTCTTCTATGCGGTCTTGTAGTTGCTTAGTAAAGAAATCATCATTAGAAACATCTGGCATACTTGTAGTAGTTCCATCTAAAACCTCAGAAGACGTTTCGCTGACAGCAGTTTTATTGCCATCTGAATTGCTTCGATTGCGACGGAATGTAATATTTTCAAAGAAATTCATTTTGATTTGTAGTAAATTAGTGATATTACAGACGGTTATCAAAAGATAAAGATATCTGAAGTCTTAGTATCTAGCTGTCAAATTTTATAAATTTTATAACGGATTTTTTAGGTTAAGACATTCGACTTTTTACATAAACAAATAACGTTTAAAGGCTTTACGTACTCACAGTTAAATTATTTCCTTTATTTGTTCGTATTATGATTCTAATATAGGTTGTTCCTTGAGTTATAGTACCATATTTATTGCAATTCACAGTCCACAATGATTTCGTCAAATCCCGGTTCCTAGGGATTAGAGCACTTGCACTCACTTTATTAAACTGACTACGATTATGAGTAAATCAAATTTATTGCGATGTATATGATAATTCGTGTAAATAACAATTATATTCAATTTAATTTTCGCAAACCATGTACTCTCAACAAGCAATGTTGCCAGACACAATGATTCCAGAGCTTCCAGCTGGTACATACATTTTTTATAGATCAGAGTGACAAAAATAGCCGGACATGTTTGTGCATAATGGTAAATAATTAAATATTGGACATGTCACACACAACACCTTCTAGCCCCAAACTAAGTAAAGCTTGTTCTATGGTAGCCAATTAATAGCTGATACAATACTTACATATTTTTTAAAACATACATAGAAAACACTCATACACAATACTAATGTTTGTGGGTATTCATCACACAAATACTTGCACTGGGTGGGGATCGAACCCACGACCCACAGTTCCTTAGACCAACGAGCCACAAGGCCAGCCTTAAGCAACACGTCTGCCCATAACAGCACAGTATCACGCAGCTATTGGAACATGACGAGTCCAAAACATTACTTAACACTTACTGGGTTCGTCACCCAAAGATTTAATAAGATGGTATATGTGATGAACTCTATGAATTTAATTCATGCATGACCCCTGAAAATATAACATTTAAATGAGTAGTCGATAAAAACGTATTATCGTAACGTCACTCTATAGTCAAGCTGTATAAACTGAAAATACATTTAAATGTATTTACACAATCATTACAGCGATATTGTAAAAACAAATATTTCCATGTGTGTGTTTGCAATTCGAGCAAGAAACAGAGGTACAAATGAAGTTAACACACAATTGGCAGACGACACATGTCCTCAACAAATCAGCACTTGTTTACACTGTTTCCTCACGATATTTTCCTTAACTTTTAAATGATTTAGTAGTATAGGTGTACTTTAAAAGATACCTACTCAGAAGTACAGCCGGAGTTTCAATTTATTGGTATAGCCATTACACAGGAGTTAATCGCGATCTTAATTATTCTTAATTATTTATTACTCGACGTTTCGGTGGCGTTACAACAACGTTCTTAATCTCGTGAACACTGAATGTGGTCGGTACGGTGAATGTTTTGTGGGATTTTTTCTTCACTCTTCTCGTGACTACGGCTGTAGTCTGTTGTCATGCTACCATCGAGAATCCCGTCGAAATGTCGAGAAATAATTAACAATAATTCAGACCGCGATTATGTCTTGCGTAATGTTATGAAAACGAGTTCAAATAGTCAACATTTTTACATTTTAAGCTAAAACTAAGCTGAACTAATTAAACTATTTTAAGCTAAAGTGAGAGTAACATTTTTGAGCAAAAACACTCATTCCAAGTTTTATAATACTAATGTGATGAATCAGTTTCTATTTACAAATCGAACAGATGTAACGAAATATACGGACGGACCCGTGGGCGGAAGGCAGGTTGGACTTGAAAAAATGCGGAAAATGTACGTGCGTAACCGAACCGTTCAATGTCAAAATAGTTGAGGTCACTGCCTTACACGGTGAACCTATACTCATTACACGAGTACTTTATTTTAAGTAGTTTTTCAATCATTGTTCGCATAACACTTCATTTCGCTTATTTTATTTCGTAGTTGTAAAACTCTTTGCAAGGTCTACCACCAGTTATTTTACCACCAAACAGCAATGTACCAATATTACTCTGTCCCGGTTTGAAAAGAAATGTTTATTTTGTATTTAGTTGATGAAAGCAGTGTTATGTAGTGATTTAGACTCTTCGTGTTCCTGTTTTTAAGCAATCATTTTTCTACGTAGGTGTTTACCTAAAAGAAACCGACTCATTTTCGACTTTAAGAGGCCGAGAGTGTCTAATGGGAAAAATCCACTCAGAAATGCATTCCACAGTCTATCTATTCATAAAACGTACATAACCTGATCTTTTAAATATTAGGAACGTCAACTATGATACGGTTTCGCTCTTTTTTAGCTACTAGCAGTCTGATTATAATAAATTATTACACTTGACATTTTTCGTTTAGGAATTTCCAAATCATGTATGAGATCCATTATTGTTGCTACCGATATTCCTTACATAATTACCATATTACCTTTAGAACTAAAACGTCACGCTTCATATTTTAACATGAAATATAAGAAACAATAACTCTGCCTTCGCTAGTGAATGATAGGAACAATTAATATTTTAAAGTCACGTTGCGTTCACTTAAATACGCAATTTGATTTATTTATTGTCTTTTTTCAAGATACGTTTAATTGACTCTAAAATATGTGTAGAAGTCTAAGAAAGGTTTATTAGGTTTAATAGTAAGAAAACATAAAATATATGTAAATAGTAAAAACAAATGTAGTTTATTCTCTTTTATAAACTATTCGTATCGGCCATGAGTTGAATTAACGATTTATTTTTGCGGTATAAAGTTTGCTAAGTCACTTAGTAACCAATATAATCACTTTCAGTTTAAAAACGTAATGAAGATTCCGTTTTGATTGTACTTGTGACAACTATGTACTTGTAATAACTACAAGAAAATACATGCACTAAAAGTAGAGTAAAAGTATCCCACCTGTGACCAAACTTCTAACTCTCTAATCTAGGTTTTACCCTATCCGGGGTCAGAGGTCAATTGTGCCACGCACGGACCAAGAGCATTACAGGGTTATTAGGGCTGTCGTGTGGCCAATGTGTCATTAGGATATCTACACACTATTCTGATTTCATATTGAGATTTTATTCAAGATTTATAAATGTCTGTTTATGTTTTCAGATGATAAGAATGTCTAGGTTTCAATGTGATTTACATCGATCGATATAATCTTGGCATCTCCATGTCGATAGTGATTCAGTATATACAGAACTCTCTTAAAATAAGTGTATAATCTCAATCAAAATCATAATTATGTATATTATTTCAAAGGGCTTGTAAAAATTGCTTGTTTTATTAAAAACTAGCTGAACCGTGCGCGCGTTGCTACTCTATCTATCAAAAATTGGTTGTACCAATTCAAATTTTGAACAAATTTGGTTACCTGAGGTTTTTAATGACGCAACCTTTAAAAGATAGACACATGCTGTCACGCAACCAAAACTCTCAAAAAGCAATATTTTTTCCCCGTTTTTGTTACATTTCTGTTGATAGTAGTGTAATGTTATAGCCTTTCTCGATAAATGGACTATCCAACAGAGAAAGAAAGAATTTTTCAATTCGAACCATTAGTTCCTTAGATCCTTGCGTTCAAACAAACTCTTTAGCTCTATAATGTTAGTATAGATACTAACTTAGATATAAAAACTTATTTTTTTTTTATTTAATATAATACACACATAAGTACTGCCATATTTCAAAAATGTATTGTAACACAATGTTTTAATGTCTGAGAAAATTTTACTTAATTAAATTTTTGACAGTTTTTTGACTCACTTTAAATCTAAAGTAAATATTTGAAATCCGGCGCGGCGGTTAAGCCTCGACCTTGTTCGGTAGTGAGTGCTTGCCTTTACACAGCCGTTAGGGTTACCACGTGGGCGAGAGCTAATTATGTGGTGCATGATTACTTTGTGAGGGAAATTAGAAATGCCCGTACGGGTAATTGAATAATGTAAGGGCCGGAATTAGAGTTATTTTATCTGAATTATAATCTTTACTGCTGTTAAATTGATTGTGACGCAGTAAAGTTTGTATATTTAGTAATTATATTAAGAAGTAGAATTTATTTAGTCACATGAAGATAAAGAATGAAGTAGTATTATTAAAATAAATATTAAAATAAGACGTGAGGTTAGTGAATGTTATTAAAAATGTCACTCAGACCCAAGTAACATGAAACTTTATAAGTAGAAGATCGCTAATTACATTTGTGGTGTATAAATGAACTGTAACGAAATTAAAATTCGTTGAAATTAAAGTATTTGAAGCAATAAAAATATGAAAATATATACTTTACAATTCTATCTCTGTATCTACATATTATTAGAGCAATGGGAAGGGAAATGCAATTCAACGCCCAGGCTACCTAACATGCACTCGTTCCGTATTTTATCGAGTGACGCTCACGGTAACGCTGCAAAATCACTAATCACATATCTTTATTACTGCAACTTTAATGTTATAGATTATTTTGTGTCTTAAGGCCTACCTTCTATACATTAGGACTGTTTTTATGATTAACTTATGCCTTTTTTAATTTAGCCGGCTTTCTGATTCATGATAATTATGATTCACGTCTAGTGTAGCACCAGTAATATCCCGCTTATAATACGTAAAAATGAATAACTAGCATTCCTTGCTGATTTGCCCACGTAGTTCTCATTAATTTTATTTACCTCCAATGAAAACTAGCTTACACAGTAATTCAAATCATAAACTATTAAAATATTATGCTTCAAATTTCAGCCCGATCCGTTCAGCCGTTCTAACGTGATTGAGCAACAAACATCTAAGATTTCGTATTTAATTTTAGTCCAAAGTTGAATGAAAATAAATCAGAATTAATCATTTTTTTTATCATATACCTATGCCACAAAAATTACAGAGTATAGATGCGTTTTAAGTACTTAACCTTAAGTCAGATGAGCTTTAATCAAGATCGTGGATCACGATGGATAAATCTACGAACTACTTCTATATGAAATAAAGTGGCCAAGTGCGAGTTGGACTCGCCCATGAAGGGTTCCGTTGCACCAAGTAACATAATATACATAGTACACATAGTTCTTGTAGTTCGTTGTAACTTTGATCGAAGTTTCAATAATAGTGTATTTATGACGTACTAAAAAAACTACTTATCAGATCGAGTTCAAACTAATTTTCGTTGGTAGTTTACATGGTAATGTACATCATATATTTTTTTTAGATTTTTAATTCTCTTACTTTAGAAGTTAGAGGGGGGGGGACACACATTTTACCACTTTGGAAGTGTCTCTCGCGCAAATTATTCAGTGTAGACGAAAATGATTTTAGAAACCTCAACATCATTTTTGAAGACCTATCGATAGACACCCCACACGTGAAGGTTTGATGAAAAAAAAAATTTTGAGTTTCAGTTCTCAGTATGGGGAGCAACCCTAATTATTCTTGTTTTTTTTATTTTTCTGTTGAAATCTTAATGCGGTTCACAGAATACATCTACTTACCAAGTTTCAACAGTGTAGTTCTCATAGTTTCGGCAAAAAGTGGCTGTGACATACGGACGGACAGACAGACAGACAGATAGACAGACAGACAGACAGACATGACGAATCTATAAGGGTTCCGTTTTTACGTTTTACGGAACCCTAAAAAAGTTCTTATTCCAAAATTACGTTATAACCGTTATTTTCCCCGTAGCGGTGTTTTCAAAGGCTCGCGGACAATAGAGTATTGTTATGGAGTAAGTATTGACGGCTTGGCTAGCCCTTGCTTTCGTAGCTTTGTTTTAAATGGACCGTATCAAACAGAGAAACGTATTGGGGACAGTGGGACGGCCGCAGAGATCATGTGAAACTTTGTTCCGAATTTGACACATGTCTGCTTTAGGGTTAACAAATTTTACATCAGAAGATTTTTTAAATTTGTTTTTGATAGAGAAATACGATAATTTGTGTAGTGGTTTTTTTATACAATCTGTCGGAGGAAGTGCGACATTTTTGACAGAGTTATTCTACCGCTAAGTAGTAATGCGGAAACATTAATGGCCACTGTCACTAGGCCACCTCGGCTTTGTATTTTGGATGACGTATTTGTAACAATTAATTCAGTGAAAGTACTTTACTATTCACTAGAAATGATTCCAGTACATAATATACTCGTTATTTACGAAAATAGACTTTAATGCATTGGTTTAAAAGATTAATTAGTTAATTAAAAGATAATATCGCGACGTTGTTTATTTTTTTAAAATATTTTATTAATTAATTCTGTGCGCCCAAGTAAAATATAATTAAAATCTCATGCATATGATAAGCGAATATTTAAATCACGTTATTCTAATGACAGATTGTTCCACGAATGTGTGTCGGGTACGTTCGGCGGAGTTCGGCCGAGTTCGGCGGTTCAAGGTTGACGGAATTTATAAAATAATTCCAACCGCGGAATGATCCAGGTACTTTTCCCACGACACTCATGTCTCTATGCCATCTAGGGTTGGCACGTACTATTTTACAAAGTTCATATACTATAGGATTATGTCAATTAAGAAAATTTCACAATAAATTGACATAACATGTAAAACTAAAATATTTTATTATGTTTGGCGTAATTTTCAACAGTTTGTTAAATCTTTTTTTTTTAATGAAAAAAAAATTTTTTTTTGACATAACTTATTTTGCTTTCATATTAAAAAGTAATGTTTTAAAGATAAAGTAGTTCTGTTTATATTATAGTCAGTACATTTAAAACCACGTGATTACATTGAGGTGCACTTGTGTAACCTTTACCATGAATTCCTTATTAAAATTTGAGCAACATCTTTTGATATGATCCATCAAAGTTTATCTGTAGGCAGGCCGAGAGATTACCATCAGAGAGTTTACAGCGCGTACGCAACTACAAGGTTTGAGGCTCAGTCACATTGCTTCAGGAGTTGCATTTTATGACATAAGCTTGACTTTTTTCTTTGAACTCATTAACATTAAGTATAAAGTCTCATATTTAATTTAATTTTTGTAACTGTTCAAAATGTACCTACATACCTCTACTATTCACTTGATAGGTTCAGTTATTAAAACGAATGATCTTATTAACAAAAGGTTATAAAATGTCGTGTGACATTTGTTGGGGTGAGTATTTAACATACTTTGAAAATGTGACAAATTCATGTCGTAAATGTTAGATAAGTACACTTAACTTTTTTATTGTATTTACCGTGGGAGTATAAACAGTTAGTTCATACAAATTGCCAAGTGATTTCCGATGATCTTGGTTTTGTTACTCAGAAAGGTAAAAACTATGTCAAAATAAAGTCAGTTCCAGTTAAAAACCAATTGATACAAATTTATTACTTTGGTACGTAATAAAACTGATAGTACAATATCCCAAAAATATGTCACATCTGCTTCTGAACGCTAGTTACTTGAGATGTCAAAAAATATTAGATAAACATAGTGCCCTCACTATGACATATATAATTTTGAAAAATAAAAAATTATAGCTAAGAAAGAGCTTGTTGAAGTGCAACATTTAGTATGAACGGACGGTTCTCGCTAAGTGTTAGTGGAAGCGTGGTGCGAGTTTTATCGTATATCTATTATGTCATCTTAAGAGTGTGGAATTTGTTTGTTTTGCGTTAAAATTGTGTAATATGATGTTGTTCTTTGGGATTTTCGTTTGTTACTGTTTGCTTTATTGGTAGAATAAATTTCTATGTATAAGTATTCTAAGCGTCATTTCAGACAACCTCTTCGTCTTGCTTGATTTAAAAACGACAATCATGTTTAAGATGCTGAGCGCTTAGCTAGAAGAAATTGATTTACTCTCGACTTGAGGACACCCCGATAGTATCCATTTGCAGCATTTTTTTAAAGTATGGCAGTTGTTCACAGGTAGCCTTTACTGCCTACCGGCGCCATTCAGTATATTTATTTCCTGGCTAAACTATATCAGGTGGATTTACCAACTACCATAAACGTACTTACGCACACACATAAAACATGCCTGAAAGTCTGTCGAATTGCTCTAAATATCCAATTTTTTGTTTTTTTTTTGTTTAGTTTTTGTACGTAAAATAATTTGAACTTTTTGTAAATAAATCGAGTAGGTATGAGCTCAGTCGATATCCCAAGTACCGCATAGTAAGGGCTTGGTTGACGGCTCCACGTGCGTATCGAATCAATCACTCGAATCACGGACATTACTGACTCACAAACTCACGATCAATGACTACTACACAGTTTTTGTGAGAACGCTTGTTGTCTTTCTCGGAAATAGTCAGTCTTAGAAATAGTATTATGACCTCAGCTTCATTGATTTCTGAAGTCTCATTCGTAGTTTTAAAATGTTTTTTAATGTGTTTTAATGTGTAAAAATAAAAATCCATTTGATTTGGTTTGAATTAAGCTTAATTTACTTGAAATAAATCATGAAAGACATACCTTTCTAAGTACTGTTTACTGCTAATAGGCATGAGGTGTACCTACCGCCTAATCGCCTGATGTAAAGCGACGATGTGATGGAGAAAGCGTTTATCTAGAAGATACCGATTCACACTCGATCATTAGACACCCAGGATATTCATCGGGAATAATTCATTTAGGCAATGCATTCCTCAGTTTACATGATCTAACTACGAAAGTGGATATCAACTTCTTCGTTGTACTCACCGCATCGAACAAAAAAAATTGACGTTACTTTTGTGATAAGAACGTCTAGACTGTCGAATGCATTGTCTGAGTGGGATTTTCCAGATAGTTACAACATTGGTGTCTTCAAATTGGGATTGAATTGGTTTTTTTTCTAGGTAAGCACGTTCCATCGTCGCTAAACATGAGGTGTTCTTCGTTGCACTCATCGTAGAACATCCACTCTGCCGGCTCATTCCTCCGCAGCGTCCGCATTCCTCACGGCTAGCGGC
Organism: Ectropis crepuscularia; assembly: GCA_963693475.1. NCBI lineage: Eukaryota > Metazoa > Arthropoda > Insecta > Lepidoptera > Geometridae > Ectropis > Ectropis crepuscularia. The sequence continues at coordinate 29,019,702 of OY856350.1, read as the reverse complement.
TGCGCGGCGCGCTCGGGCCAGATATGAAATGTATGTCAAGCGGCGCGGTGTTTGCGCTGAGTGGGTGATTAAAATTCTCAAGTTCAAGTGAGCGACGAAAGCGAAGGAACGCGCACCGGGATCTGTGTACTCGGCTCTCCTACTAGGGCTGTCACAGCCAAATAAATATGAAACTTTTAATTATAATATTATTCAACAATTTCAATTACATTGATTAAAACAAATAATAGAAGGGAATCTTCCGTTTATTGTACACAGAAAACAATATAGTAAAAGAAAAAACAATAAAAACTAGTGTTACAATTAGCGCCTATCTTCATATGTCATGGTTTGAATTATTTTTTAATCAAAATTTAAGGTTCTACATATGCAAATTGGGCTGATTGACTTATATTTTGACGAAACATATACTTTAAACTGTTTCCAGAGAAATAAGAGAGTAAAGAGATAAAGCATCTTATACATCTGAGTGACGATAGCAGCGCAGTGCTGTCCCAGGTCATTATTTGGACGCTTCATGTTCCAATAGCAGCGTGACATTGTGCTGTTATGGGCAGACGTGTTCTCTCAACTATAAAACTTTTTTTTTTGGTGTGGTAAAAGTTGTGATGGATTTCCTTTTACGATCGAAGAAATAATGATTTTTTTCTTTAGTTGTTCACGTGCAATTTACGTATGTCTTAAAGTGAAATAACAATAATAATAATTGCATATAGGCAGAGATGATGTAATTTAGTTTCGTTCGAATCTAGTACTAAAGACCAACTGCCGTAAGTCTTAGAACTTATATACTTTTCTTTTAGAAAAGCTTTATGGCCTCCCTATTACTTTACGTCTAACAGTCGTATCCAAATCATTTATTTAATTACTCAACTTAAGTTAATAACTTAACTTAAAGCTTACGTGAACTATATTTTTGAACACAGTCAAATAAATAAAATATATTTGAAGTTTGTGACGTCTAAACGGCAAATTAAACAAGACATTTATAAATAGGATTCAGAACTGTTTTTCAATAAAAAATAGTTTTATTATTATGACTATCTAAGATGCAACTTGCGGCATAATTCTTACATTGTGTTGTTTGTTTAGTTACAATATCTAAAAAAAATTAGACACATTTAATAAATGTACCTACTAGCGGCCCGTTCCGACTTCGCTCGGATATTGTCATGTAAAGACCATTTGGATTGAAACGAAAATTGCTTTAACTTTTAAGTTGGATCAAACTGCACACGGTGTGCAAATTTGATTAAAATTAGCTCAGTAGTTTAGGAGACCATCGCGGACAAACAACATGAAGCGTAGTTTATATACAACAAGATTTACGTAGCGAGATTTTTTATTAGTGAACGCATAATGTCCATGCTCCACCCCCAACGATGTATGAATAGTGCTGTGAGTTGCCGAACCACCATATCGATAATATTAACTGTGCTATTTAAACAATAGAAATATCTATCACATATTTATTTTGCCTGAATAAAGAAAATCATTAGCCTTAAAAAAACACAAAGAAAGAGTTAAACAAAAACAAAATATCTGACATCTAAACTAACTTCATACACTTATCTCGGATCGTACCCCGCGGCGTTTTAAGCTATCGTATTTTTTACCCACGATTAAAGATCGCCTTTTGAATCTTTTATTTTTCTATCGTCCTCGCCATCTGTTTTGTAAACTTCTACGTGGAGCTACTGTCGCATTATATAACCAAAACATTAAAAATTACTTGTACATAAATACGTAGTTCAAAACTTTCGCCAGTAGACTTAAGTGGTGGTGCAGACTAGCCGTTGAGCCGAGGGGCGTGTCATGTCAAACATTTTTTATGACGTGTTGACACGGCCTACTTTGTAACACTTTGTATTTATTATGAGTGTTTAACACCGTGTTATCGTGTTAAAACTTTTATTGGTTTTAAAAAGCGTAACGGTGGTTGAAAGCTTTTTTTTTATATAAAAGGGTAACTAGTTTATGGAGTGCATTAACAAAAACTGATGCACAGTTTTTGTGATTTTATGAGGACAAAAAATGATTGTCCAAATTGTATTTAAACATTACCATTACGCTAACTGTAGTAGTGAAATTGTGAGAAGTCATAGTATAACTTTTACAATAATAAAGTCAACATTGATATAAAAAAAAACATACAGTATCAGTTTTTTGTCGTAACAGATTTTAAACAAAAAAGTTTGTAGTGTAGTAGGTACGTAGTAGGAGTCTGAGCAGAATCTGTCTGCGGAAGTACAACAACTTTAACACCTATTTTTCAGCCAAACAGTAATGTTCAAACATTTATGTGTTCCGGCTTGAAGGATAATGTTTTCAGAAAAAATACATTGCAAAGAGATTTATCACCTAATATTTCTGGGTGCAGTGTGCAGTGCTAGGCAGTGCTTTGGACTCTTCATGTTCAAATAACTGCGTAGTAATGAACTATTATCAGGCAAGCGTGTTACTTATCACGTGCATGTATTAATCGTTCCGTCATTTAATTTTATTTAAGACAATTATTAAATTTTGCTTTCGTAAAAAAAAAGTATCATGCGAGAATATGTGGAATCTATCAACCCGCACTTGGCCAGCGAAAGTGAAGTGTTTCCTTGGCTCTACCTTAAAGAGACAACGCAAAGCACGTTTAAAAAAATAGAGTAGATTGTTAATGTTGAATATGGAATTATTGTACTGAATCGGTCTTCCCCATAAAATAAACTAAATATAGAACTGTGAGAAACTGCAATGGAAAACATTTAATCTGCGTGTAAAATCTGTCGGAATCATAGACGGTACGTGGCCAGAACAGCAACTACATTGAAGGGATTCTCGCTAAGGCGATGCAGATGCTAATATACCGCGCCTGTGCAAGGGGACGTGAGATTAATAATGAAAATCATTTGAAAACGTTGTTAGTCAAACTCTTAAAATTAACCGGAGTATTAGAAAACTTGACTGCGCTCTATTATGTATCTTTGAGTGAATTAGACATCAATAATATGTTTTTTTTTTGGTATTATACGTTTACACATAACCGCCATCTTGGTTAATTTGAAGCGACGATGCGGTCTACGATGAAACATGCTGTACTTTTGTTAGAAGAAAACGATTTACTTTCGACTTGAAAAAACCCCTTGAAAACACCAAGTAAACGGAAAACCCCCGCTCAGCTAACGGGTTCCACAGGGTGTTCTTCTCATTCGAATCTCTGGAATGTCAACCAACCAATGAAATGATACCAATTTTATGTTGATTAAAAAAACAATTTTTGTTATTTTTATTATTTCGTGTCATTTTCTTTACGTATTTTATAGTAAAAGCATAACCAAATTTGATCTGATTTGTCTTTTCAATGCACAGTTCTATTGGATACAAACAGGACTATAAAAAATATTCAAGAACATTTTAAACAGACAGTGTAGTTACTACTACCTACTACTCTAATCAGTGAAAAATCGAATCTAAGCTGTGCGTCTAATTAGTCGACAGCCCTACGTGAGTTTCCCGCGGGTGGCAATCCCGTTCCGCGGCAAAAACTTGGAACAATCGGGGTCAACGACCCGTGACAAACTCACCGACTGACGACAAATTCGACTGTAATCATACCCTGAATTATTCAGATAAAAACTCGACTCAAACGTTACAGCTTGGCAAGGAAGACTTAAAATTAAACTAACAATTACACACGTACACCTGTCAGTGTCAAAAAAGCTTGAAATGCAACAAACAATTATTTTATTTATTTTGATTCCAACAAGGAGGTTTGACTACTACATTTTTGTAGTGTTTTTGAGTTACAATAAATAAACAAAAAAAGTCAATATCACGCAATAACTTTACTTATGTCTGATTTTATCAGTTTCAGTAATGTTAACGCAACAAACGACATAAACGTCACTTTCTTCTAGGCAAACGTGTTCCATTGTAGCCTCTATCGTCCCTTGTCATCAGGCTAGATGGCAATCAAATGTAAGTAAAAGTAAATGTTTAGAATGTACCCGTGTTTAACTGTGTTATTTTTATTTATGTGTTCAATTAATTGTAATAGCCAATAGTTTCAAAATTTAAATGATAACAGTTTTATTATTTCCGAATAAATATTTGTGTTATTATTTTTTAAAATTAGCTGCCGTAATAGCTGCTTTAATTTACCACTCTTTTTGTCCAACTGTACGATCGTCTGGCTTCTTCGGCTCTTCGGCAAAAACTCGCGATTGTTTTGTCCCATTTTGAAGACAATTTATACGGTTTCATTCATTTAATTATATTATCTCTGGTTTTAGTTTTTTTTGTTGAAATTGATTGACAAATAATGCTTCGCAAAAACCTAAGTTAAATAAGTGGATTTAAATACAATGTATGTACATACATTTAAGATAAACACAGGGTGCAAGGTATAAGATAACAACATTTTTAATAGTTCCAACAGTTTTTAGCCCTCGTCGATAAAACGACGGGGTTTATCGACGTTTTAGTTTGACGTTTCTGTGTGTGTCTGTCTGTGGCATCGCAGCTCATGAACGTATAAACCTTTTTTTAGTTTGAAAGTTGGGAGTGTTTTTGGCCATGTTTAATAAAAATCGGACCACGATGGCGGCCGCCACAAAATGGTAAATAATTATTTTTTTCGTAGCTCTCTCAATATGGATTTCACATGTAAGGGCTTGATTAGAAAAACATGAAACGGCTTCATTAGAAACACAGATTGTAGAAACAAAACGTTTTGAATGAATACAATATTTAAATCCTATAAGATACAATATCCATAAGATACAAGATCCTATAAGAATACAATATATTTATGACAAATTTTAAGTCCGATATGGTCAGGGGTATTTAAAAAAATGTTGATTGTATTCTTGTGTCTATATCAAAATTACAATAAATACTCTAACAAAAATACAAGTGTACAATAATTGTATTAAAAACATTGTTGGTCTTGTGTTAATATTAATAATTACGGAATATTTACTGCGGTTATAAGGAGCTACTGGGGCTCCCCGATACTTCAGCGCAGTTTCATGCACGATTAATTTCATGTTATACTGAATCTGTGAAACAAGACAAAAACAATACAGTATACTATTGTTCTTTAGATACTTAAATAAATCCTAAAATTTGATATAATTTTACCTATCATTAAAGTCTGCGTCACTGGATATTGATAATTAATAGAAGTAAAATACTAATAACGTTAAAAATTCCATGGCGGACCCACCATACCACTAGCCCTACCCCTGGTGGTAGGGTGAGTCCCAAATATTCAATAGTTTGCACGTGTGGATGAATTGAAGGTTGGATGTATGACAGACACTCTTTCATACAAAAATATTGAACGGATGGGAGTGAAATTTACAAATATGGATAGATTATAGTCCGGAATAACATAGTGGTTGCTTTCATGGGAAAGGAAACTACGCGGGTAAAACCACCTGCCGTTACTAGTTATAATTAATATTTTAAGCAATAATATATTCAGCCACAAATTAAAGACAAATCGACAAGCCCTTTCGTAAGATACTTTAATTGGAGTTAATAAGAATTAACAAGCAAGTTTCCATCGTAATACAAACGAGCAGGTTGTTGGTAACTCATAAATTACAATTACTAATTTAAAATCGATTTCCGTTGTTACAATACAATTACATTTCTTAACTTATGAAGTTAACGTGTTTGTAGTGGTAGGACTCTTAGCAGAGTCCGCCTGGGGAAGTACCATGCCTTTGCCAGTTATTCTACCGCTGAGCAGTAATTTGCAAACATTTGCGGTGTTCAAGTTTCTGAAGAACAATGTTTCCAGAAAAATTAAGAGGCAAAAAGATTCATTTCATTCAAATTATATCTCTGAGTGACAGCGCAGTGTTATACGATGATTGGGACTCCTCATGTTCCTATAGTAGCGGGACACTGATACTAGAGTTATTTTGTATTGTATTTTATCTGCGCAGTTTTTGCGTGAATGAGTAACAAACATATTCACAAACTTTCGCGTATATAATACTGGCAGCGTCCCGCGGTTTTACCCGTGTAGGTCCCGTTCCCGTTATTTTTTCGGGATAAAAATCCTATGTGTTCTTCCAGATTAAAATCTAACTGTGTGCCAAATTTCAGCTCGATCCGTTCATACGTTACTACGTGATTGAGCAACAAACATCTAAACATCGACATTAATTTATAATATTAGTAAGATTAATAAGATCTGACCCGGTTTGACCAGCGGAACCATTGAATAACTGTTTGTAATTTAGCAGTGTTTATATTTAACCAATTTTCCTATCAATTTTAATAGATAGCCATTCTCTAACTTGTATTTACGACGTGATGATTTCCTCGAGCAATATGGCTTGAAATATGGATTGTAATCACTTGTATCAAAAGTGTCTTCATGAGTTATGGTTGAAGATTTTGTAGTTAGAATAATTTGTCTGTGGACTCGAGCTCAGGGCTTGTACCATGAGATTTAGAGTCGTAGTTAATAAGATATAATAAGATAAGATTTCATGTATAATTACAAGATGTATTAGCCGTCATTTTCACTATATATATAAATAACAAATGCTACATTACCAACACGTCAGTTGAATACAGTTAAATTATATTTCTTTACATCTTTTTAAAAATTTGAATTTATGCAAATGTTGAAAATAAACAAATAGCTAACTTAAAGCTGTAAATTTTGTTACAAAAACTAAATTATCTAAAGAAAAAAAATCTTGTAAATTATGTATTTTGTTAATAATGTTAACGTGAATCAGGTCCAGTGTAAGTATTTTATCCGCGAAGAATCGGTCAAGAAATGGCAAGATCGATATGAGACCTCGGACACTGGAAAAGTCACCCAGACGTTCCTCCCCGATATAGCAAACGCATATCGAATGTTGAGAACCATAAAATTGACTCCCTTCCAAGTACAAGCGTTGACGGGACACGGAGGAATAGCAGAATACCTGTACAGATTAAAGCTCAAGAGCGGTCCTGCGTGCGAGTGTGACCCCGACCAACCCGAAACGGTCTGGCACGTGCTAATCGATTGTCCCCGATTCATGGTCGCAAGACATGAACTCGAATCTATGATCGACAGGAAGCTGGTTGTCTCGGATCTCCATAACATCTTAGCAGATCCAGACAACAGAACACGGCTCCTGTCCTTCATGGAGAGCTCATTCCGCATAGCGGCCAAGAGAAACTCCACAATATCAAATACACGCCTCCCCTCGCCACCACACCCTGACCCGCTGCCCGTGGACGCCACGCGGAATGTGGTTCCCGCCCAACCTCTCAATAGTTCCTCGAAAATTACCTCCATCCAACAACTACTGGAGAACGCAGACCGAGGAGAGGCAGGGATCCGTATCCGCGGAGTGGCTCTCTTCATGGACAGCAACAAAGAAAGATTCGGAATAAGCTTTTGCTTTGCCTGGGAACGGAAACGAGCCCGTTTGTCACCTGGATTGTCTTGCCTGCTCAATGGGAGTACCGCAAAAGTCACAATGAAGCGGAAAACATATGACGCCATGCCAGTGTGCGAGGTGGACGGCCACCGATTTCGGTTGGTGCGATCGAAAAACAAAACGATTGCACTAATAGAGTACTCGGAAGGTCGGACCCCTTTCACACAGGCAAGTGCGCTGCTCGAACATCTGAGCAGAAATGCAGGTGAAACACCCCGGGTGATAAGCGTGGATGCGATGGCAATCGAATACTCAAGAGCGCGAGTCGCAGACCGGCTGGGTTGCATTGAGGCCTCTAAACATAATGAGGTAGTCGTATATGAAGACAGGGGAGAAAATCTGAGCTTCCTCAGAGCCCCTTCACAAGACCAAACACATGCAACTGACAGCTGGGGACATCCTGTTCCTAGTTCGACCATCCAAACCGGCTCCGAAAGAGCACAGCAGAGGGCAGCCACGGAAAAAGCCGCAGCCAATCAAAGCGGCAGCCGAGGCACCAACACGACCTTCGTGACTGCCTTCAATGCAGCAGCAACGAGCATACTCCGAATCTCATCCCACTCATCACCCCCCTTGACGTCAAGGACCCCCAACGTAGCTTCACAGCAACAAACGAGCCGAACGAGAGCCGACATGGGACAGGTTGAACCGCCCCGCTATGTCATGGCTTCGGAGCCGCGGAGTCATGCACGTAACGCCTTCATCGAATTCCTAGCCACACTGAGAGCGACAAGACAAGTCAACCTCAAGACCTGCGAAAACATCATGCAGTCCTATAGGCTAGGAAGTGAAAGCCTCTTAAAGGCGAAACTCGAGGAGGCCGAAGCAGCCATTTACAATAATGTCACTTCCCGGGTCATCAAGGGAACCATGACAGGAAAGTATATGGCAGCTTACAGTGTAGAAAATGGCTTCGTGACACTGAACGAGAAAGAGACAGAGCGCGCGGGAATGCCAGTTTATGCGACACCACCAAACGACCCAATCGTAGTTACCGCCCGATGCACCAAGATTATGCTGGACGATAGGATCCTTGAGATGGCCAAAACCATCGAAGGGAACTCAAACGTCAAAGCGGGTTGGAAAACCTGGGAGGTACCGCGAATACAGTGGGTCAACGGAGTTCCAGGATGTGGAAAGACAACATGGGTAATTAGACACTTTGATGTGGACAAGGACGCCATCATCACTACAACAACTGAGGCAGCAAAAGATCTAAGAGAAAAGCTATCGCACCGTATCGGAAACCTGGTCAAAACCAGAGTGCGAACCATGGCTTCTGCTCTGGTAAATGGTTTCGGAAGAGAAAGCTTCAGTCGCCTCATGGTGGACGAAGCTCTCATGAACCATTTTGGAGCCATTGTGATGGCTTCAAGGCTGTCTGATGTTGGTGAAATTGTCCTCATCGGAGACGTCAATCAGCTGCCTTATATCGACAGGGAAAATCTCTTCGAAATTAGGTATCACCGCCCAAACCTGGTAACAAAGATCAGCCAGGAGTTGCTCTGCACACATCGCAATCCGATGGATGTCGCATATGCGCTGAGGGAAATATACTCAGGTATGTACTCCTCAGCATCCCGTATAAAGTCCCTAGAGCAGAAAAGGTACAAGGGAGCGCAAATACCCAACACCCTACCAAACACCCTCTTCTTAGTTCACACTCAAGAGGAGAAAGAGACCCTGACAAACCAGGGTTATGGGTCAGGCACAGGGTCACGTATCCTCACCATCCATGAAGCTCAGGGACTGACATATGAGTCGGTAATCGCAATAAAAACAAAGGCAAACATGAAGCTGCACGAGAGCGTGCCCCATGCGGTTGTTGCAATCTCACGGCACACGGGGACCTTCACGTACTACGCTGACGACACCGACGACGCCATCGGTCGGTTCGTGCGGCGAGCGTTGGCTGCATCACCGAAGACCATCCGAGAGTTCAACCTACAGATGGCCATCAGGGACAGAAATGCAGCCGTAGTGGAGGCTCTCGGCCGGGAGGAGGCGGCTTAGGCAAATGGCAATAAGGCAAAGAATCGATGTCGAGTCGATTACTAGCGGAATCCCAACCGGTAGTGATCGGCTCAACAGACGAGCACTAACTAGTATTAGGTTTAAAATGTTCCCAACTCCCCCCTTATTTTCCTCTTCTTCTGATTATCCAAGAAACATGTAAAAATAAATAAGATTTTAAATGACAAAAGTCACGGACCCCGGAGTCTGTGGAGTAGCAATATTAAATAAAAAAAAAAAAAAAAAAAAAGTATTTTATCAAAAATCGTCATTTAAATTAGGCAAGATTCGTACATAATTTCATACAATGTAATTGCGGTAGTTGCTTTTTGAGCTGTATATTGATTGAGTTTGGACTATGTAATAGGCGCCATACTCGTATTACCTACACTGCAATGAGGTTCTGTGTCGTAATGTACAAAATATTGGTCGACAATTGTCTCGCAAAGCAATCGCTGTAAGAGCTTATAGTACGGGGCCTCGGCGCTTTAGGGCTATGGTAATTTTATTAAGAACAAGTTAATGAAATAACTGAGTTACTCAGTTATCAGGTAAGTGGATAATAGCCCGGCTAACTTACAATTAGGCAGGAACTAGGTCGCACCTGGGACCTGTCTCGGGAAATACAAGGTTTTCAATAAACATAATTAATCAATGATAATTTTGTGTCTGTATCATTGAGTAAGGTTATCTATGATATGTGTCAACATCAACAGCCCACTAAACGTTCCCACTGCTGAGACTCGGGGCCTTCTCTCGCAAGGAGAGAGTTAAGACCATAATCCACCACGCTCGCCCAGTGCGGGTTGGCGGATGACACATGACTTCGAAAGATTCTAGGTGCATGTCGGTTTCCTCACGATGTTTTCCTTCACCGTTTTAAGTTAGCGGCATTACGCACATGACTTCGAAAAGACAGTGGTGCATGTGGGGTTTGAACCCGGGGTCTCCGGATCGGCAGCCGCCGTTCTCCCGACTAGACCACCGTAACTTACTTACATGGTATGTGTACTTACATTTAACTTATTTAACTTTTTTAGAGTGATGAGATGAGAAGGACATACATCTGATGGTACGCAACATGCCTGCCCATAACAGCTCAATGGCACGCAGCCATTGACACAAACTGCTTACTTGCTGATTTTATAGCATAGTTTACCTAGAACCTGGAGTAAGTATATGCTAATTTAATCTGGCTATTCGTATCGATCAAATCAGAGAAAGTACTTAACTTATAGGTACCAACAGCGGATATATCTGCTCGTTATTTATTAAAATGTACTTTAATGTACTGGTTTTAGAGATTAAGTAATTAAGATATTATCTAAACAGGTAATAAGGATTACGTACAGGAAAATGTAAAGTTAATGCTTTACATTTCTGCATTGAACAGAAATAAATCAGTATAAAGTAGTACTTTCGGTAGAAAATCAGACAATGGAATGCGTTGTCTGAGTGGGGTTTTCCCGCTGAATAGATAGAATAGATAGCAGGAAAAGCAAGAAACCTTTTTTTTCCAATTTATATAACATTCAAGCTTGTTAATTTTCTCCTCGCGAGAGATGAAGGATAACGCGCATGACCTTTAAATATTTGAAAACTTGCCAGTTTCCTCACAAGGTTTTATTTTCACCGTTTTTCACCATTTTTCCGACATGGCCTAAGTCGGAATGGCGGAGTCGCGGGACCGCTATCACCCTCGACCACACCGGTGTGACTATGCTTCCACTACAAAATAAATCACAAGATACGGGAAGTATGAATAAAACCACAATAGTATAATTGGTTCACAACTAGTTAGATTTGATACGGTAGATTTGAATGTGGATCTCACACCAATCTCCCAGCGCTCGATACTAACAACCGCATCGGACTAATCTGTCTGTCTGTCAACAGTATAATGTCAACATCCTGTTTCTGTACAATTCGGGCGTCCTGTGCGGATTACGGCTGTCAAAGTACAAGTGGTTTATGGCCACGGGTGGTAGGGAGCAGGCTGAAGAATATTTCGATGGATTCTGACAGAAAATTTATGAACACCTATGTAATTTAGTAGTGGTAGGACTTTTTACAGAGTCAACCTGCGGAAGTGCAGTAATTTTTACTTTAGATAGCTTGTTAAAAAAATCAGACATCCAATTTCAAAATTGTTTAAAGAAGTGGTATGTGGAATGTGGCAGGTTCGATTCCGTTAAAAAACGTGATTGTCAAGTTAAAAAAAATATATTGTTTTTGTTACATACATGTTCTTTTTCCTTCAAACGCTTTTTAAATTTTCATAATTATACTTCTCCATACCGTTTATTGGTAGCTTATGAAACTATTTCGAAGTTCTCAATATAATAAATCGTAATATACAGAATATAAGATAAATATAAATCTCTAAGTTACTTCTTTTAACAGGCGCCTGTTAAAAGCTTCTACCTTTTAGGTTTCATAAAAGTAAAATTGAATTGTTTCGGCTATACTGAAGTTTTATGAATATTTTTTACGATTTTGTGAAAGTCCAAAGTTACCTGAATTTACATACTTTGTCTAAGTCGTAAATTTTGAAAGATGTTATTTTAGACTAATTTATTTAATACGAACATACACTATCATTTTAATAATATCACACATTTACTTATCTATCTTCTGCTTATATATAAAATTCGCGTGTCATAGTGTTAGTTACCTTACTCCTCCGAAACGGCTTTACTGATTTTTACCAAATTTTATATGCATATTCAGTATGTCTGAGAATCGACTACTAGCTATTTTTCATACCCCTAAGTGATAAGGGCTGTACACCCCAAAATTTTTTGTTTTTATTTTTTTATAATGTGGCTTTAAAAAATACATACAACCCTAAATTTTTACCCTTTTATCACTAACCCCAATTTTAAATTTTAGTAATTTAATAATTTTTGATCCCGCTCGATAACTGATCAATTGTCGTCTTTTTGGTAAATGTTTTTCACTATTGTTATCTAGGTTAATAGTCCGAGCGAAGCCGGGACGGGCCGCTAGTAAGTATATAAATAAAACACTCGTCCGATGGTAAACGTAGAGTTCTTTCAACTGAAAACATCAATAAATCGTAGGAATCTGGTGTTTCAATACAAAAATATTTTTATTCATCCAAATATATACACGAAAAGCACTTAAACACGAGTCGAAATAAAAGGACGAAATCCGGATATTTCCAGCTGAAAGCGGATCATACCGGTTCGGAACGGTACAAAGCGGTACGAACTAATGATCAGTCGAGCTTTTAGATCTATGCCTTCTTTGACTGGCCTCGTGGCTTAGTTGGTAGTAGCTCTGCCTGTGAAGCCGAGGGTCGTGGGTTCGATTCCCACCCAGTGCAAATATTTGTGTGATGAATTCAAATGTTTGCATTGTGTCTGGGTGTTTCTATGTATAATAAGTATGTATTTAAAACTATATAAGTATATATCAGCTATTTGGCCGCCATCACACAAGCTTTGCTTAGTTTGGGGTCAGATGGTGTTGTGTGTGAATTGTCCACCACCAATATATGCCTATATTATAGTTTTGGTAGTTTGTGGATAAGGTTTTTACTATTTTTTTCTGTAAGTTTTCGCAATTCAGCATCTAAAAATGGAGTTGTGAATAAATCGCCAGAGAAGCGAGTATACATTTGTAAACAAATTGACTGACCTAATAATATAATGTATCTTTTTCTATGCATATAAAACTGAACGCATATGAATAGATTTCTTTTGACTGCGCCCTCTCATTGGAAGTAAAGCGATGACATGCGATGATGCAAAATTATTCTTCATTATCTTTTCAAATAAGTAAGGTTTTTGGGCCTAACTCATTCGATCTCAGACGACGTCTACTTCCTACCGAATAAAAGACTTTGTACTTAAACATACTAATTATACATGCACATTTAGTAGAGCATACTCGAAGCATTATACACTTATCATATTCACTTAACGTACTCAATGAGTACATGGGGAGTACAACTTGGTTGCTACCGCTGGCATCCCTGAAAGAGGTGCCTTTGTATGAGGTAGTCTGGCCTAGAACTTGCCGAAAAGTTATGTAAGGTAGTTTTGCGTTTTATCTTATTCGTTAAAAATGTTCTGCAGAGTCTTTGCAATTCCGATCAATTTTAAACTTTACACCGTTGCAATAGGTCTATCAAAATAGTTTAAAATCGCCAAATCGTACCGTGTGCCTTTGACAGTAACCGCTCTATAACTCCCACCTCAATATACTTAAATTTGCTTTCAAAAATATCCTTTAAGTTCACGAACATAAAGTCTATTTTAGGTGTAACAGCTGTAAAGGAAGTGCCTGGGAAAGTAAGATAATAGAATTTTGGAAATAAATTGAGTCCTTAATGCGAGTCTATTGTTAGGAAATAGATGAAATTTAGCTTAACATTATGAGCGTGTTGGTTTAATATAACGTTTCGTTAAAGTGATTTAGGTAAATAAAAGGTTAAAAGGTAAAATGGGCTTTGAAGGTAAATATGAGATTCTTTTGTTTCTTAATGACTTTCAATTGTAAAATACTTGATCTTTTAACAGTTATTTTGTAATTTCAACACTAATATTGTGCCGCGAGTTTAAAACGAAAATGGAATCCAGATAACTTGTATTAAGGAATACCCTCTAAATGAACTCGACTCAGCCAACGAAGATGCAATTTAAAAAACGCTTAAACTGAAATAGGTAGGTTTTATTTTCGTCTGTCTGTTCGTAGTAATTCATGCTAAATACACTTCTAGACTCGCATTGAGTTATAAATGAACAGAAGCGTATAAATAGTTTGTTAAATAATATGATAAACTAGCAGCACCCTGCTGTTTAACTTGTATAATTCTGGTTCCCGTTGTTTTCCCGGGATAAAAGTAGTTGACTGGCCTTGTGGCTAAGTGGTTAGTAGCTCTGCCTGCGAAGCCGAGGGCCGTGGGTTCGATCCCCACCCAGTGCAAATATTTGTGTGATGAATTCAAATGTTTGCACTGTGTCTGGGTGTTTCTATGTATAATAAGTATGTATTTAAAACTATATAAGTATTATATCAGCTATCTGGCCGCCATCACACAAGCTTTGCTTAGTTTGGGGTCAGATGGTGTTGTGTGTGAATTGTCCACCAATATTTATATTTATTTTTATTTATTAGTTTATATTTGTGTTGTTATAGACTATTATCTAATAGTGTTCCATATTTCGGCCCGATCCGTTCCCTAAATAACGATTATTCAAACTTTGACATTTATAATATTAATAGAATATTCTTCTTCTTGATCGTATCCTCATCCTAACTGGCCTCGTGGCTTGGTTGCTAGTAGCTCTGCCTGCGAAGCCGAGGGTCGTGGGTTCGATTCCCACCCAGTGCAAATATTTGTGTGATGAATTCAAATGTTTGCACTGTGTCTGGGTGTTTCTATGTATAAAAAGTATGTATTTAAAACTATATATGTAACTAGCGGCCCATTCCGGCTGCGCTCGGATATTGTCATTTAAAGACTATTAATCGAAATAAAAACTATCCTATCTCTCAAGTTGGACCAGGCTGCTCGCGGTGTGCCAATTTAATTTAAAATCGGTTAAGTAGTTTAGGAATCCATCGCGGACAAACATCGTGACAGGAGATTTATATAGGTACATTAAGAAGATATATCAGCTATCTGGCCGCCATCATACAAGCTTTGCTTAGTTTGGGGTCAGATGGTGTTGTGTGTGAATTGTCCACCACCCATATTTATTACTGCCGGTCGTGACTACCATCGACGTCCTTAATCACTTTCCTCCAGGCACTCCCTCATAGAATATTACCTATGATGATTAAAACTCAAATTCGTAATTATGTAATCAGATGCAAGTAGTTTGTATCGGAAACTGACCATCCTTCGTAAAAACCAAATCAATACAACAGAACTGTTGCAATTCCTTCCTTATGAGACCATCACAAAAACCAGAACGCACTAATTTCGCTTGCGCAAGCGCATAGTAATTGAGAACTAACGAAACAAAGGTAATGATTGCTTTACGGTTTTGCTGTTATTAATATCTCGCCATTTTATTCAAATATATATTTATTAAACAAGTAGTTATTTCGCTGATCTGTAAAATTTTTTTTACATATGAATTAATGAATGAATGAAAATTCTTTATTGTTCACACCATATACATACAATACCAGGATACATAAAATTTTGAAAAACAGTAAGATTAGTGATACAACGGGCGGCCTTATCGCTAAAAGCGATTTCTTCCAGGCAACCTTGGGAGGGACAGAAATATTTGAAAAATTTTAAGTTTGGTGCGCAACAATTACTATTTAAATAATAAGAATATGGGATGAACTATGGGATGGGAGATAAATATGAGCTTGCACTTGTCCGTCATATCACTAGATGTCAATTGACTATGCTGTCTACGATGGAGCAAAAAAGGACAGAGTTTTAAAAAATAACTGGCCAAAATGTGGTACTTCCCCAAACCATTTTTTAGTAATGCATTGCCTGAGTGGGGTTTTCCCCATAGTTACAATCTTGGTGTCTTCAATTCGATAGTGAATCGGCGAGATGGCCATCAAATGTATAAAACCTATGGAAGTTAAATTAATAAAAGCGATATATCTATGTATATAATTCTGCCACTACAAAGTTAATGGAGTGACACGGAAACACATGAGAAGGCTTCCGAGGCATAAAAATGTCATAAAAGTGTTAAAAAGGTGCGATTGGTTCCATTCCCTATACACAGCGGCGCGAGTGATCTGCAGTTTATGGGATATATTAATGACTTGTGTCGTAAATGCCGTGTTACATAATTTGAATTAAACCCAATTTTCTCTGTTTGAGTACGTTTGACGTCACGAACTTCGAAAGTGTCTAAGTGTCTGCAACAACTGGAATATTGCCTCATAATAGCAAGCCTTTTTTACCTACGCATAGCCGAGGATAGGGTGAGTGTCGAGCCATAGGAGAGGCCTATGTCTAGCAGTGGACTAAGATAAGCTGATGATGATGATGATAAAGCCTTTTTTATAATTTCGGAGTGTGTGTGAGTGTGTAGTGATCTAAAAATTACTACCCTTTTCATATCGACTACTACTATCTTTTGACGTGATAACGTCTTATAATTCGATGAAGCAAGCTGCACCCCCGCAAAACATGACGTCATGTAACGTTACCGCCATAGAATAGATAATATTTACCACCGTTACCTCGCCTTATTACTTTTCGCACCATCTAGTGAGTGAAATGTGTATTACGTTCAAGGAGTCTGTCCATGTTTTAGAAAAGCGACGATATGAAGTTAAGAACTTGTGCTAGTACAATGATGTACCCAGAAATGGCGCTTTGAACAGCTTTTCAAAAAGCTTCAGAATGTTTTACCTAGATGGCGCTTAACACAATCAGTATTTTCTTAAGACGTTGTCACGTTCAACTATCGTCAGTAAACCGACTTTACAGACAACCATTTTTTTAAAGGCTGAATCTTTCTAAACACTTCTCAATTGCAATGAGAACCAGAAAAAACCTAACTATCTACTTATACTATGCAAAACACGCTGGTGGCACTACCATGCTGAATGGCCATGCTTCTATTTTGAACATCAATTTTAGTCACGCGTCACACATTAGTAAAGTATAGGTCAAACAGTAATTATAATTCTGCAGCACTATATATCCTAAACACAGATAAATTATTAATTAGACTTTACATACGTAAGGAGCATAAATATAACATTAGGTATTTATAATTCTGGGTCCCTGAATACCTAGAACCGCGCTGAGCTACAATAGCTGCGGGCCACAAATCATAGAGGTTACAAAATGGCTTTCCGGGCACATAACTCAGAGGTGTTAAGTGCCATTAGGCCTAACCAAGCTCGCATTGCTGTAAAACTATTAGTAGTGCTGAACTGTGCCAAATTTAAGACTACCAAAACAAGGTTTTTTAAAGTAAAATTCCATATTTTAGATCATTTTCGTGGGCTGTGAATGAAGCTCATTGTCACATTTGAAAATGAAAGAAATGTTCGAGTGAACTCGAATACTATTGCATTTCTAGATGGCTACATGTTTATAATACTAATTTAGATGACTATGCTTAGAACAATTGTTTAGACTAGACGACCACGTTTTGAAGATTGATTCCAGAGGCGGCAAAATAAGTATAGCTTAAAAACTGTGTAAATATCTTATTGCCGTGACCCATATGAGCAAGCCCCCAGTCCCATCAGAAGGAACATAAAATGAGTTCTTTATGTGATGTTCAGGTCGTGTATTGCAGCTTAGAATTAAACTTAAAGTGCTTAACTGTGTAGAGTTATATCGCAAGTGCTAAAATGCTTGTTGACAGCGTTTTGTTTCGAAACGATCAGTGCAAATTACCTGCAAAATACTAGGTGTCATGTTTACAGTAAACCGTGGTTGGTGCTAATATGGTGACATTCAAGGATTTGGTCGATCTGGAGGCCAAACCACTTTGTAATTGTTGAATTGCAAAATTTATCTTGACGTTTTGTCACTAGAAAATAGTTCTTACAAAAATTCATGTGACTAAAATGCGCTGAAAATCGTGAAATTTTTCTTCTAGAATTAAAGCTACCTAATTTCTACCACTTATTAATTCTTAATTAATAAGTGGTGATTACCAGAATAGGCTTCCTGAAGTGCTGTAATTGGTTCAAGGTCCGTCCAATCAGCAACTCCGACGGTATAAGTACATAATCGCCGCCAGCTGCTAACGATGCTAAACAATCGATACATCGGTGCTCGTGTCGGTGAGCGATCTTACACGATGATAGACCGAGTTACGAGTTACGACACCATTATAAGTAGTGTTATGATCTCGATTACAAAAAGTCGATTAGTAGCTTATTGTAGGAAAATAGTCGTATCTGTTTTACGTATAATTTTACAAACTAATGAGTTTATTTTACGTTATCTCTTTGAATGGGGCCGGCGAATGCTGAAACTTAAGGCTAACATCATCGACTTATGAGTAGATGCCAGAAAAATATATTCTTACATGCACATTGCACACATACAACTTTAGAAAATACAGGCTTTAAAAGAATATCCAACAATGGGACGATCAAAGCATGTGAGTGATGGTAAACTGTATATCTGCTCATGACAATCACAGTGCCGCGCAGCAACCTAAACATAAAAAGTCCAAATTGTATGAATATCTAGGACTGCACTGTTGACGATTGTCATTGGGAGATATTCGATGATTTTTTCAGAAAACTTTGGGTCTGACACATTACTGCATGGCGGTAGAATGATTTCCAAAGCTACTATAGTGGTAGGAATCTTTGCTGAGTCCGCTTGGGGACGTGCAACACCTTTTCCAGATATTCTAGCACCAAGCAGAGATGTAAAAACACCGTGTTTGAAGGGTAATGCTTTTAAATTACAATGGCAAAGGGAAATTAGAGATTCAACGTCTTAAATCTCTGGATGACCAGCATAGTGCAGTTCTAGGTAATGATTTCCACTTCTTGTGTTATAATATCTGCGTGACACTGTGATGTTATGGACAGGCATGTTGCTTACTATCAGCTAAATGTCCTGAAATACAAAAAAAAGATAAGAGGTACGTTCCCAGGACTATTTTGCAAAGAATGCTACTCTCACAACACTTGCACCCACATAAACTTTACACATACTAGTTTATGTGATTTAACAACGAGGGTAGGTTTCTGCCTGATTTCTACCTCTCCCCCTTTCCCAGGTCCACATTAGCTTGTCTTGCACCCCGTGCTAATCGCCAACAGCTTGTGTTTTATAGCTTGCTCTAATGTTCCTTTCTAACTTTTGGGGTTTCACCAGCTAAATACTTAGTCCTAAGCTAAATACCAAGTCAGTTAGATTACTTACGTTGGATACGAGATTAAAGTTTTCTGGTAGCATTAGAATATCAGCCTACTAGCAGCGCCCTACTGGTTTTCCCGCGCATTTCTTTGCCCGTTATGTTCTCGTGAGAATTAGTACCCTATTTGTTATTCCAGACTATTCGAGTTCTAATTTTTAAACCGATCCGTTCATAAGTTCCCCAACATAATTGGGCAACAAACATCCAAACATTGACATTTATACTAGTAGGGTAAATGATATCAGCTTCACAGTACAAGCCCCAAATCTCAGTAGTGGGATCATAATTTATACTGAGCTGCATATTCCTGTTATAGTTACAGCTGCTCTAGTCGGGAGACGGCGACTGCCGATCCGGAGCTCGGGTTCAAACCCCATGTGCACCGCTGTCTTTACCAAGTCATTTGCGTAATGCTGCTAACTTAAAAATGGTGAAAGGAAACATCGTCAGGAAACCGACATATACCTAGAATCTTTCGAGATCATGTGTCATCCACCCGCACTTGGCCATCGTGGTGGATTATGGCCTTGACTCTCTACTTGCGAGAGAAGGCCCCGAGTTCCAGCAGTGGGAACATTTAGTGGGCTCCTTATGCTGTACTATGCATATTCCTGGGCTCTTTGTACGTGCTCTTTGTGTGTACTATGGTAATGTACAGTATACGTGTGTTTGTATATGTGTGCGTGCCTCAGGGCTCAATTCTCAAAACGCCTCGAAGCGCGTAAACTCATCGCGAACAAAACGTAAACTCGGATAAAGCGATCGCGTTTATGGCCGATTGAAGTACTAATCGAGAGTTTATTTACGAACTGTCGTTTACGGCTTTCCTTTGGTTTCAGATTTCATAAGAATAATAAAAGTTTTATGCAGTTTCTGTCGTAATAGCCCATTTCGTGATGCCGCGTCTATTATTCTCGGGTTATCAATTTCTAATTAATTCATTGACACTTATCTTACCATCGCTTCAATATCTTTTTATTTTTATAATTTAATAATGACGGGAGAAACAAAACATGCGCTTGATGGTAAGCGACACGTCTGCCCATAAGAATACAACGCCATGATGTTATATTACCTTGGAATATTTTTGAAAACATTGCCCTATAAACCTAGCCATATCAATTGGCAAATATTACGCTAATTCATAACATTTTTACCCAACCAACCAACCAACTAAAACTGCTCAACGTGTATTCCACCTAACAAAACAACATGAAATGACTATACATTATATACATTCGTGTTGTTTTGTGGTGAAAACTAACAAACGATTCTCTGGCCTCTGACACAACAACACAATTTTGTAATTACCTACCTAGTTTTACAGATAAAATAATTATTGAACTATCATATGTTTTCTACATTAATTTAGTCCAAAGTTAAACCTGACAATCTCGCATGTTTCTACATTAAATCAGTCCTAAGTTAACGGACATACCTTCCCAAATAGAGGGGCCGAAGAAAGCGGACCCCACGTGTGTCCTAATTCCCCTTCTATGGGCCGAGATGGGACCGAATTACCTAATGATTTTGTATTCATGGCCATAATAGACATCGTAAGAGGCTCGCTTATATGGGATAAGATAGGACCACCTACTCTGTATATTCTACTGATCTTAGCTGTAATCGTAATAGATTTTGATTAAATTGAAATTCACGATTTCTTTTTTTTATTAATGTCTAGAAGCACCCCGCGCAGTTACCATTATTTTGGTGTGATGAAAAGTAGCCTAAGTGCAATCCCAGACTATAATCTGTGTTCCAAATTTTAACTCGATCCGTTCTAACGTTCCGGTGTGATTGAGCAACAAATATCCACAATTTCGCATTTTCGCTCATTTAATATAATAGATTTGCACTTGACAGCAGTCTACCAATGCGGTCTACAATGTAGTGTGTCTACCTAGAAGAAACCGATTCACTCTCAACTTGAAGACACCACGATTTTAACTATAGGGAAACAACCACTCAGGCGACGTATTCCACAGCCTAGACGTTCTTATTACGAAAGTGGAGTTAAACTTCGTTCGAGTCTTTGGAACATCAAACATTAATTAATGTCGGTTTTTCGAGTATCATCATCACTAGCACTGCATTGCACTTGTCATCCGGAGCATTTGGACTGTAGTTTCTCTTGATACATTGCCCTTCAAACCGGAACACATAAATGTTTGTACTCTACACCTTGGTGGGAGAATTACTAACTATGATATTGTACTCATGTGTAAATTTTAATAATCTGATTAAAATACCTTCCAATTTGCGTCGCACGTCGAGACAGAAGCTTTGTCCAGTTTTGAATGGCAGTCATCAAAACTAGAGTGACCACGCTATAAAACTTGATAGGATGTCCCCGGCCACAATACAGGGTGGTCTGTGACGGTCCATAAAATATGGCCAACGATATTTTAGTGTACTCTCGTAAACCAGCTGGGCCCGTGTTGGAGACGGTTTTCATTATCTGGGCTACATTTAACCTTACGACTGGACTAAAGCATTATCTTTTGTGGAGGACTCTTTGCAGAGGTCGTCTGGGGTGGACAAAACCTTTGCACGTCATGTTATCGCAAAGCAGTAATGTGCAAATATTGTATAATATTGCCAGCAGTTTTATCTACGTAGTTCCCGTTACTTTCCCGATATAAGTCGTAGTGGTAGGGCTCTTGTCAGAGTCCGCCTGGGGAAGAACCTACCACACATTTGCCAGTTATTCTACCGCCAAGCAGTAATGTCCGAACATTACTGTGTTCCGGTTTGAAAGGCAATGTTTCCAGAGAAATTACATGGCTTAGAGATATAACACCTTAGATCTCTGGGTGGCGAGCGCAGTACAGTGCTAGGTAATGGTTTGGACTCTTCACGTTCTAATAGCTGCGTGTCACTGTGCTGTTATCTGGTAGGCATGTTGCTTACCATCAGGCACATGTCCTGCTCGTATTGTCCCTCGTTATTAAAAAAAAAAAGTAGGCTATGTGTTATTCCAGACTATATTCTGTGTTCTGAATTTCAATCCGTTGCGTTTACCCGTTTCGACGAGATTGAGCAATAAACATCAAAACACGCAAACTTTCAAGTTTATAATATTAGTAGGACTAGCAGCGCCAGGTGGTTTTAAAATTCATAGTCAAAGTTGTTTATTCATACATGTACAATTTAAACGTCAATTAAAAAAAAAAGTGTAAAAGTACAATGAGTTTACATTTTTCAAGTTTAAATTGAACATTATATTGTACGATAATATGTATCGTACAAATAAGTCTCAAACATTAAATTACATGTATACTTATTACAATTTTTATCGCGAGTTTACCATCACTCTTTAAAAACTCGCTGTAATTATAAAAAGTTTGACGCGCATAGTTCCCGTTCCCGTATTTTCCCGTGATAGAAAGCAGTCTACGCGGTATTCCAAATCATACCAATCCTTTCAGGCGTTCCGACATAATTGAAAAACATACATTTAAAATTGTAGAATTTAAAACATTAGTGGAATTGAGTGCGCCTAATGCCAGGGAAAAATCAGTTTTCACCCGCGCGACGCGTTTCTTAATGCGATAAAGTGCTACATAAAGTCGAGAATAGCATGACACAGTTTCAAGGAAAAATCAATATTAAATCAGGAGTCCATTTTTGACCAAGTTTAATTACTCCATAATTAAACATACATTTAATAAAGTGTTCGGTTACTTTACTAGAACGTACAATTCGGAATTTTATTACCAAAAAATAATGTGGGGTCATCGCTGATAATTTCGAGTACTCGAATTAAAACGGGTTTTTTCGGTGTCATTTTTATTTTTTTATTGTAAAAAACTCTGATCTATTTTTAAAATTCTATTCAGATATTGTGCTTCTTCTTTATTGTACCCACACGTCAATATTTTTTTTGTCATAATTTTTAGTTTCTTAACTTCAGTGAGCGGCGTCGAAAATGACCTTTTTTCGTTTTCTGGCACTAGGCGCCCCCCTTTTTTTTTCTGGTGAAATTGTAGAGCATTATCTTGTTTTTCTGGATAAAGAGCGCATTGCTGTGTTAGGCATTGATTTGAACTCCCTATGTTTGAACAACGTAGCACTGTCTTGCTATGGACAGACGTGTAGCTAACTATCAAGTGCATGCCTTATTTTGTCCCGAAACTGTATGGTTAAGGTAAGTATGGTCCATCGTAGACTGCATCGTTGCTTAACATCAGGCGAGAGGCGAGATGGCGGTTAAGTGTTAAAAAAGGTCATCACCAATGGGAACATTTTAAATTGGTCAATTGACTTAGTCCAACCATCAAATTTCTTTATTAATGAGTTTTAGTATAACAAATGAATGTTTCCCCCTAAATTAGTTTCCAACGTAATTATACCACGTTATTCTATTAAAAATGTACAAATGGCAAAGTAAAATATATGTTATTAATAGAGTAATAAAGTGGAATAGTTGTTCCGGCAATAAAATCATCGTTATCGCCCCTTCGTTATGAATACCATTCATTTTAATATTCGACGGGAACATTAACAATGTTATGATGGTCCGGGTGTCTCTAGTAATTATAACTATTTTTTAATTTGTACTCGTAATACGTGTAAATTTGTCGAGAAAATAATGCTACGTTATATATTTCAATGTAAACGTTAGTTGTAGACATGTTTGACGTGTAAATTGTACATTTATCAATAAAGAACTTTGACTTTGACATTATTTGTAAATGTAACATATCATGCGAAGGATGAAAGTTTATTTAGGTGTATTACTAATATTACTACATAAACGAAATTTTTGCTGCAGTCCACTGTCTTATTATATAATATTGTGTTATATTTATTGGATTTTGTTTGTTGCAGGTATGTTGAATGAAAAAAATATTTGCTGTGACGTCACTCGGTAAATATTGTCTAAAAACTTAGATTTTTAGTTTTTGAACACATATCGGAAACAGTGCTTCAGCGCGGTCTTATTTATTATGTTTCTCGTCTTAGTCTTTTCATGTCCACGGCGTTTGAAAGTCGACATAATTGGGGGACAATAAAAATAAGAATACCTAACCTACTACTATTATAAAGGCGAAAGTTTGTAAGTATGGATGTATGGATGTTTGTTACTCTTTCACGTAAAAACTACTGAATGGATTTGAATGAAACTTTACCACATTATAGCTTATACATCAGAATAACACATAGGCTATAGCTTATACATAAGAATAACACATAGGCTACAATTTTTGAGGTTTTTAATGTGAGGTCGTAAAAAAAACACATTTTTTGCGCTTACATTGCAAACGCTGACTGACTCCTACAAGATAGATCAAAACAATTTACTACAGTATTGTACAACTTAAAAAGGTCTACAAAAAAGTCCGTGATGGTATATGTTTATCTCTTAGGAATAACCCACAATAACCATTTTTTATCCTTTACTTTGTACGAGAAATAATGGCTTATTTACGAAGCGATTTTAAGCAATACAGTATTAATCCTTATCCAATTAAGTATCTTAAATACATTGTGCATTTAATAAAGATCAATATGGCTTTTTACAGCATGTAAATTAAATAAATCTTTTCGAAGATATCACAGATTTAAAATGCAGAGTCATAGCAATTTCGGCGATAAATACCGTTTCGGTGATAAATACCGGCAGCGGTGCCAGGCGAACGGGGCGTGGGGGGAGCGGGGTAGGTGCGGTGGGGAAGAAGTGGCTCATCGCTGAGTGCGCGACCCGAATAGGGATGAAACGATACCACCTGGGTATCGATACTTTTACTCGATACCGTATCGGTCATGAGGTATCGATTCCTACTCGGTATCGCATGAAAAGTATCGATACCTACTTGTATCGGAGCATATTTTCAGTATTTTCGTCGAAATTATAGAAGAAAATAAGAACAGGACGTCTACTCTCTTTCTACGAAAACGTAATTTCGCAATAAACTCGCGATTTTCCAACTCCGACTCTACTTCGATCCATCGTTTTGTCCGTTTAAATCTTCTAGAAATCTAGAATATTAGAGTAGGCTTAGAACATTTAAACGTCAAAGAATGTTCTATCGGACGAAACCAAGTAGGACGACAGTAAGAAAGTCGCGAGTTTTTTTTCGAAATTACGTTTTCGTAGAAAGAGAGTAGACGTCCAGGAGTATGCGGTATGGTCATGAGTATTTATTAAAAAAAAATACTTTAATTACATTTTGAAACGCACTACGGTATGTATTACGTATGTCAGATATTTCAACAAATACACAATTCACAAGGTTTAAAATACTTACTTTGAAATCTTTACATTAGTAGTTGGAGTATAGTCAGGGTGGGTCTTCAGGTGTTTGTGCAAATTGCAAGTATTACCACAATATTGTACGTCTTTAAAACACTTTTTACATTGGGCTACTTTCTCATTTCTCTTATTATAATATCGCCACGCCTCAGACCTTGGTGGTCCACTCTTTTTATCACTGAATTTATGTTGTTTTAACTTTTTACAAATTCAATTCAATCAATCGCAACAAAAACAAACAAACAAGCACACGCACGCACAGCACAGATTTATTAGTGAATGACTTCAACGAACACTATGTTCACCAAGGGCCTGCCTGACACGATAATCACGTGATCAAGCCTGAGCGAAACAGTATAATACCGTTCAAAGTAGGAGAGACAGAGACAAACTGTTGAGTGAAGAGTGACCGGTGACCATGATCACCGAGTACCGATACAAGTACTTACTTTACGATACTACTTGGTACTCAGTTCTAAAGTATCGATGCCAAAAGTACTTGGTATCGAAAGAAAAGTATCGAGTAGTTACTTGTATTTACTCGTATCGTTTCATCCCTAGACCCGAACGCGGGCAGACGTCGTTGACGGTTGTGTCCGTTTTGCGAATACTCGGGACCATGGCCATGGGCCATCTAGAAATGTGTCAGCATTTCCCATTGGCTATCTAGACATCCGTCAGCATTTCTAGATGGCCATGCTCATAGCCACGCCATCCGGTTTCACCCGCGTAGTTTCCAAAGTAAGCTATCAAATTCTGAGTCATTACTTTTCACTTCTATCTGCAGTTTCTATGACTGCAATTTTTTTGGATAATAATGAAATTTGGGTCGAGGGTCGAGGACGCAATATATATTTTCATCTATCGTTTATTGTTGTAGCGATATCGATCCAAACAGACCAAAAAATCGGTAATGAAATTTGGTTTTGCTATTGGTATTTAATTATTTTTTCTTCTTTGGTCCCTTTAATTTTTAAATTAATTAATATATTTCCCAAGTGAATTTAATATGACCAAACAACAGAATCGTGACAAAATATTGTGTTTACGAAGGATGTCTGAAGTCACCACTTATTTTAGTGATTACTGTTAAAGTTGTTTTTGAAGGCCAATCAATGGTTCCGAGTCTCTGTGTATTATTATTTTATTTTTGTATCAATTTGAAATTATTAACAAAATAACATCATTTCAACCCTGTGTTTCAACCAGTCAAAAAAATTACAAAATAATTTAAAATAAAACTATTAGAAATATTACGACAACGACTACGACACGTTTCAATGACATTAACAAATATTACATAAAACAATCTATCTATACAGGGTTATTGGTAATCAGCCTGCATCCTTTTAAGGGGATGTTAGGTACATTCAATACGTCAACTTTTGTTCTACACTTTTAAAAAAAAAGTGTTTATTTTTCTTGTACAAAAAAAATTAAAAAAATATTTGCACGGTCTAAAAGCATCGAACTCTTCGTAACAATTCGTAACAAGAGCGCGTACGTTATTTAACGCGCAAAAAATGATGTGCCGAAGTGAATAAACACTAAAAAGTCGCTAAACAGTACAAAAAAGGGCAACAAACACAATTTTTTTTTGGGTTATCTATTGAGTTTTAACGAAAATTGTAGAACAAAAGTTGTTTGTTTAAATATACAGAACATGCCCTTAAACGGATGCAGGCTGATTACCAATAACCCTGTATATATAAAAGCGAAAGGTCACTCATCAAGGAATCTCTGAAACTACAAATGCTAGGAATCTGAAATTTTGCATGGAGGTCCCTTTTAGCACGTAGGCGCTCGCTAAGACGGGGTTTTGCGAAATTCAACCCCTAAGAGGGGAAACAAGGGATGAACAGTTGTATGAAAATTCGTCATTTTCAAAGTTATTAAATTTTGTATCTACACTTGAAACGAAGCAATTAAATGTTTGTTCTATCAATTTTGGAATTTCGAACTGTACGAGGGTGAAATTGGGGTTGAAATGGGGGATTAACGTCAATATGAAAGTTCCCAACTGTTGAAGATAAACCATGAAACTCTGTATCTAGACACTTGCCACGAAGTAATTAAATGTTTGTTCTATCAATTTTGTAATTTCGAACCGTACGGGGATGAAATTGGGGTTGAAATGGGGGATGAATGTCAATATGGAACTTCCCATCCGTTCAAGACACTTGACACCAAGCATACGAATGTTTGTTTTAGCAAATTTGTAATTTCGAACTGTATGGGGATTAAATTGGAGTTGAAATAGGGGACGAATGTCTCTTACGCTTTCACATTTAAATCACTGAACCGATTTATTAACCGATTTAACCGATAGTAAATGTGTCTGGGTACTGCCTGAGTTACCTTAGTATTTATATTGTGCGGACGAAGTCGCGGGTAACAGCTAGTAATATTAATAAATTGGTGGACAAGTAACGGCTGGCCCAGTCGGGAGAACGGCGACTGCCGATCCGAAGACCCGTGTTCAAAAACCACGCGCACCACTGTCTTTTCGATGTCATGTGTGTAATGCCGCTAACTTAAAACGGTGAAGGAAAACATCGTAAGGAAACCGACATGTACCTAGAATCTTTCGGAGTCATGTGTCATCCACTAACCCGCACTGGGCCAGCGTGGTAGATTATGGCCTTGACTCTCTCCTAGCGAGAGAAGACCCCGAGTCCCAGCAGTGGGAACAATTAGTGGGCTGTTTGTGGTGGACAATTCACACACAACACCAGCTGCTGACCACTAAGTAAGCAAACCTTGTAAAATGGTTAGTTAGTAAGTAATAATTTAGATCTTGATTATTATATATGCATACTATGTCACTCGGTAAGAATAATTACGGTAAGAATGGTTTACGGGACCATGGCCCATACTTTGACAAAAATACAACGTAAAAATACGTTAAACTTAGGAGCTTGTGGTTTTTATTTACCGCACGTAAGTAAAGCTAATCTTCTAAGCTGCGTTGTTTAGGAAAAAAGTGATGTAGTTGGATGATATAGGCAATTAATAGTTCACAATATTACGAAGATAAAAATCGTTGTAATTTTGTCATAGACAAACTTAATCTTCTGAATAAATCAGCAGATGTCAATATTGTCAGTACTCAGTACTATTATAGCTGTTTAAAGAACAAAAAAAGTATAATCATAAATAATTAATAAACACACAGCCTACGAAAAATTATGTATGTGTATATTGTGTATGTTGCACCGAAAGAACTTTTCATGTAAAAAAAAATTGCAAACTACGTGTCCTAGATGGCAGTAGTGGTTTTTCATCACTTAATTACTAGCATCAACTATTTTATTGTTTCATTTTATGTAAAAATACATAAATTTTAACGGAACAACCTCTGTAAAACCGTGAATTTATTGTGTTTATGGGTGATAATTCGTAAAAGTAAATGAAGAATCAAACACAACGCCGGCCATGTTATAACGACTATAATTTGTCAAAATATACGTCAATTAACCCAATTGATATTGATAGCACCTTCTATTGATATTGATTAGATTTGGACAAAATACTCGTATGTTCAAACAATGTTTTAGTTAGAGGTCAGCTAGGCGCTATCTATTACAACAATTTTGAATTAATATTTTGAAATATCATTGGATATTTCTAGTGCGTTAATAATATCAACAAACATTTCCATTTTAGATTTACACTTCACCGCCATTATGCCTGGTGTTTATACTACGATGCCAATTCGGACTACGATGGAGTGTGCGTACCTAGAAGAAACGGATTCTCTCGACTTAAAAACATAAACGTTGTATCCATTATGAAAAACCCGCTTAAAAAAAAAGCATTCCACCTTAATTAAAAAAAAAATTGGCAGTCATAGGAAGTGCCGATAGAAGTGAAAACTTATAACTCAGAATTTGATAGCTTACCTTGGAAACTAACGGATGTAACTGGAGGGCGTGGCTTCGCCATCTTGGCATGGCCATCTAGAAATGCGTCAGCATTTCCCATTGGCTGTTGCGTTTCTAGATGGCCATTTTCCACGCCCTTTCAGCATTTCCCATTGGCTCACCTGTTTCTAGATGGCCAATAGCCATGGTCCCGAGTTTACCCGAAGCTTTCTTATCATACCCGAGCGTGACGAATGAATTCAATTTACAGCCCACGAAAAATCTGTCTAGGCGCGCCTAAAGAAGATTTCACTTAAAAAAAAAATTATACTGTTTTACATTTCTCACTCAACATTATTACAGTATTTAGCCCCAAACTAAGCGGAGGTAGTACTATGAGAAACAAAACTAGCTCATACATACTAATATTATAAATGTGAAAGTTTAAACGGTTGGATGTTTTTGCTCAATAACATCGAAGCGGCCGAACGGATTGTGTTGAAATTTGGAACACTTTAATTACAGTAAAGTAAATACCTTTAAACGAGCAATTCTTGTACCTATATATATATGTATGTATATATAGAATCTGAATCTCGGAAACGGCGCGAACGATTTTGATGAAATTATGTATGCAGGGGGTTTCGGGGACGATAAATCGATCTAACTAGGTTTCATTTTTAAAAAACACATATTATGCGCGTTTTTAGACAATGAAAATCTGTCAATTAGATATTAGAATGCGAAGGTACATTTCGCCGCGTGACGTGACAGCATAATTGGCTCGGACGGGAAGTCGGGCGTTCCTAGCGGTCACGAATTATGAGCTGCGGGTTCGAATCCAGATGGGTTCTCTTTTTTTTCAAGTAAGCATTCTTTTTTTTAAGAAAATCTAAGAGTATCTAAGTATTTTTAGTACTTATTTAAACCGAGCAAAGCTCGGTGACCAGGTACTTACAGTAAAGTAACTAAAACGGTAACAGCGCGTGTACAGCCGCGGGACGTTGCTAGTACATAATAAACAAGTAAATCCCCAAACCTCGGAACATTTTCGGCAAATGATATAACGTACCCACTTAAACCAAAGATACGCAAAAAATCTATGAATAAAAAAACAAAAAGCGATCCGCGCCATCCTCAACAAATATTAAAATAAGCCAACATCCATTTTCCGAGCGGCTGCCCTCTCTACGAACAGAATCTAATTTAGGCTCACAAAGAACACTTAAATTTGCATATAATGCTTTCTAATGGACCCGAGCGCGGCTCTTTGACCGGTGAGGTATTCGAAACCTTTGCTAGATATTTATTAAATTTGGTTTTGTCTTCAGATAACGTTTTATTTACTTTACATTTATGTGAAGTTGTAGTATAGTGAATTGATGTACCTAAGCGGCGTTTGGATGGAGACATTGCTATAAGGTATACCTACGGTTGTTCGCTACATAAGTATGAAATAACAAGATATTAATTGTGTGTAAAATGTCGACTTACATTTATTTATTTATAATTTTTAATATTATAGAGAGACAGCATGAGCGAGATGCGCTTGACTGTAAATAACACAGCAATACCTGCCCATAACAACATTGCCGCGCCATGAACATGAAGAGTCATTGCCTAGCACTGTACTATGCTCGGCACTTACAGATGTAAGAAAACGTATCTCTATTCCCTGAATTTCTTTGGATATATTGCCTTTTAAACCGAACACAGTAACATACGTAGTGGTAATCAGGTGGACTGTGAAAAGAGTTGTTTTGTTAATTTCATCACTCTATGATATACATAAATAAAATAAAAATGCCTTTAATTTTCCAAAATAATAGATAGCATGTACACATTTAAAAACACAGATACCACACACATCACTCTATACAATGACAAATAAAAATTGGCAGTCATAGGAACTGCCGATAGAAGTGAAATAACTCATTAACTCATAGTATTTTACACACAATAACAATAATGATTATAACTCAAATTTGGTAGCTTACCTTGGAAACTACACGGGTGTAACCGAAGGGTGTCACCTTGCCATCATGGCATGGCCATCTAGACATGCGTTAGCATTTCCCATTGGCTCACGCATTTCTAGATGGCCATGCCTAGATGGCGAGGCCACGCCCTTTCAGCATTTCCTATTGGCTGACGCATTTCTATATGCCTAATCAGCAAGGTCCCGAGTTTACCCGAAGATTTCTTATCATACCCGAGCGTGACGGTAGAAATCAATTTACACCCCACGAAAAATTTGTCTAAGCGCGCCTAAAGAAGTTTTCACTTCAAAAGATCTAATTATTTTGTGACTAGTCAACACATCTGAATGACCCACTGACTGAAAGTTTATCGTGGTACTAACTCAAGTTCACTACCAGTTGCAAGAGACCCCAGTACTGGCCACGCTGGTTAGTACTAACATTTACACATCAACCCAAAACTTTTGACGGAAACTAGAAAGACGCTTGTTTACTTAAATGAAACTTAATCTCAGTCTCCACACGCGGACAGGGCTAAGTAACTGGGACCCTACTCCAGATGTTAGTCCTGTCACCCTCGCCGGGTGAACTGAAGCGGGGATAATGGGCATACTATCATATCACTCCACATAACTGTATACATATTATGTAGAGTAGAGGCAGAGGTTGGACAGAAAGCATAGAACTGCGTTCATAACTACTGTCTTCCGCTTTGAAGAGCAATGTTCCCAGAGAAATTACTGGGCTAAGAGATGAAACATCTTATATCTCCGGGTGACGAGCGCAGTGCGGTGGTAGGTAATGATTTGGACTCTTCATGTTACAATAGCTGCGTGTCACTGTGGTGTTATAGACAGGCATGTTGCTTAGTATAAGGCATATTTCCTGTTCGTCATGTCACTCTATACTATAAAGAAACATAACTTAAGCACTTTGAAAACATGTACCTACCTACCCAAGCTCCATCACGAATAATATAAAAATTTTGGTGAACATTCATTTCTCACACAACACCATCTAGCCCCAAACTAACCAAAGCTTCTGCTATGGAAACCAAATAGCTGATATAATCTTATACATAAAATTCTCGTGTGTCTCACAGTGTTTGTTTCCTTACTCCTCCTAAACGGCTTTACTGATTTTAACCAAATTTTATATGCATATTTTGTAGGTATGAGAATCGCCTACTAGCTATTTTTCATACCCCTAAGTGACAAGGGTTGTTCACTAAGGCAAAACAACGTTTGCGGGGTCAGCTAGTATAATATAGTTGTAAATCTTATATATAAAATTCTCGTGTCACAGTGTTTGTTTCCTTACTCCTCCTAAACGGCTTTACTGATTTTAACCAAATTTTATATGCATATTCTGTAGGTATGAGAATCGGCTACTAGCTATTTTTCATACCCCTAAGTGACAAGGGTTGTTCACTAAGGCAAAACAACGTTTGCGGGGTCAGCTAGTATAATATAGTTGTAAATCTTATATATAAAATTCTCGTGTGTCTCACAGTGTTTGTTTCGTTACTCCTCCTAAACGGCTTTACTGATTTTAACCAAATTTTATATGCATATTCTGTAGGTATGAGAATCGCCTACTAGCTATTTTTCATACCCCTAAGTGACAAGGGTTGTTCACTAAGGCAAAACAACGTTTGCGGGGTCAGCTAGTATAATATAGTTGTAAATCTTATATATAAAATTCTCGTGTCACAGTGTTTGTTTCCTTACTCCTCCTAAACGGCTTTACTGATTTTAACCAAATTTTATATGCATATTCTGTAGGTATGAGAATCGCCTACTAGCTATTTTTCATACCCCTAAGTGACAAGGGTTGTTCACTAAGGCAAAACAACGTTTGCGGGGTCAGCTAGTATAATATAGTTGTAAATCTTATATATAAAATTCTCGTGTGTCTCACAGTGTTTGTTTCCTTACTCCTCCTAAACGGCTTTACTGATTTAAACCAAATTTTATATGCATATTCTGTAGGTATGAGAATCGCCTACTAGCTATTTTTCATACCCCTAAGTGACAAGGGTTGTTCACTAAGGCAAAACAACGTTTGCGGGGTCAGCTAGTATAATATAGTTGTAAATCTTATATATAAAATTCTCGTGTCACAGTGTTTGTTTCCTTACTCCTCCGAAACGGCTTTACTGATTTTAACCAAATTTTATATGCATATTCTGTAGGTATGAGAATCGGCTACTAGCTATTTTTCATACCCCTAAGTGACAAGGGTTGTTCACTAAGGCAAAACAACGTTTGCGGGGTCAGCTAGTATAATATAGTTGTAAATACATACTTAATTTTTTTATAGAAGCAGCCAAGCACATTAAATATTTGAATTGATCACACAAATATTTACACTGCGTGGGAATCAAAATCATGACATACGGCATTGCAGGTAGACTTACTGTGAACTAAAGCACTAGGTCACTAGCCAATAAATTCTTTAATAAGATAAATAGTTAACTATGTTCAAAATTTCAACCTCATCTTTTCAGCCGCTCCGACCTGATTGAGTAACAAACATCCAACCTTTAGCATTTATAACATTTGTAGGATACTTTGCATCCATAATATCGTTATAAATCAGTATAAGTCGTCTTACAATAGTAGCTGAATCCCGGAAGAGATTTGAACCAGTAAGTAACCAGTAAGAACCACTCCGCGCACCCACTCCGGGTTCGATTCCCGCCACCCGACACCGCGGCTCGGGTTACGAACGAACGTCTGCGGAGAAAATACACTTATGCGAGTCTTACTAACCGACTACAAAACGAGGAGATACTCAACTCGGTCGTGTTTTTGTACGTATGCTACGCGAGAACTCCGTCGATTGTGGAGCGATTTTAATGGTTCTTTTTAACGTTCCGTAAAACGTAAAAACGGAACCCTTATAGATTCGTCATGTCTGTCTGTCTGTCCGTCCGTATGTCACAGCCACTTTTTGCCGAAACTATGATAACTACACTGTTGAAACTTGGTAAGTAGATGTATTCTGTGAACCGCATTAAGATTTATACAAAAAAAAGAAAAAAAAGAAAAATTAGGGTTGCTCCCCATACTGAGAACTAAAACTCAATTTTTTTTGCATCAAACCTACACGTGTGGGCTGTCTATCGATAGGTCTTCAAAAATGATGTTGAGGTTTCTAATATAATTTTTGTCTACACTGAATAATTTGCGCGAGAGACGCTTCCAAAGTGGTAAAATGTGTGTCCGCCCTCTAACTTCTAAAGTAAGAGAATGAAAAATCTAAAAAAAATATATGATGTACATTACCAAGCAAACTACCAACGAAAATTAATTTGAACTCAATCTGATGAGTAGTTTTTTTTAGTACGTCATAAATACACTATTATTAAAACTTCGATCAGAGTTACAACGAACTACAAGAACTATGTGTACTATGTATATTATGTTACTTGCTGCAACGGAACCCTTCATGGGCGAGTCCAACTCGCACTTTATTTGTTTAGTAGGTTGGTGCAGAGCAGACATGGTCCCAAATACATTTTATTGAAATCGGGGTTGCTGTTTTTGAAATAGGAACAAATAAACTAAACAATACTTAGTGACTTATTATGAAATTTAATTTGGTCGAGTGACTGGATGTAATTTTAAATTGAAGTCGGTTTTTATTTTTCGGAGAAAATACTTTAATATTTTGTATTTACTACTAACACAAATTAAATATAAGAGTCGCGTAAACGCCACGTAGTAATAAACGCCAGCATTCTGGTAACATGTCGCGTCCACCAAGCGCTCGGAAAAGTTTCTCAAAATTAGATAGATAGATAGATTTAATCTCATTGGTGCACGATGTTTTCTTTAATTTAATTTAATAAATACTAAACACCTAAATTACAAAATGTAATATCTCAGAAGTTTTCTAGTAGTGGTAGGACTCTTGGCAGAGTCCGCCTGTGGAAGTACCACACCTTTGCCAGTTACTCTACCGCCAAGCGGTAATGTGAAAACATTACTGTGTTCCGGTTTGAAGGACAATGTTTCCAGAGAAACTACAGGCCTTAGAGATATGTATAACATCTTAGATCTCTGTGTGGCGAGCGCAGTGCAATGCTTATTTGGACTCTTCATGTTTCAATAGCTGCGTGTCACTGTGCTGTTATGTGGCATGTCGCTTACCATCAGGCACATAAAAAAAGAAGTTTTATTACACTATCTCTATTTACAAACAAATCATTTCAAATAATAAACGTTACGAATTATAATAATTCAGACTCTTTTATATCCGTATCTATATTTGGTAACGTTCAGATATTTCCCAATAAGACCACCCAACTCTTCGAACGCGTTGTGTTTTGTTTATCATTATTTTATCATTTTCTTCAAACTGCGGGCGTTAATTTCGTCAGAGCACAATAAAATGATAATAAATAAGTTTGGTTGTACAGTTGCTTTCTTCTTAAATTCACGGAATCCGATTAAATTATATTTTTATGAACGACCTGTTTATGAGTTTTGATTCGATGCACGCTTAATAAACAAACTACTTAAACACAACAACGTATAATATAAATAGATTTACATATTATTTTAAGCTAGACTAACAGTGCCCCACGGTTTCACCCGCATAGTTCCCGTTCCCGTTATTTTCCTGGGATTAAAAGCAGTCTCTGCGTTATTCCATACTATAATCTATCTGTGTTCCAAATTTCAAAAAGATCCGTTTCGTCGTTTCAATGTCATTGAGCAACAAACATCCAATTTTTCGCATTTATAATATTAGTTGAATTGATTTTCTTGTTGTAACACTGTTTTCTGTAAAAAAGTATGCACATAAATTGTTTTAATTATGTTTTCACTTCTGTCAGCATTCTCGGAATGCCACTGGATTCTACTATCATACTTTGTTTGGTTTACCGCAAAAAGCGGAAGACACTTCTACTATATTTCGCACAAACTAGAACCTGAACCTTTCCGTAATTATGTTTACCGCACTCAAATCAAATCAAAACATGATTTGATTTGTTGTGTGCGAAATGTCCACATCCATAGTACAAATTTTTTTTACACAAAGTTTGGCCGTTAAGAACCATTTTTGAAGGACTTATATTACTCATATCCGCCTGGGGAAGTACCACACCTTTGCCAGTTATTCTACCGCCAAGCAGTAATGTGCAAACATTACTGTGTGCTCGTTTGAAGGGCAATGTTTCCAAAGAAATAACAGGGCTTAGAGATTTAACATCTTAGATCTCTGAATGACGAGCGCAGTTCAGTGCAGTGCTAGGTAATGATTTGGACTCTACATGATCCAATAGTTGCGTGTCACTGTGCTGTTATGTGGCAGGCATGTTGCTTACCATCAGACGCATGTCCTGCTCGTCTTTTCTTTATTAAAAAAAACTTTACATCAAAACATGCAAGTGAGTATTTATTGTATTGTTGCACTACAAAATCGTAACATCTTATCGTACATGTTTAATGACGTTATTTTGGCATAATATTATACACAAGTTTTTGTTTAAGTGTTGTTCTGTTGATGTTTCGGTACCACAACACGGTATACAAAACACTAAGTTTCAATCGTCTCGCTAACACATAAGTCTTGGTACAAGGTCAGCAATCAATACGTCTATCGCACGTCCATCAGCTGTCGAGGTCCTCCTTATATGGCATCTGGCTCGGGTGCTATGGCCACATCCGCGAGACCGGGAGTAATGCTGTTGAAGCATCAGATTGCTATCATTATGGTTTTTCTGACCTCGATATGATTAAGGCAATCGTCATTTAATTATTTATTTTACCATCGTATTTCAGATTGTTACTTATGCACAGTCATATAATAAATAGCATAAAATGACACAATTATGTTGGATTGAGTAATTATCATTTTATAAAATCCATTGCTCTATAAAATAAAATAAATATTGGTGGACAATTCACACACAACACCATCTGACCCCAAACTAAGCAAAGCTTGTATGATAGCGGCCACATAGCTGATATAATACTTGTATAATTTTAAATACATACTTATTAACTTATTATACATAGAAAACCCAGACACAGTGCAAACATTTGAATTAATCACACAAATATTTGCACTGGGTGGGAATCGAACCCACAACCCTCGGCTTCGCAGGTAGAGCTGTTACCAAATAAGCCACGAGGCCAGCCAAAATATGACTTTACTAATTAAATAATTCGATTTTTTCTTAACATATACTTCAAATACTCAGTGTTTTCATTTTAAGATTTTTTAGTCAGTGATAGTGATGCTAACTAAAAATGAAAGAATTAAAGTAATTGCGTACGTACATAAGTACAAACACACACATTTTTCATGTCACCTATCAAGTCACATTCATGTAATAATTCATTGATAATTAAGAAAATTACAAATGGCACGCAAATCCAAGTCCGCAAACGTACCGAGAATATTCTCGTCTCATGACGCTGCCAGATGTGTAAAACATTAGAATTACGCCATAAAAAAGAAAACTCAAATTACATTAAATAATAAAAGAAAATACACTTTCAAGCACTTCCTTTACTAAAAAAATTAGATTTTCCTAACACAATGTTCCGTTTCCGCTCAAATCGCGTTTAATCTCCTCGATACCGCTAAAGCAGCTCAAGTCAACAAACTGAATAAGTAAACAAAATTTAACTTAATTTCCTCTCTACAAAGGAAACTGAAAAACGTAAAATCAATAAAGCAAAGGCTCCATACCCACACAGAAAAACTTAAAATTCTGACCTCTATCAAAGGAAATAGAGCTGTATTGTGAGGACGCTAAAGTAGAGTTTCGTTCGGCGTTGCGTGAACACAGAATGGAATTTTATGCAGATTTCATATTCAATCTCCGATATGAGAATTTATTGCGTTCCTGATGGCTGTACCGATTTTGATTTGTTATTATTTGGAGTTATGGAGCTCGTGGGGCGGAAATGTTGGAATTTTACCGATTCTGTGTCTTTTGTCAACGTTTTACATTATCTTCATTCAACCCTTGTTTGTGACAAGCGTTGTTCTCAGAGTCTGACTATTAGACAAGGCTTAGCTTAAACTTGTCCACTAAAATATTGCGCAATTCCTTCTTTAAATTAAAATAATTGTATCCGCTGTCATAGTTCTAATCGTACTAGCATAAAAACATAAGAACCCCACTAAATGTTCCCACTGCTGGAATTCGGGGTCTTCTCTCGCAATGAGAGAGTCAAGGCCATAGTCCACCACGCTGGCCTAGTGCGAGATGGTGGATGTACCTGAAAAAATTCTAGGTACATATCGGTTTCCTCGCGATGTTTTCCTTCGCCGTTTTAAGTTAGCAGGATTACGCACATAATGTCTAAAAATACAGTCGTGTTCGTGGGATTTGAACCCGGAGGCTCCTGCCAACATTACATAAATACACAAAGTTTTTGTTTATTCATGGATGTTTGTTATTCTTTAAATCAAAAACTACAGAAGGGATTTGGATGAAATCTGGTACTTAGACAATAGTTTAAAGTAACATACAATACAATACAATACAACACAAAAACACTTTATTATACCACAAAACATTACAAAAAACAATGATTAAAGATAAGACAAAAACATTCTGGGCACAAAAGGCGATCTTATCGCTAATAGCGATCTCTTCCAGATAACCTTTTGGTTATTAGGACAAGGTAACAGATAAGGGCAGAGGTGTGGCATCTTTGGTACATAAACATGTAATAATTATACAAATAGAATAAATAATAGGTACTTACACATACATAAACTACATGGTATTGAGTACAGTACATAAATAGGTAAATATATCTATATAAAATAAATAAATATTATAAAATACACTAATTGTGATGAACATTCGCAGCGATTTACGTAACAAGGTTGTTACGTAACATACAGACTAATCTTTATCCCGAAAAATTTACGGGATCGAAAACCACGCGGGTGATACTATGTTACTACATACTAGTATTACATATTAACAAAGATCAGTCCACCCCTGTACAAGAGACCTTTACTAACAGCTCATTTATACAAGGTTGTCATATTACATTTCATACCCTTTGCACCTCAGTATCAAGACCCCCTCCCGTCCCCAGTATCTATTCATCTTGTCAGTATGAATGACAGCGCGACGGGCCGGAATCTGCTTATGAATATACTGAGTTATACTAACTGTTCTGAGTTGTACTAAGTTATTTGACGTTTTGATTAATGGCGCTAGTGGGGATTATGATCGTATTTGTAGGTTAGTTTGTCGTTTGTGAGTTATTAGCTTGGTAATTAGGACTGGGAAGGAGTAGTGGGGTGATCACATGTTTTATCTTTTGGCCGGTTCGTGAGATGTGCATTGACTACCTCACCTAAGAGCTACGAAAGAGAATAACGTGGAAATGGTAATTTAATACAGAAACGAGGCAGTGGTGGAAGAAGTGTCGAGATCAGTGTAAAAGTATATTAACAGCCTACTAAATGATTTATTGCTGGGACTAGGGGTCTTCTCTCGCAAGGAGAGAATCAAGTCAATCCATCAGACTGGCCCAGTACAGGTTGGTGGACGACACATGACTTCGAAAGTTTCTAGGTGCCTGTCGGTTTCCTCGTGATGTTTTCCTTCGCCGCTTTAAGTTAGCAACATTACGCACATGACTTCGAAAAGACAGTGGTGCGTGTGGGATTTGAATCCGGGGACTCCGCATCGGCAGACCAGACGTAACTAGAGAAAGATAAGAGTGATTTGAAATAATTGTAATATCCTCTAAAATATGCACTGCCACATGCATCTGCTCGTGAATGGAGACTGTTTCCGGGAGCTGGACTTCACACGACAAATGCAAATATGTATTTGTTTGTTGGGTTTTATTAGGTAGATTGTAACCTTCCTTGTGTTTTAGACTTACTGTTCTTCGTATATTTTTCTACCTAATTATTAATGAAAATCACAAATTCAGGGCATGTTTCACAAGAAAAAAATCGAATCTTTACAATTTTTTTTAACGTTCTTTATTTACCTATCTCCTGACTTTCTGAAATCGATGTCATTTCTAAGTGATTATAATAAGTCAACATTTCGCGATAGTCAACATAAATAAACCTCAATAGAAATGTTTCCCGGTCCCGTAAGTCCGCCCGCGTCCCGGTTTCCCGGCATCCCTTCGTCCCGGATATCATTTGCGGGATTGCGCGAGGCGTTAATTTTTGTAATCGTCCCGGGAGTGTTGTGGATCCCGCCCGAGACCGGACGTTGCTGCCAATTTGCCGTTCGGCTTGATTGCCATCGATTCATTGCTAAGTTTTGTTTTGCCACATCTCTGTTTGTGTAATCATCATCAGCCTATTATAGTCTACTACTGGGCATTACACTTATTTTATACAAATAAAAAAAAAATTGTCGCTGTTTTCAGGTAATATAAGATGATATAAATTATTCTAAAAGTTTACCCATACAAACTGACCTCTTCGAAGGGCATGCAATATGTCTGGCAAACCAATTATAATAATAACAGTCAGCCGATGAAAGTCTTCTTCTTTTGTGGCTCCTATAGCTCGCTACTCAAACTGATTCTGATTCTCAGCTTTATGTTGCCATCCACTGTCTGTGGTCTTATGTATATCGTCACTTCATCTAGTCTCAGGTTGTAATATATTATGTTTGCTGAGTCGCGGTGTCCACTCGAAATTACATTATATAACCTATGCTTTTACAAAATTACTGTGATCTGATGCCTTCTGGGAAACTCCGATTAGTAGGTGTAATAACTACCAATCATGTCACTGCATTTTAATTTTAAAAAAACACAAGGAAAGATCTCTACTCCTGACTAATACTACAAATGCGAAAGTCTGTGCACACCTATTATATTACGTATATCACAGCCACTTTTTTCCGAAACTATAAGAACTTATACTGTTGAAACTTGGTAAGAAGGTGTATCTATTCTGTGAACCGGATTAAGATTTTTACACAAAAGTAGAAAAAAAAGGTGTGTGCTTAAGACCACACGGTAGAAGTGAAATCTTAATTAGCTGATTTTTGTATTAGATAGGTATGTCGTATTATAATAAAATATTATGGATCGTATTAGTTGAATAAACGAGTAAAACAACCCAGAAATTAAAGTAAATATTTATTGAAATTTTATTTATATACAAAGTAGCTGTTACCCGCGACTTAGTCCGCGCGAAATAAATACTATGGTCACTCAGGCAGTACTTATTTGTATGCCCAGATTGTATACACATTTATGGTTAGTAAAAAAAGTGTCCATGTTCAAAAAGTTGTTGGCCGGGGCCGGCTTTTTAAAAGTTACTCCAACTTTGTATGCATTCACACGGTGCACCCCTATGATGCCCCTAAC
Source organism: Ectropis crepuscularia (assembly GCA_963693475.1). Lineage (NCBI taxonomy): Eukaryota > Metazoa > Arthropoda > Insecta > Lepidoptera > Geometridae > Ectropis > Ectropis crepuscularia. The sequence goes on along the minus strand of OY856350.1, from coordinate 28,977,940 downwards.
ATTTTCCGCAAAAAGGTTGGTGAGTGAAATAGGATTTTTGTTACCGACTTTCTCCTGTTCCGTCGATGCCACATACACTACACAGTCTCCATTACGATTTTCTCGGAATAGTCTCTTTCTCTTATAAAGGGGTTCCTTACCTCCGATTATAACCTCCGTTTTAAAAGTTTCGGAGCCGAAGTCGGAAACGAAGGTCTAATAGTAATCGGAGGTTCCGACTTATCGGTGTCGGATTCGAAGCAGCTCTTCCCTGGTAGGCACACAGTAGTCAAATCCGTCATCCGTCATCTATCGTCAGGTAATAATATGACAGTACCTGTCTTATGTTTTTCCACAAAATGGCAGCTCATGGTACGAAACACAATCTGATATTTATTAGAAAATGTGTAATGTAGTATTTGTTGTTGTAGCGACAATAGTCAGGTCTTTTGCCATCGTCACGCGTAAGACCACTCCGGTTTGAGTAGGGCTGGGACATTGGCGGTGGAAAAAAATGTTTTGTGTGTGAATTGTTCACCAGTATCTATTTATCTGGACGACGTAGTCATAGCTTCTTAAATTAGTCAAGTGAACTTTTTACTTGCCTAGAAATTAGTAAGTTGACGTGAAATGATAATAATTGAAGTCGGTTTTTGTTTTTTCGGATATTATAACCAAAGCAGACCGTTGTTTTTCTAAAATTGAATAAAATGTTATCTTACTAAGTATTATTATGTATATATTATGTAAAGGTTTGATTTGGTTGAAATTTGAAACACAGATAGTTTATATAGTCTCATATACTACCTATCATCTCGGAAAAGCATGGGCCCTAACGAAACAAATATTAACGACAGAATGACATTACCAATTAGATTGACATTTAAAACACACATGGTTTAGAGTCTTAAATATTACATCGGCTAATAAGTCTATCACCTACTACTAAGGATATCATCCTGTAAAAATGTACAAGTGGGTAAGTATCAGATCACGCACATCAGCTACAGACTCTTCGTAATCTTATATATAAAATTCTCGTGTCACAGTGTTTGTTTCCTTACTCCTCCGAAACGGCTTTACTGATTTTAACCAAATTTTATATGCATATTCTGTAGGTATGATAATCGGCTACTAGCTATTTTTCATACCCCTAAGTGACAAGGGTTGTTCACTAAGGCAAAACAACGTTTGCGGGGTCAGCTAGTGTATCCTATAAAATCCTACAAACTTAACACTGCGGCTATGTTCGATACTCCACAACCTTACTACGAGTGTGTTTGATGTTCCTTAAAATATAAAATAAGAAGTTGCTAAACTTGAATAAATATATTTTTGTGTGGAAAAATAAATCACTCTGTTTGTGTAATGACCACCCATCCAAACATTCGTAAGTACTACGAATGCACTAATAAGGTCGCAAGATCAACGTACGCGAACGAAGTAGCGGGTTCAGCTAGTGATTGAATAAAATGTTAATAATATAATTGGGAAAGTTCCTGCTATAAGGTGCGTATATTTATCTGTATGTATAGAAATTGGAAGTTGAGTATAGAGTTTATGGTAGACTTCCATGTTGTTTATGTTTGAGAGAATGAGTTAATTTCCTTATAAATATGATCTGACTCCCAATGACCTTGTGTTTTTCCTTTTCCAACCTTCTACACTACACTAGTATGTTCCCCTTTGTCGGTAACACGTCGTCTAAATCCGCTAAAAGGTTTTAAAAATTCGCCAGTTTCAGCGACAAAGTCGCTAAGGTGTCAACACTGGTTGCCGGTAGCGAGCAGCGAGAGAGAGAGAGAGTATCTATTGTCCCATGTCCTCCTCTAACAATTATCTTTCTCGGTCTGGCACGTTTGTTGACCACATTATCTTTCTCGCTCTAGCGTCCCGAGTTTACTCGAAATTTCTTATCATATCCGAGCGTGATGATCACGTGATCATGAATCCATTTCACAGCCCACGAAAATTCTGTCCATAGCGCGCCTAAAAAAGTTTTCACTTCAAAAACAGTACATTTTGGGGCTTTTACTCCTCTAAGCTGTAAAACCGATTTAGATGAAGTGTGGATTTACTTTAATGAGAAAAAAGGGTTTTAAAGGGGGAAAATAAGAGACGAAAGTTTGTTTAGAAGTTTCGTGATTTTTGAAGCTCGAAGCTTGAAACTTATTTTTTAGGGTTTTCATTAGATGCCTATAAATAAATACAACATTCAAAGTTTTTAAAAATCTTGCTCTTGAATTTGGAGTATGGGTATTGGGAATTTGGGTATTTGAAAAAATAAATAAGCGTGAAAAACTGGTAAAGCGCGGTTCAGTGGGGCGTAGCTAGTATACTAATTGACTGGCCTCGTGGCTTAGTTGGTAGTAGCTCTGCCTGCGAAGCCGAGGGTCGTGGGTTCGATCCCCACCCAGTGCAAATATTTGTGTGATGAATTCAAATGTTTGCACTGTGTCTGGGTGTTTCTATGTATAATAAGTATGTATTTAAAACTATATAAGTATTATATCAGCTATCTGGCCGCCATCACACAAGCTTTGCTTAGTTTGGGGTCTGATGGTGTTGTGTGTGAATTGTCCACCAATATTTATTATTATTTATTAAATAACTAGCTGATAATCATAAACTTATAATAATTGTTGCCATAAAGTTCGTAGTTGGTATTAACATAAAGAAATTACATTTCTGTGCACACAGACGTACGCAAGAAGTCCACAAAATCCCAGAAATTAAATATTAGACATTTTAAATCGTGCACATTTTTCAGTAGCGACTATAATTTTGAAAGTTGCGAACTTTCTACTTCCTTATTCTGTCCTTCCGCGGCCGCCATTAATATCAGCGGGCGTCCTCTCCGTCTTGCTACCCGCGCGCGCTGAGGAATCACTTCATACATTTTTCGTGAAATGTGGGTATTTTTATTTATTTAAATATTTGTTGGGGCAACCGTGTTCTTACTGGCGATATTTTGGGAGCTTTAGTTTTTTTGAAGCTGGACAAAGAGGGTTGTTTTCTGAACTGTTTGAAAAAATGGTCCCTGTACAGTTTAAAAAAATAAAAGAGAGTTCTCACAATATTTTCTAGATTCTACCTCTATATGAGTGATAAGCAAGGCATCCACCTGATGGCAAGCAACACGCCTGCCCATTAGAGCATAGGGAGAATACTCTTACATATCATCATCAGTCTATCAAATAATAGTTCACTGTTTGACGTAGGCATATCCCATGGATAGCCATATGACATGGTCTTTTGCTCTATTCGCATCTAATACTAGGTATATTAGCGATAGGGTAATTTGGACTTCAAGTATTTTAATAACTAAGCTTTTATATTGGCTTTGAAGTAAATAAATATAATTTGGCAGGAAATGCGCTAAAACTTGAACTAATTAAGCAGTGGCCCGCTGCAGGCACATTACCGAGGCGAGCCCGGCGAGACTCCTCGCAGCTGTTTCGTTCATTTCGCTGCCATTTTGGGTAATTTTGCTGCGACGCCATTAAATGCTGTTTATAGATCTTTGATTTTTAGAACTTTATGACTGTACTAGCAACGCCTCACAGTTTTAACCGCGTAAAATATCTGTGTTTGTATTTTCCCAGGATTCAATTTAGCTTGTATATATTCCGGGCTATTATCTACATATGTACCAAATTTCATCAAAATTCCTTCAGTAGCCTTTGAGTGAAAGATTTATAAAAACCCATACATATCAAACTTTTGCATACACAATATACCTAGTATACCTTTGCATGTCAGTTTTTAGATTTTTTATCTTTCCATCTATAATTGTCCTTATCGAGTAACTATCTTTATTGCGTTTTACCCGCGGGATTCCTGTTACTCTCCCGCGGTGAAAAAAAGGTTAAATGCTATTCGAGACTATAATCTGTATTAGAAATGGCAACCCGATCGTTCCAACGCGATTGGACATCGAACGTTCAAACATACAAACTTTAGGATTTATAATATGAGCTGAGTTTGAACTCAATCTTGTTAAATATTTTACTTTAATAGCCACGGTGGGCTAGCTACGAATTATGGTGTAATTAGGCCGTAAAGCCATAAAAAATATGAATTTACTACAAAAAATAATGGATTTGAAGTCTTAGCTTTGAATCCTGCTTACTCTGAGTTTTTTTCTACAAACTACTGCTACTGCTACGCTACTGTTTTAACAGTAAAAGATAAAATGGTGAAGAAACTAGTGTAATCTAAAAAGACATGGGTGGAAATCGAACTAAGCTAGATATGAAAATATCCTTCGATTTCCGTACACTGTATTGTTATAGTTATTTATATCTTCAATATTTCCACGTATATGTATGTTAAAAACACAGTTTCTGCCCGTCGTTCTCGGGACCTAATGCGACAGCGGATTGACGCGCCTCCACCCAGTCTAGCCCGGCGACGGTGTGCTCGTACCTAGCCGCTGTGGTTCCGAATGTTTCACGTTTTGGTCTTTTGTAGTTACGAGGATTTAGTGTTGGATGACGATTTATCATGGTGAATGAAATGTGGTTAGGATACGTCTTGGAAAGTGCCAATTTTTAATATAAAACAATGCTTTTATGTAATGTTTGTTCCAGATTTTTGTTTCATTATTAAGCTACCATGCGATTTCAGATAGAGTGCGTTTACCTCAATGTCAGGTCGAATTTAAGTTAGAGATTCTGTCCATCGGGAAAACCTACTGAGGCAAGACATTCTACAGTTTAGTTTGCGGATTACGCTTGACCGCTACTTCGTTTGACTGTAACCATGATGAGGTCTGCGTAATCTGCGTTACATTCATTGTCGACTTGAAGACACGATTATGAAACCTCTGAGGCAATGTTTTCCACAATCTTAGCTGTATGGACGAAAGTAGCATCGAACCTCACCGCACGAGTCTTATGAAAGTCAAACATGAAACAGTGTTACCTAGTCGAAATCAGAGTCATGCATAAAAAAATGAATCAAAGTCTTTGAAAATTATATTCTTGTAATGATTCCCACTTATAAAGAATCTAGCCTATGCCTGTGTAAGCCCGTCTTTTCTCAGGCTCTAGCCAATTGCACTTCCAAATTAAGTGTAATTGGTTCAGGCTTGAAAGCGTAACAGACAGACAGACAAAGTTACTTTCGTTAGCAGGGATTCTCTCGACTGCTCGGTGTTCTGAAATCTGTTTTTAGGTAAATTAAACTCAACTGTCAGTTCCCCGCAGTTAATCTCCGGCATAAATATTATTGTTGGTGTTAATTGTTTTGTATAATCTGAGTAATTGAACTCTAAGATACACAGAACTATAAGTTAGGGGCAGGTAACCCATTTGCATTTGTAAAATACGAAATTTGCTCTTGATAATAAAAGCGATTCGTGTGAAATATATTTCTACGTCATTATAGGCCACCCTTATCCAAAAAAATGCACCGCAATGACTTTAAAAAATGGGCGACCATCCCAAGACATGAATGGAATTATGGCCCTGATTTTTTACTTCTAAGAGAAAGCCCTGAGTCCCAAAAGTTCGAATCTAGCCCTTTAAACTTAATAAGTATTTAAAAAAAACTACGCATATTTTTCTGGAAACATTATCCTTTGGCTAAGATCACAGTAATACTAAGATTTTGTAGATAATATTACTACAAAGTCGTTAAAAGTATTTTTATTCGAAAAAATAAGATAAATCGTTTTGAGACTGACGGTGTATCATTTACAACAAACGTTTATTGATACCTACGGAACACTGTAAGCCTCGCTTATTAACTTTGTTCGCTAATATTTACTCTGTACACAAACAAAATGTATTTAATGAGAAGATTTCCAAACAAAAAACATATATTTTAAACGAAAATAGCCCTTATGTATTTGAATACATAATCATGTTTATTTATTGAATTAAAAACACTTTTTTTTAATGATTTGTCAAGGAAACTTCCGTACGTTTGACTTCGTTTGACGAAACATACGCAGCCCACTTAATATTCCCACTGCTGGCACTTGTGGTCTTCTCACCCACACAAGAGGATCAAAACCATAATCCACCATGGTCGCCAAGTGCGAGTTGGCATGATGCATGACTTTGAAACATTAATGAATTATGCCGCTTTTCCCGCGATGCTTTCACCGTTGAAACAGTTAACACTGGCGAGTTGATTACTAATTTGTACACATGCTCTTAAATAAACACTGAGAAGTGCAAGCAGGACTCGAGCCTACAACCTCACGATTGAGAATTTACCGTTCTACGTTCTACCCACTAAGCCACAACGGCTTCATAGAACGTCGTTATGACAAATCTAGCTTCATAGCTTCTAGAAAGGAACAGTCACCAAAAACTCAACCCTATAGTAGACTATAAATTTGAACAAAATCTATGGGCCATAATGGCGTACAAAAATCAAAGGAGAAAAGATCGAGGTTTGCAACTCCCCCTCTTCACTTGCACTCAGTTGGACAGCTTACAAGTGACGGCATAGTGCCAAATATTATTCCTTTATACCCTTCTATCATCTTACATAGGTCTCCTGGTAGTTCATATCACCCACAAACTTTGTTCACTGGCGTGCAGTCTACTAGCTATTACAAGTAATCGTTCCACCTTACTGTCCCAATTTGTGTTTGACAGTTGACTAATAAACGGGACACTTGTACCCGGACACAATCCCGGATAATCCGACGGGACAGGTTAATCCGGGACGGTGGGCCAGCTACTTCGCTCAAAGTCCCTGTAAACGGTTTTAAAATTGTATTTTTATGTAAATTGCTGTGTTTCCGTTTAGGTGTATTGTTGTTTTTGAATTTGTATAAAGATTTGTACAAATTTTATTTATGCTGTACAAAATCAGAGTAAAATCTGTAGTAATATTGTAAAGCTGAAGAGATTATTATCAGGAACTACTGAAACGATTTCAAATATTATTGCACCGTTGGATATGAATATGATCCCTAGGCTATATCTACATTATTATGTACCGCGGGCGCAGCCGGGGCGGGACCGCTAGTTTTTTGCTTTTATTAAACTTATTCATTGTCGGTTTTAAGACAGATTAAATCAATCCTAGGTTGTAATTTACTTTTCACGACAAAATGTAATTTAATGTCGACGTGTTTAATGACGTACTTTGAAACTTAATTTATTTTCAAAATTGACATAACTCTGCTTTTAAAAATATCGATATCGATAATAATTGAATCTAGAAATTTGAGAAATTTGAGATTAGCAAAAATTATGAAGATGTTTGTTATGTTGTAACAAATGTTACAACATAAGTAATCCCATGCGTTTTTATGTAGGAAACGAAGATGTGATCTAAGATGGAACACACTTGCTCCTCAAGCAACCGTTAATTACCTTATCTTGAAGATCCTCAGATTGTACATGCAGTTTAATGGAAAATGCGCAAGAGCATCGTAATGATACCTTAGAAAAAATATATTAAGCTGCTATCATTATAGACTAGCAGAGTCCCCCGGGCTTACCTCGAGGTAAAAAGTAGCCTATGTGCAATTCCAGGCTATAATTTAATTATTTTGCAAATTTTAACTCAATCTATCGTTACGTTCCGGCGTGATTGAGCAACAAACTTTGACATTTGTAATACTAGTAGCATTAAGTAGGTATAGCTGGATGGATGACATTTCCGTCTCTTCCAAATGAATCATTTTAACTGTTCTTTTATATTTCCAAGGAGCTAAATAGCTTTAATGCCCTCTCCCCGGCTGCAGTGATCTGCAGGCCGGCGTCATTACCACGAGCGGGTTAACAGCGTCGTTTGACGCGCCGTTAAACGCGCGGTTAGCGCCTCGTTAGAGTTTCACCGTCCACCGGGTCGGCTGGTTGGATGGATGAACTCTGGCGGTTTGACAGTTGCGTGAGAGCTCTATTTTGAGGCCTGTGTTATGTTTATAATATGAGACCAAATCGCGAAAGTTTAAAAACTGTATATTTGGTTAAAAATTTTGCTAGGTCATTATTAATTATATTTGTTTTTATGTACTTATTTACTAGAAGCACCTCCTGGTTTTATCCGCGTAGTTCCTGTTTCCATAGTTTTTATGTAGTAGTGCGTTAGTCCGGACTATACTCTAATTGTTCCAAATTTTAACTCGATCCTTTAAGTCATTCTGATGTGAATGAGCGAACGACATCCGAATATCCGTAAATTTACAGTTATAATATTAGTATGATGGAAAATATTGCAGCAAAAACAGCTAAAAACCAAACTCCGATCCGCCCTTCTACCGCCTAACTATATCGGCTTTGGCTTTGCTATTCCTGTCTCTATAATTTCAAACTAAAATAAAAGAGAGAACAATATCAAAGCTATCCAAAACCTAAATAACCAACATCGACAAACGGTTCGACCCAGACAAATGTGGCGTGACGAACTAGAATCGCACGATAGAAACTGGGCCACCAAAGCCGTAAATCGGTCTATCTGGAAGGATGAAAGAGAAGCTTTTGCCCAGCAGTGGGACAATCTAGCCTAGTAATAATAAAAAAACATCAAAGCTTATGACCGTTTTCCTTAGACGATATACCCCCTCGTTAGAAAATTAAATGAAGCCAAATCAAATCTGCAAAACAAGCAGCCGAGCAAGAAACAGTGCAACTCTAAACTGCACGACCGACGGCCACGACCGCGCGGGAACTGTCAAAACTACAACTCGGTGCAACTACGACCGAGTAAACTTAACTACAGCGACACGATTTGCTACTTACTATTTACACTATCCTACACATTTTATAAATGCGACAGTTTCGCATGTTCCAAACATGTTTGTTACTCAGTCACGTAATAACGGCAGATCAGTATTCAAAATTTATTCTACTGATCCGTGTAGCCATTTGGAGGGAGAGAGTTAATTGTTACAAACTTTTTAAGTTAACGGATTACTCACGTCAATCTATTGTCGGATTCTCAATGCTGAGCCTCGAAGCCTTCTCTCTCAAGGAGAGAGTGAAAGGCAATTTATTTATTGAAACAAAATCCACAGCCCTTAAAAAACAGAGTTTAAGTATCTTACAAGCTATCTTAAGGCCAATAATGGATTTACATTTTATAATTTTACTATAAAAAAAAAACACTGTGCAGTTACTGAACAATAAAACAGTGGGTCAAAATGAAATTAAGAGCAAAAATATACAAACAAAATACTGGTAAACAGCAAAAACACCATGTCAATTTGTAAATATGTGTGTGAGTGTGCAAGGGTGGGTGAGGGTGTGTGAGGGTGTGTGTGAGGGGGTGTGTTTTGTATGAGTATGCGTTTCCCTTATCAATGTCTTATAGTTTGCCCACCTACAAGTTGGAGGATGTCGCATATTGTCAAAAGGTATCTTTCTTGATACACGCCTATTTACATGCCAATTTACATGCATTCTCATTTCCTTTCACCGTTGAAGCCAGTAAGGCCCGGTTCACACGACGCGGCAGCCAAACGCGCCCGCGCGCGGGCGCGGCGCCGCGCCGCGTGACGGTTTTGTTTCAATACTCACGAGACCGCAGGTTTTCGCGGTTTCTGCTCCGGAAAGCTACTGCGCAAGAATCGCACGCAGCCACGCGGGCGCCGCGCGGCTGCCGCAGCCGCCGCGGCCGTAAACCGCGTCGTGTGAATTGAATTCAATTTTATATGGAAATCTGCCGCGCCCGCGCGCGGGCGCGGTTGGCAGCCGCGCCGTGTGAATCGTCTCTAAGTATCAACAAACTTTTACATCTGTACTGGGAAAAATATATATAGGTGCAAGCGAAACCTATGATGATCTAAATTTTATGAAATTCGTCATTCTATATTTTATGATCAGATCCCAAATTAGTTTTATTATTGCTGATGACAGTTGGTAAAGTTGACGATATATTATGTAGTAAAATATCGTGTCGTCAAGTGTAAGTAACGCAGCTACTACTGAGTACATCTGGGTACAAAAGCTCGTTAAGCACTGCAAGCGGTACTGTCGCGGACAGAGTGTCAACCTCGCTGAACCGTTTGCGAATATGAGATTTGTGTGAATGTAATTTGCAATAGAAAAGTTTACCGTGCAGGTTTTGGTTTTATGACGCATTCGGGTTGTGTGATGGAAACTAGGTGTTTGTTCGTCGCTCAGTGCATTTGTTTAGTTTTTTATAGAGCGAAAAGACGAACAGGACATGTGCCTGATGGTAAGCAACATGCCTGCCCATAAGAGCACAGTGACACGCAGCTATTGAGACATGAACAGTCCAAATCATTACTTAGCACATCATTGCGCTCGTCACCCAGAAACATAAGATGTTTTATCACTATGTTCCGTAATTTCACTGGAAACATTTCCCTTCAAACCGGAACACAACGCGATATTTGACGTTTACTACTTAGCGCTAGAATTACTGGCAAATGTACGCCCTTATGCAGACTCTGAAAATAGTCCTACCATCACAATATAGGTATAATTTGCAATAGGTTTGTGTGAATGTAATTTGCAATAGAACTGTGCAGATTTTGATTTTATGACGCATTGGGGCTGTGCAACGGGAAACTCCGTGTTTGTTCGTTGTGCAGTGCATCTAGACTACGTCTCTTATTCACAGAGCTGGTACTTTTTGGGTAGATTTTTGAATAAATCCGCAAACAGTGTAGGACGCCCTGAGACTAGGTAGACAGGCGATTTACGAAACGCTGATGGCACTTGGCGCTAAAGTGGAGAAACGAGCTAAGTGGCGTATTGTTGGAGATGCCTATGTTCAGCAGTGAACAAATGTGAGCTTATTATGATGATGATTGTTGTTTTTATAAAATGATTTAGTTAGATAAACCCGTAAAATTAATAGTTCGGTGAAATGATGCAAATGAATTGGTAAAGGTGATATCTCTCAGCCGTCATAGGTATCGAGTTGTATCGACAAAAACAACACGAGCGTATCATCAGCTACTCTGCAAACCGTCACCGGCCGCGCCATGCGGGCGATAAACGCAATCGCTTTCAGCTCAGCATTTAGTATTCATACATTTGTCTGTATGCGAATGTGTAATTGATCGTGTTTTAAAGTACAATCTTTAGCAGCATGTAGCACTTTTTCGTTGGGAATGTTCTTTAGATTCCCTGATCCCTGACATGCTAATGTACCGGCGTTAATAAACGTCAAGTTCGAAGTCTAAAGCCTGATTTACCTCGACTCTTCATTTTGATGTTTATAATATTACTAAGATAATGTAAATTATTTATCATTTCCCACATGTCAGTGTGTGTGTATATTGAGCAAATGGCTCAATGACGCGATCTAAAAATGTATGTAGTTCTTGAGGTTCACTAATGTTTCACAAACATTTTTTGACAAAACATCACTTTAAAACCAACGAATCGTATAATATTCATTGCAAAAACTTTACAATACAAAAATGTTTCATTTTACAAACAACGTTTCGCATTATATTTATTTCAAAAATACCTTACATCAACAAATGTTTTATTTTACAAACCATCATTTTATAACCAATTGGATGGCAAACGTTTCACTTAGACAATGTATCGAATGACATTTAGTTTTTTGTTAATTTTTCATTTCATAAATTATACTTTTTACAAATTTAGCATTTACCAAAATATAATTTTTAACAAATATTTTAAAAGTACCCGAAACATTGTTTATGTAAATTATCAATTCTGATTTGGTTCTGTGATTTACTTTAGACTACTGCTCCGATTAGGGTCTATCACTGAAATTTGACTCCGGGTGGGCTCCCGCCAGAAGCTCTGCGGTCAGCCCTGAGTGTCGCTTCTCCATACTCGGCCTGCGCTCCACTACGGAGGTCGCCGTCTCGCTTCGCTCGCCACCTCCCCCCTTCGCTGCGCTTGGTCTCGCATGGCTCGCTCCACTCAGGACCTCCCTTAAGCTTCTGGCTCCCGCATTTTTATATACACTCTAGGGGTAGTAGCGACAAGACTAGGTGGAGTCGGGGTGCTCCGAGTTGGATTTGAGTCCTAAGTAACCTAATCGTACCGGTGTGGTTACTTAGATATTAAAAAAATACAATGTAGTGTTTATGCAATTTAATAAATGTTTGTTTTATAAATTGCGTTGTTTCCCAAACAACACATTACAAAATGAAAATTTGTCAAGCGTTGGTTTTATTTTTAAGCATTTGGTAGTTAACAAAAATATTAAAAGAATCGTTTGTCAAATAATACATTATGGAATGAATATTTGTCAAATAATCCGTTTGAGATATAACCAATTTGTTACATATTTTTTTGTATAATAATCATTTCACTACCCGTGAGTTTGTCTAACGTTGGTTATCACATGTCGGTTTGTGAAAAAAAGTTTTTCAAAAGAACGGATACCAGTTCTTGAGCAAAATCTTTTGCATTTTCAAATTTTTGACGTTAGTGACGTCAAACAAACTCAGGTATAATATAATTTTACCTAAAAAACAAAGAATTCAATTAAAAAAAAATCACACACTCGACCAAATTTCATAAAAAATCATCCAAACCTTCGCAAATCGAGGTATATGAAAGTAAATTTTAGTGTTTTGTTCATATTTCAAAAACCAGACCAAATCGGTCCCGATAAATTTATATGAGACCAGCTCTGAGCTGTTATCTACTAAACAAAAAAAAACATCATAATTGATACACAATTGCGCGTTACATACATATAAAAAACGTTCAACCGAATTGAGAGCCTCCTTTTTTAGGGTCGATTTAAAATCGAGCTTAAGTCTACTTCAACGACACGTGGATTACTCCCAGTAACCACAAACTGCAGTATTTATATAATTAGTGAGATTACTAGACTCCGTGTTAACAACGGTGCTACAAAGAGAGATCATTTAACCGGGACGCGACACGCTGTCCCGGATTAACCTGTCCGCATGGGATTATCCGGGACTGGAGCGTCCCACTTACAAGTGCACCGTCCCGATGGTTGCTGATGGGTAATGAAAGTAGTTTTGAATGAAAACAGACATAGAATGCTAGTTTTAACCGACTTCAAAAAAGGAGAAAGCTCTTAATTTGGGATGTTTTTTTTTATATGTAACGCAACAGCTCCGCCAATTGTAAATAAATTCTGATGGTTCTTGTTATGTTTGGTAGATTATACGTAGTTCAGAGGTGGTCCCTTATGACTTTAACCGACATAAGTTCTGCAGTTTTTGAAATATCAACATACATAATTAGCACAATTACTAGAACCAATGATAACAAGGGTGCCACAAATAGTGAGCGTTTGACCGGGCCGCGACCCAATGTCCTGGATTAACCTGTCCGCATGGGATTATCCGGGATTGGAGCGTCCCACTTACAAGTGCACCGTACCGTTAGATGCTGAATGAATGAAATTTACTTGTTTTGGAATATACTAAGTGTCCCGCGGTTTAGCCTGCGTAGTTCCCATTCCGGTTATTTTTATGAGATAAAAAAAGGTATGTTTGCTACTCCAGACTGTAATCTAACAGTGTTGCAAGTTTCAACCTGATTAGTTCAGCCGTTCCGACGTGATCGAGCAACAAACATTCGAATATTATTAGCACAATTACAAATGCAAGTAATGACTAGCAGCAGCCCGCAATTTTTCCCGCCTATTCCCGATCATGTCATTATTCCGGGATAAAAAGTAGCTTATATAGGTATTCTTCCAGAATAGTATTGCAAATTTAAGCCAAATCTGTTCACACGTTGCGACATGATTGGGCAACGAACATCCAAATATCCAAACACGTTTATAATATGAATAAAACTATACGTCTATTATACGCAGACGACCTTAAAGTCTTTTCTCAAATCAACAATATCAGAGACGCGGAGATCCTTCAGTCTGATCTAGATGTTATTTACAGATGGTGTGAAGTTAATCGTATGGTTTTAAATATTAATAAATGTGTAATGATAACGTTCACAACTAAAGTTAATAAAATACTGTTCAATTATAAAATTCAAAATAATATGTTAGAAAGAAAGACTGTTGTAAAGGATCTTGGCATTTTGTTGGATGAAAAAATGACGTTTCGCAATCATTATGATCATATAATTAGTAAGAGCACTAAACTCCTGGGCTTTATTTCTCGGATTACGAATAAATTTAAAAAACCTACAAGTTTTTTAAATCTTTACTATGCCCTAGTACGGAGTGTTCTAGAATATAATTCTGTTGTATGGTCACCACATTACGAAGTGCATAAGAGGCGTATAGAACGAGTACAGAGCAAGTGCTTAACCATACTGTGCTACAGGCAGGGGCTGCGGCGCCAATTGCAATCTTATCCCGACAAACTTGCTAAATTTAAAATGCAAACTCTTGAATCTAGACGTGCTTATAATGAATTTGTCTGCCTCTTTAAGATATTGCATGCTCATATAGACTCCCCCACTCTTCTCTCCAGTATCAACATTAACATCACCCCTAGAGCCCGTGACTATCATGCTAGGATTTTTTCGTTGCAGGTTTACACCAATAATACGTCATTTTATAACCCTATAGTGAGAATGTGTCGCCAATATAACGAAATTCATAAAAAATACCACGACACAATTGATGTATTTCATAACAAAATGTATAAATTTAAAAATGAACTTAGGAAGATAGTATTTACGCCATTTATGTTCGCTAAATTTAAGCTGCTAGTAGATTATAATATGACAAATGAGGTAGATTTCCCCACGCGCACTACCGCCACTTCCTCCACGAGCTTAGACCATGTTTATTCGACGTTGCCGGGATGCTTGGTGGAGACCACGCCCGTCGTCACTAATCTCAGTGACCATGTCGCAATAAGATGCAAGGTGTCGAGCAACATGTGTAGTCAATCGCAAATTCCTCGATACGGGCGGGGTTTCTCGCAAGCAAATCGGGATAACTTCATATTAGCGCTAGAAAGCGTCGATTGGGCCGAAATACGGTCACTACGTAAATCTGCGGACGAGTTGGTGACTTCCATTATAAACATAATTAAAAATAAAATTGACATTTGTTTTCCGTTAAAAAGAATGATCAACAAAAAAGCTGACTCATCGTGGGTAACTCCCGATGTAAAAAATTATAAAATTTTATTATTTGACATTATCGAAATTTGTAAATTGTATCCGAATAATAATAATATTGAGATATTGATTTCGGACATGAATGAATATTACAATAAGTTAACCAGAAACGCTAAATCTGCATATTACACTCGTGCATTATGTAAGAGTAATAATCAGTCCAAGGCTGTGTGGGCCATTGTGAATAAAGAAAGGGGAAAATACAATTCCCCTTCCCTTGACTTTACCGACGTCCTTAAGGACTCTAGCGGACAGAAGTTTCTGTATAAAAAAGCAGCTTTGAATGAAATGAATACACGATTCGTGCAGGCGGCGGCCGCGGCCGGCGCGCCGCGCGCCGACGTCGCGCTGCGCGCGGCGCGCCCGCCGGCCGACCGCTCCCTGCGCTTGCTGCGGTTTACTGCGGACGAAGTGCTGCGCATTGTTACTGCTCGTATCCCGGCAAAAGCATCTAAAGACATTTATGGAGTCTCAATGATGCTTATAAGAACTGCAATATTTTCACTTGCTCCAATATTGGCGGAATGTTTTAACTGCTGCATGATGGAGGGAACTTACCCGACTGCAATGAAACTAAGCAAGATATCTCCGCTGTATAAGGGGAAGGGGGGCCGTGAAAACGTCGACAGCTATAGGCCCGTCGCAATAATACCAGCGGTGGCGAAAGTGTTTGAAAATGGTATTAGCGATCGCCTAACCGTTTTCCTGGCATCCACGGCCGCTCTCTCCGACCGCCAGTACGCGTACCGGAAGGGTTCCTCGACGACGTCCCTAACGCGGGATGTTATATCTCGGGTGCTACAGGCCCGGGAAAAAAAACAACAGGTGGCGATTTTATGCTGCGATTTGTCGAGGGCGTTTGACGTTGCCGACCGCGACCTACTCGCTGCAAAGTTGCAGCACTATGGCGTGGGCGGCGCGGCTCACGCCTTACTAACAGATCTCATGCTGGGCAGAAGCCAGACTGTAGTAGGCTGCGGAGGCATGGAGAGATCGGACATCCTGAGTACGGAAATGGGAGTCGCTCAGGGATCTTCGGTTTCGAACATACTGTTTTCTTTACTCCTGAACGATCTTCCGGAAGCCGTGACGGAGGCCGAAATTTACATGTACGCTGACGATGTTGCTGCGGTGGTTACGGCGGTTTCTCTCGATCTACTGGAGCGGAGATTGCATGAGGTGGCCGGTCAGATGGCGCGGTGGTTCAGCATGAACGGACTCGTACTAAATCTGACCAAAACCCATTTTGTGCATTTCTGTCTATCGGGTCACAGGACGCGACAGTTGACAGTCTCGTTGGACGGGAGTAATGTGTGTCAAACGGACGTCACCACTTTCCTGGGATTCGAAATAGATCGGGGCTTAACATGGGAAAACCACATCAATAAATTATGTGGCAAACTGGGTGGTGCGTGCTTCGCTTTGGGTCGTATCGCCAAAATTGTACCGATTGAGGTAGCTAGAGGGTGTTACTTCGCCACGATCCATTCCCTTATACAGTACGGAGCTGAGATGTTCGGTCGGGCCGCGGACCGCGGTCGCGTGTTCAGGCTACAAAAGCGTGCAGTCCGTGCTATAGTGGGAGTCCCACAGGATAAATCTGCACGGCCCTTATTTAAAAAGTTTGGGATATTGACGTTGCCCGCAATAGTCATTTTCCAAGTCGCGGTTTACGTCAGATCAAACTTAACTCTGTATAATGTGCTTAGCAATGAAACACGCAGTAAGGGCAAGCTCTCTGAGGTACGGCACACGATGGAGAAGTCTGCCAGATCGACATACGTCATGGGGCCGACAGTCTACAATAAACTTCCAGAAAACGTCACTTCTGCGTCCACAATGGGAAGCTTTAAATTGCGTTTAAAACAGTGGCTTATCGAGCAGTCGTTCTACAGCTACGAAGAATTCGTTCAATTGAAATGATTGTAACTTAAGTTTTTAGACATTAACGTTAAAATGAATGATTTAATAATTTATTATGTATTATTAATTTATGTTGACATTGTGAATGTAAAAATCAATTGACATTAATTAATTTAATATTTAAATTTTCGTATTATTAATAAACGAGTATACTGTAATATTAATTACTATATAAGATGTTGCAGTAGGTACACAGTACCTACACAATACACATGATTGTATATAATTAACCAATGTTTCTGACTTGTAACAAATGTTATCAATAAATGATTATGATTATGATTATAAAGTCGATTTTCATTATTATAAAGTTTTCAAATTATAAAGTATTTCTTGGTTGCATTTACATATTTTAGTTATGTTATAGTTTTAGTTGCATGTAGGTATGAGTTAAGTTAAAGTTATTGATTTATAATTATTTTATGTATTTAATTTAGTGACTGCCTCAATATTCTAGTTAAGTTGTGTGTGCATGCTTTGGATAACAGTTTAGAACATCACAATATTATAATTTATCTGTTATTTAACATTAACTGTAATCTGTTATGTACGCCTAATTAAATAAATAAATAAATAAATAAATATACGTATTTTTATATTTATTTTGTGTTTTGTGATATGGGCATCTCGCCATTTAAGCTTTGAAGCTTGCAGTTTACAGTCCAGAGGCTCAGGTCAAACGTTATCATGTCAGTGAGCAAGTTGGTCGCTTCAAACCCAGCCTCTTACATAAACTGCGCTAAAATCAATCCGTTCTGTAGTATAAGGGGTGAAACTGCAAATACCTTGATTTTATCAAGAATTATTACTGATTTTATCATTTTAGTTTATTTTTTACCCGACTGAAAGAAGGGTTATGTTTTCGCGCGTATCTTGTATGTTTGTAAATATCTTTATTCCCACTTATCTTCCAAACGGCTGTATGGATTTTGACGATTCAGATATCGTTAGATTTGTCTTAATTGCCCAAGTGTCTTTAGATAGGTAGTAAATTTAAAAAAGCAACATAATCGAAATTTGATGCAAAATTGTAAGTAGCTAATAAAAATATTTTTATCAAGCATATCGAGTAGGGTATCAAAATAAAGGGAATTTAAAGACCATTACAAATATGTACATATGTTGTGTAGTTAAATGTCATTTGGAATAATTACAAGCATTTTAATTCAATCATTCGAATATATTATTTGTTTGCAATGCCTTCAGATGACGCAAGTTTTTTAAAAGAAGATTGATGATTGATTGATGGTGCTATTGATAACGCATTAAACAAAACACGAACGAAAATAATAATTGAAATAATAATCTTAGTTATAAGTACACGCCATCAAGAGTACCTACTTACCAATATTTTTTTGCTAGATTTACAAAGGTAATAAAACAACACGGTTTCGTTCATTGGAGACTGCCGAAAGGAACACAAAAAAGTAGACAATAAAATAAATAATTTAAAAAATAACAAAACCCGACTAAAATAAACAACAGATAAACACTACAAAGATCGAAACAAGATTGACAAAATAAAGTATGTACTAAAACATTGCTACATTATAAGCTGAAAGTCTATGTTAAATCAATTACGTTATGTTTGGTGGCAGGCGGGACCCATAAATTTTCTAACAATTAAAAATAATTTACAAATGGGTGCCGCTTGCCACACAACATAATGTAATTTATTTAACATAGACTTTCAGATTATAATGTAGTAATGTTTTAGTACATACTTTATTTTGTCAATCTTGTTTCGGTCTTTGTAGTGTTTATCTGTTGTTTATTTTAGTCGGGTTTTATTTATTTTTTAATTATTTATTTTATTCATGTATTTCATTTGAATTGAATTTATTAAAAAATGACACTAAAAACAAAATCAGACTAAGAGCATACCTAATAAAAATATACTTCCTACTAATAGTAGATAAAAATGCGAAGGTTTGCGTGTTGTTAGTCTTAAGCAAAAACTGCTGAAGGGATCTGGATACGGTACTCAAATAACTTTAATAAATATAGTCTAGCAGATAAGCATTAAATAAGTAATGTTCCCCAGACTGGGTGACCCCGGAGTCAGTAGAGCGGCTAATTAAAAAATAAATACACGTAAGTTACTTTTATCTTGCTAAATTTATCGGAAACTACGCGAGTGAAACGGCGGTATCTTACTAGTCAGTAATAATTTGGGCACCGGCTTGCCCTTACGCCCTTCCAGAGACCATCGTCCTATATTACGAGTGGCCATGTTGCGCGCGGACGTTTATTGCGTCGGGTCATTCCCCGCCGGTAATAATTGATACCACCCTTGTTTCGGGGATGATAAATAAAATAAGACTTGTACCCTCGTGTTTACGGCGGGACGAGTGCTGTTGCCACATTCTGTAGCGTATAGGTATTGCGATTTTCAAATGGATTTTGACTAAACAGTCTTGCAACCAAATAAGTTCAATCACTATTTTTTTTATTATATAATAGTTATAAATATTGTTGTAGTGAGTTGTAATCAAAGAGTTTACATATACTACGTATAGAGTTAGAACAAACGCTTTACACCGAAAGCACGGGTCTGATCGCTCTTGTCTTGTCGCTCTTGTGGAAGTGTCATACTTTTGTCGCGGCACATCACTATGTTGCTGTAGCTGACATACACCTCATCTGCTTACGATTGGTACAAAGGAACCGCGCGGAAAAACCTGATCTATTTACTTATTCTCCATCTAAGGTTGCAATGTATTGTATGCTGGGATATTTAGTAGTATGTAAGGAGTAGATTCGGGCTCTTGAATCGGTTGAGAGACGTGCCAGAAGGCTAAATTCAACACCACCTCTGTTGGAAAAAGTCATGAACATCGCCGCAAATTAGCTAGGCCGGTTCAAAAACCGGTTGAATAAGATTTTTGGTTATTCATCAGATGCATTTCGGAGAGTGTGCAGCTGATATGCAAGTATAGATTTGACAAGAGATTGACGTCGTTTCATGGTTGTTATTCCAAATTCGAGTCGTTGCTTGAGTGAGTTTGCTTGAGTTGCTTGAGTGAGTTTTTCCCGATGGTTCCAATTTGGTGTCTATATTACAACATAATAGATTGTGTAAATAATTATCGTTTTTCACTTAGTTACGAAATCTGAAATAACTGGTTAACAATCTTATAGTTCCCAAGTGAACCTCCACTATTGTTCCCAATATTCCCGGAAGGCTTCTAGTCCCGTGTAATCGAAGTTCGCAGCTCCAGACTCCAGCTGCGAGTCGGCGGTTGCTGGCTAATCTTTGTATCTATGCACTGGCTGTTCCCAGTTGTTCCCACAACTAAACTTACGATATAGTATAATCAAACAGATATTACAAGTAGGAAAGTTTGTTGTTGTAGAATGCGTGTGCATTATTTTGTAGCTAAAAGAGTACCATGATTATACCCGCGTAGTTCTCTTTTGTATTTGTTTCTCCGATAAATGTAGTCTACTATATATTTCATGTTCAATTCCTAGTTATAAATTTCAAGTTTAGCCATTCTGACGGTCCAGATAGACCAACAAACACATACACTTTTACATCTTACTGTTATTATATATGTCGAAGTTTTTTTTTTTTTTTTTTTATTAGTGTCCGTGCCCATAGGCCCGGCCCGCAACTATTCCCTGACGAACAAGATTGTCAGGGGTATTATTACTTATGTCATTAATTTCTTAAATTATCTTAATCTATTCACTATTTGTTGAACACATTTGTTAGTCTTACTGTGTATCTTCACTTATAAATTTTTACAATTTTGTTAGTCTTACATATGTATATCTATTAGTTTATTTTATGTCATTATATAACTAAGCTGACTTACATATATATAATAATATATCAATATACATTGTCATCTTAAATTATCTATCTGTTTGTTTCTGTTAATTACTTTTCGGCATACTTTTATGCAAAACTTTAAAAAAATTTCGTTTATGCTTTTGTTTCTAATAATTACACAGATATTTTCTTTTATTAGTTTCTCGCCTATCTCTTCTTCCGTCTCGTATCTCTCTCTACCAAATATAGGACATTCAGTTATGATGTGTATCGGCGTTTCCTCCCTGCCAGGTTCACAGGTGCATGATGGGCTCTCCCTTAGTTTGAACCTGTGTAGGTACTGGGAGAACCCACCATGTCCCGTCATTATCTGTGTTAAAATGCCATTCGGATTTATTATTCTTATAATTTTGTAAGCTTCTATTGGGTCAGGGAGGAAAAGCTTTGTCACACTGGCGGTGTCACCGGTTTTATATCTGCGGTTCCATTCGTCAATCGTCCCAGTACGAATTTGGCGTTTGACGAATGAAACCGGACATCTGTCGTAATGTGGCTTATGTCGAAGTTTGGATGTTTGAGGCTCAGTTACGCCGTAACGTCTGAACGGACTACGTTGAAATCTGAGACCTAGTTAGATTATAGTCTATAAAAACAAATAGGCTACTTTTTATCCCGAGAAAATTACGGAAAACCCACGAGACGCTGCTAGTAATAAATCCGAAAATTTGTCTTGTGTATATATGTATGGTTGTTACTCTTTCAATTAAAACTATTGAATGGATCTGGATAAAATTTCGTACGTTGATAGATAATAGTCAGAAATAATGTACGGGCTACTTTGTATCCCGGGAATATATTGTGTAATGACAGGGAATGCGGATGAAACCGTGGGAGATATATAGTTTATAACATTGGTAGGATAGAGAGTATGCAGTAATGTAATAATGAGCAGGATTAGCCTAATTGTTCGCAACACACTTACCCGTTACAACACAATGTCACCTAGCTATTTGAACATGAAGAGACTAAACAACGGCTCTCTGCAATAATTAATTTATTTAGCCTGTAATTTCTCTGAAGATACTCATTGCTTTCCAAACTGACACAATAGCGCTTGCAGCTTGCACATTACTGCTTTGCTTTAGAATAACTAGCAGAGATTTGAAATGTCCTCAGGCGGACTTAAAAGAGTCCTGATACTATACAATTAAATTTCCCTTTGAAATACAATCGCTGATTGATTTGCTGATCGCCGTCCTTATCTTTAATCAATTTTACTTACATGCCAAAAATGTGTTACAAATTACAAACGAAAAACCAAAAAATATTACAATTAAAAGTTAACGTGCATCATAACATTGTCACTCCGCATTATCAATATAAATCAGAAATAACTAAAAGCGAATGGTCACGGTCCAACCGTCACGCTGCAATGATGACACGCTCCATATCTGGCGTGACGGCTCACAGATTACACGATAGTTACAAGTTACGTCGGTTCTGAACACTAGCGGCACTACGATCGCATGTTTGCTTGAAGCGTACACAATATTGTAGTTCAACTTTTTCGTCAAGAACCTCGGATTGTAGACTCAATGGAGCTTTTGGGCCTAGGTTCTCGCAACGTGAATGTCGATTGAAAATGGAGCACGTGACGTGAATGTGAAGAGAAATCCAAAGTGAAAAAATGGCATAACATGCGTTTAGGTACTGGAAAATGAATAAAAATGTTCGCTTTGCGTTTATGGAGCGGTAGAACTCTTTGTTGAGTTCGCCTGGGGAAGTACCGTACCTTTATCAGTTATTCTAGCACAAAGCACTAATGTACACTGTGGTCAATGTTGAAGAAAGTGGTTTCTGTGAAATTATAGAAGGACAGTGTTTCTTGTCAAATTATATAATATATAATTATACTAGCAGCGCCCCGCGGTGTTACCCGCGTTGTTCCCGTTCCCGTTGTTTTTTCGGGATAAAAAGCCTATGTGTTCTTCCAGACAATAATCTATTTGTGTTCCAAATTTCAGCCCAATCCGTTCATATGTTAGGACGTGATTGAGCAACAAACATCCAAACATCCAAACATCCGTACATTGACATTTATAATATTAGTAGGAAGTAGGATAATGAGACAAGATCTTATGTCTGTGGCTGACATGTGCAATATAGTGTAAGTTTCTGCATATCTTCGTGCTTACGAAGCTGAGTGACACTGTATTGTTATGAGCAGACGTATAATATTGCTTACCATCGACCGCGTGTCTTGATTGTATTCAAAACAAAATCATTATTTTTAACTGAAGCTAAATGGTCAAATGAAGTGACAATGTCTTATTAAAAATACTGTTTTTTTTTATTTGTTTTATTTAATAGGCTCACAGTTATTTCTTCCAAGTTAAAACGAACGTCCATTTCTCATTGCTTGATGTTGTTTTTGTATTGAAATTGAGTTTTTGTTAAACCCATAAATCAACTCTTCTTGTAGCTGTCTCTCTAAACTTCGTATGATTTTTTTTCAGCTATATCAAGTCAAAACCACGCTAACATAATTCATGTCTACAAAAGTTTAACCAACAGCCAAATTACATAATATTCACATTTCATAAAAAATACGTGTGTGTTTAAGTACGCACGCAAGAAATGAATACTTTTTCACTTTATTCCTCGTGCTAAAAATTCTAATGTCAACCTTAGAAAACCAACAAAAACAAAAAAAAATGGGTCGATTTTAAAATGTTTTGTATCACCTTATCTTACCTACAAACAGCAATAAAGATTTTTGAAGTGAAAACTTCTTTAGGCGCGCCTAGACAGATTTTTCGCGGGCTGTGAATTGAATTCGATCGTCACGCTCGGGTATGATATCTCTCGAAATGCGTCAGCCAATGAGAAATGCTAAAAGGGCGTGGCCTGCCCGTCATGGCATGGCCATCTAGAAATGTGTGAGCCAATGGGAAATGCTGACGCTTTTCTAGATGGTCATGCCATGATGACCAGGCCACACCCTTCGGTTACAACCGTGTAGTTTCCAAAGTAAGCTATCAAATTCTGAGTTATAAGTTTTCACTTCTATCGGCAGTTCCTATGACTACCAATTTTTTGTATCTGTATCTGTAAACATAATATCTTCAACGCGTGAACTACATAACATTAATTTGAAGTTAGTTACAATAAAAGATTGACTAGCTAGCTTCAGGGTGTCACTTTTTGGTGACAGTGTGCGCGCGCATCGTAAATAATACTGTCATAATAATTTTCCCCGAACCCACAAAAAGATGTCTAACCACAGAAATTTGTATAACCACAGAAAGATGTATAACAGAAAAGATGATTGGAAACACCAAACGTGACACATTTTCATTCATTGTTACGCAAAAGTGCCAAGCGTGAAAGGGGCCCGTAATCCTTCCACTAGCGCAGAATACAAAAACTACGAATAACCAGTAGCCGAGTTTGAATAAATATCTCACATTAGGTTACATGAAAACCGCATTTCTTTCTTTCCTTCGGATCAGGAGTCGTGTCACGCGCGCCGCTTTCAATTGAGATACGGGGCGGGACAAAGAGCGCTCCGGCGTGTCATAAGATTATGGCTACTTCTAGTTTGATGTTTTCATGGAATGTGAATCATAATATATTTTCTTTTCCGTCAATATTTTACAGAAAATACTACATTGTTTTAAACCCCCAACCGTCACAAATCCTAAAAAGCTTTACATAGGTAGATTTGACTTTACTGAAAATGCTTACTGTGTTTTCGTTAGCTTACGGCGGTTAGACGTCTACGACAAAAAAATTAAGAAACATCTGGATGATCTTTTGGAGATGTCCAAATTTGTCATCACTACTGGTTTCAACGATGAAGAAAAACAGTGTGGGGAAACTGTCTTGTTTGAAGTACAAGATCATTCAAAAATATGTGTCATCAGCTAATCCGCACTTTGACACTATGTTGGATTATGGGCTTAATTATCTCTTTGGGAGAAGGAGGCCTCGAGTCCTAACAGATGGAAAAGTGGTCTACTTATGCCTACACTACTGAAGAATCTTTAAAGTCGTCGTCTCTTGATTGTAAAACAAATATAATAATGAATATTGGTGGAAATTGCTCACACAAAATCTTCTAGTCCCAAACTAATCAAAGCTCGCATTATGGAAGCCAGATAAAGATATTATACTTTTATAAGAATTAATTATCTACCTATAAGAGTAGACAAGTAGGCATTTTGGGAGCGACACGCTCGTCCAATACTATATATATCTAAGTCTACCGATGATATAAATAGTAATCGATAGTTAATGTTACCTAACCATTCCAGTTACGCATTGAAATTGCTTTTGTACTGAATACAAGTGAAATCTTTTAGTAAAATCGTTATCCAAAGAGAAGTTATTTATGAGTAGGCTGAGGAGGGTCGCAGCCGACAGGTGGTCCACATTTACATTCAGACGGATAAATCATGCTGTCAAATAATTGTTATCGGGATATCGGGTTACCTAGGGACGGAACAACTGCCTGGCTTAGTTATCTCGAACTGTGGATACCGCAAATTCTGTTTGATAACGGTAGGTACCTTATCGTCACGTAGTTTATTTTCTTCGCTATAGCTATCGCTGAACATACTCTGGGATTTATAATATTGGTAGGATAACTGATATTCACCATGTTTACTCACGAATGTGGTGTATGAAGCTCCATCGAACTATTAGAGACTCGCTACTCTATTTACCAAGACAAATATTAAGTAATTGAAAACACTAGCGAAGAAAATAAATTACGTATCGATTAGGTACCGCTCGGCTTACTACCAACTCGAGGCCAGTCAACAGACAGAGAAGAAGTATTTTTAGCTTTTGCGTGCGTAGGTACATACTTTTAGTTTCTCCAAGTCTTTTCTAAGTACATAGTTTGCTCAGAAAACCTCAGCGTATATTAATTCCCCATAGAAGTGTTCCACTCCGAAGCACACGATACACGAGACCCCTGAACTGATAATATTAGTTTAATCCCACCTCGGGCCGCGGCGTGCCCTATCAGCTCGCCGGCTTTTTACACTGTTTACTTAGGAGCAGGACATGATATGAAGACAATTAGTGGATATGTTTTATCTAGGAAATTAGTAGGGAAATTGGGTCGGGGAGTTGTTGTCTCAGGTAGCGTGTATCTGCGTCGTCGGACAAAAAGGTACGGTTATAGTTCTGTTGGTAGATTTTCTTTGCTTAGTCTGCCTAAGAAAATAGAAGTAACCTTTTGTTTGTTTTTTTTTTATGGATATATCATATCTTAGCACGTGTAGATTGAAGTGGCTCTTGAACTTATTGAAAAAAAAATGAAACAGCTTGTTACATTAGGTATACAAGTAGTTTAATTTTTTATTACCTGTACACATTGAATGGAGTAAACATGTTCGTTATTATTTTTTTTAGGAATGTACTACCCAGAGTTCGTAAAAGGGCAACTACAAAAAATAGGCTAAAAGGCTACTTTTATCGTGGATAAAAAAAGTCAGAAGATTTGGAAGAATAAAACCACTAAAATTGCTCCAAAACTCGTATTGTGTTGACTTAAATTCACACTAAAATACTCCTCTGCAAAGCCTCAGCGAAACAACAAACAATACCCTATTACCACGACTGAGATGTGATTTCGCCCGTGTTATCGAAAAAAAAACCTTTTTTTCCTGTATTTCTGCAAATCCCTGAGCAATTTGTGGTAAATCTCGCGAAGAGACGCCGGAGGATCATAACTTCTGCCGTGACACAATAATGAAAGCCTCTCGAGCCTCCCGTTATCACGTTAGTGCAGTGAGATTGGAGATCTGATTCTAAATGACATGGTATATAGCGGTTGTGTTGCTGGAGTGGGTGTTTCCTGACACCGTGAGGATGGACAAACAATGTTTGTTTTACGGAGTGTATTTGTCACCGTGAAATTGTAAAAAATACTGTCGGATTGTAATCTAATGACATCATTTATATTATACCTATATATATTATATATATTAATCTAATCTACCGTCGGATTACAATCTCATGCATTAGATTTTGTTAATGTGACGGTGTTTACAATTTTAGGGTGTAATATACAAAACTGGACATAACTTAACTATATACTCAAAATACATTTCTAGTTTTGTAAACCTTCAGATTGTGTTTAGATTGATAGATTGGCAATTCTCTTACTGTATTCCCAGGAAACTCTTTATAAGAACAAATCTATTAAACACTTGGTGTCCCCCGGGGTTTTATAGATAGGAATAATTCCCGTAACTTTACCGTGATAACAAGTAACCTATGTTATTGCAGACTATAATTTTAATAATATACTATATACTATAATAAAAAAAAAAAAAAAAAAAAAAAAATGTCTACCAAATTCCTTTAAGATCATATTAAGATCAATTCAGTACTTTTTCCGTGAAAGACGAACAAACATACCTACACTTAAAAATATAAGCTTTTGCAAAATTATAAAATGTAATAATTTAAATGCACAATTTATTCTTCGTAGAATTTCGCTTAGTCTTTACGTGAGCTTTATAAAACTGTTACGCCAGCGATAAGTTACAATAAAAATCACTAAAGCATCACAAACACTAACTTCTCGAATGTCATAACTAGTCCCTAATAAAACCAGACTCGTAATAACGCGAGGAAAACCTCTGAATCCACGAGAAAATCTCGTTTGATATATTAGACGAGAATTCACGAGAATGCTCACTTTATTGCTAGCACTAATGTTACATTAGCTTGTGTCGATGTGTGCGTGCCGCGGGACGCTGTGATTGATCGGCGGCTGCGGTGCGCATGTGTGCGTAGTTAGGGTTAGCTCTAATGGCTGTTGAATAGAAGTTCCGTTAATCACAAGTTTGGAAAATAAATACGTACATGTGTGCATCTGAAGTATTTCCTAATTTTAATCATATTAATACTTTTTTAGTATGAAAATATTAATACTACTAGCGGCCCATTCCGGCTGCGCTCGGATATTGTCATTTAAAGACTATTAATCGAAACAAAAACTATCCTATCTCTCAAGTTGGACCAGACTGCTCACGGTGTGCTAATTTAATTTAAAATCGGTTAAGTAGTTTAGGAATCCATCCCGGACAAACATCGTGACAGGAGATTTATATATATTAAGATTTATTTTGATGAGGATTAATACCAAGGTACAAATGAAGAGCCTTTTCAAGAGGCGGCATATATAAATTAATATTTTAGAATAAAAAACTGCTTACTGTGACATAACTATAATATTTAGACATATGCTGTCGCGACACTTTTTGTAGATAATAATGAGTTCTGCAAAGCAGTAGTAAATGATTTTGTTCTATCATCAATAGTTTTCGCAGCGCACGCGACGTAAGGAATATTTCAGGTCATTTTTATTACACCTTATGTTACATTATTGGAGTTTTAGTAAGGATCCCTAATTTGTTTTTAAATATAATATAGCCTATGTTACTCGGGAATAATGTAGCTTTCCAAAGGTGAAAGAATTTTTGAAATCGGTCCAGTAGTTTCGGAGCCTATTCATTACAAACAAACAAACAAATCTTTCCTCTTTATAATATTAGTATAGATGAAGGCAAAAGTTTTTCATTGCAAAAGTATGTGTGTATGTTTATACACATGAACTCTGTAACGGCTGAACGTATTTTAATTTAAATTAAGTGCTTATTAAGAGTACGTTACTAGGATTAATAAATTTAGGTTATGTTTTATTCAGGAAAAGGTAATAGTTGTTAAGCTGCCTGTTATTGTTCATGTCTTGAACGATCATAAATATATTTATCAAAATAAATGCTTGTGCACAATAAAAATAAAACAATTGTATATACTAACCCTACGCACATGCATCATGTATACAAATAACAAAGTCTTAAATCTGAAATTTATAATCACTTTTTAAAATAACAAAACGTAAATTAATTTCTGCTTACACGAAATTTTGACTATCAAAATTTGAATAAGTAATTTACGTCAAGGGAAAGTATGTCCGTATGTGGCAGAGCCTAAAAGCAAGATTACATGTAACGTGTCATTTGTCAAGGTATTAAAGCTCACTATTAGGGGTAAGAGCTTCTCATATATAATGCAGACCGGCGCCGGCGAGTGGCAGCCCTGAGGAAACGCAACGTAACTGAGTAAGGAAGCGTGTTCGCCCGCTGACTCCTTAATCTTTTGGTTAAATATACCGCAAGGTATAAACTCTAGCGGGTAACTTTAACGTAATGGCGCTAACTTAAACACGGTGCAGGAAAATGAACCAAGGAACATGTCGGTACATATTCCCTAAATCTTTCGAAGTCATGTGTCATCCACCGATCCACACTGGGTCAATGTGGTGGATTGGCCTTGACGCATTTATTGCGAGAAGACCCCGATTTCCAGCAGTGAGAATGTTTAGTGGGCTGCTTATGGTATAATATAGATCTGATATCATCTGTTTTTCTAAACGCCATTTTTAGGGTTCCGTAAAACGTAAAAACGGAACCCTTATAGATTCGTCATGTCTGTCTGTCTGTCTGTCTGTCTGTCTGTCTGTCTGTCTGTCCGTCCGTATGTCACAGCCACTTTTTGCCGAAACTATGAGAACTACACTGTTGAAACTTGGTGAGTAGATGTATTCTGTGAACCGCATTAGGATTTGAACAAAAAAACTAAAAAAAAAGAAAAATTAGGGTTGCCCCCCATACTGAGAACTGAAACTCAAAATTTTTTTTTTCATCAAACCTACACGTGTGGGGTGTCTATCGATAGGTCTTCAAAAATGATGTTAAGGTTTCTAAAATAATTTTCCTCTACACTGAATAATTTGCGCGAGAGACACTTCCAAAGTGGTAAAATGTGTGTCCCCCCCCCTCTAACTTCTAAAGTACGAAAATGAAAAATCTAAAAAAAATATATGATGTACATTACCATGTAAACTACCAACGAAAATTAGTTTGAGCTCGATCTGATGAGTACTTTTTTTTTAGTACGTCATAAATACACTATTATTGAAACTTCGATCAAAGTTACAACGAACTACAAGAACTATGTGTACTATGTATATTATGTTACTTGCTGCAACGGAACCCTTCATGGGCGAGTCCAACTCGCACTTGGCCACTTTATTTCTTAAGCTATAATATTTATATAAATGTAGGTATATCATCTGTTTTTCTAAACGCTGTTTGCTCTATTCCTCTTTTTCGTTCAGTTTTCAAAGGTATATGAGTGGACAACTGACAGATTTCTGTTTTATTTTTTTTCCAATGTATGTAGCAAATAATTTAATTGTATTCCGACAGAAATTAAATAATAATTTATTTTGTGTGAAACCCATTTTAGTCCCATTTGTAAATTATAAAAAATAATAAACAATCGTTATCATTGGCAGCTCTCTCACAAGTAGAGAGTTAGGCCAAAGTCCACCACACTGGCTAAGTACGGGTTGGCGGATGACGCATGACCTCGAAAGCGTCCAGAAAAACGTCAGTTTCCTCATGAAAAATAGATAAAAATATAGCGTGTATCAAATCGCCGCCGCCTGTGGCCCAGACACGCCCCGCGCTCGGTCGCGGTTCGCCGCTGCACAAACTTTGTCATCAGAAGGCGCTGCACCGCTAACTCCCGACGATTTTTGCTTCACTTTATAAAGTTGATTTTGTGTGACAGTTTTATTGATTCTGTGAATAATGAGCGGATTATACTGAGGACAGTTTTGTTTTCTCTCATTATTTAATTTTCTTTTTCGAATTGAAAACTTCTTTTGGCGCATTACCCTCTGATTTTTTGTGGGCTGTGAATTGAGGTCAAGCGTCACGCTCGTAAATGAAAGAAATCTTCGGGTGAACTCGGGACAATAGTTAGAAAACTTATTTAGACGAGAATGCTTTGAAGATTTATTTCAGACTAGCAGCGCCCTTGGTTTTTCCTGCGTAGTTTCCAAAGGGAGCTACAGTCCGCGAGGTATAAGCTGAGCTTTGCATTAGTGTGAGTGATCACATGCATACGCATCTATTACCAAAAGTACAGTCAGACAACAAACTCTTAAACAACAAGCTGACATTAACTATCCAGGATCAATATGGTCATTGCGAAAAGAAGTATCTCTTTTAGGATTCAAATGGTCAAGGACAGAGAATAACAGAAAAGTTTTAATGGAAAAGCATGAGATCCGTCACCTACGTATAACTTATTTACTTAAAATTTCCGAATACCGTATTCAGGGCAGGCCTATCGTTTATACCGATGAAACATAATATTGACACCACTCACACTTCATCAAAATCATATTCAGATGGCAGCACTTCTGGTTTGAAGAAACACCTTATTAAGAGAACATGGTCACAGCGTCCTGCGTCTGACTGTACTTTTGGTGATCACTCACACTAATGCAAAGCTCAGCTTATACCTCGCGGACTGTACCAAAATCTGAGTTGTAAGTATTCTATTTTACCGGCAGTCGCTATGACTGCTATTTTTTTTTTACCTGGAATACAATGCATTTAACGAACAGGCATTGCAATAGCTCAGGAAAGGTCAAAAAATTACTTAATGTCGTTTATTTCTAAATAAACTCTTTAATACTAAAATAACTAAAATAAATTTCTAAGTAACTTCCTAGAGGAAGTTACATACTTCCTCTAGAGAACTTATATAGGTAAGTGTCATAATGTGTGTTAGTAAAATCTGTTTAAATTCATTGTGATTTTCCCGGCAAGTAATTTTATATTTCGCTTTATTTTACCTCTCTCGTGATAACTCCTTGTCTTTTTCGGTCTCTCTCAATTCTGATGTTTATTTTTATCTCTATGTACTTCGTTCTTAATTTATGTATGTGTATGCAAGAAATGTTACTTTATTGGGTAAAAAAGCAAATAATAATATCAGTACCTGATATTAGTGCTGTTATATTTATTATACTTACACGGCTTACAGTTAGTACTTACCTACCATCTGCAAATTGCATGCATTGCATCTAGTTTACTTTTTTAACCTTGTAGATATAAATGTAGCTTTAACCCACATGAATTATTTCAAATAAATAGGCTGGCAAGATTAAAGTATTAGATAAGTACCAACCTATACAAAAGCTGTGAACGGTTGGAATGAAAACATATTCACTTTCTCTCGAAGATTTGGTATATTCTGATCAACGATTTTGTCTCTTATTACTCACAAGTACCTGGGTGACCGAGCTTTGCTCGGTTTAAATACTAAATATACTTAGATACCTACAGATAAAAGACTCCAAGAAATATATTTTCTTAAAAAAAACGAATTGAAAAAAAAAGAGAACCCGTCTGGATTCGAACCCGGAGCTAAAAATTCGTGACTGCTATGAGCGCCCGACTTCCCGTCTGAGCTAATTATGCTGTCGCGTCACGCGCCGAAATTTACCTTCACATTCTAATGTCTAATGTGACAGTTTTTCATTGTCTGAAAACGCGCATAATATGCGTTTTTTTTAAATAAGACCTAGTTAGATCGATTTATCGTCCCCGAAATCCCCTGCATACATAATTTCATGAAAATCCGTCGAGCCGTTTCCGAGATTCAGATTCTATATTTATAAACATATTTATATAGGTACAAGAATTGCTCGTTTAAAGGTATAAGATAATACCCGAAATTTCATGAAACATTTTACTAATTTTCGCTTAGGTCCGGTAAGATAACCAGTTAACTTCCGTAACGGTGTAACACCACTTAACCCCGGCCATATCTTGTCACAGACTAATCTACATTCGAACTGCAATCGTGTACGTCCGGGCGAGTCGTAAATTCCGTTCAGCAGTTTAGTTTAGCCTGTGGCCCGCCTATGTCTTGTCGAGCTCTGTGCCAAGGAAGCGGGAATTACTTAAGGATATTCATAGGAAGTCAAAGGACTATACAACTATACGTACAACAGATAAGTACATAATATTCCTATAGGTATCAATACTTGCTGCGTCCCACGGTGTAATCCACAACTTACCTAAACAATTAGCAGCAATTATTTATGTATAATGTTTTTAAACAATTTCATATGACATTAGGTATATTTTATCAAAAGTCCCAAAAATATCTTTCAATCTAGCTTCAAAAATGATACAACTTCCACACAAACTTTCATTCCTAAATCCTTTTTTTGCTTTAAAATTTCGCCTATGTTCAGACTATAAGACTATATCTGTATCAAATTTAATTAAATACTTAGGTTTAAGCAGGTTTAGGTTTAGGTTTTAGCGTGAAACCGTAACACACTGAGTCACTTTCTCATTCATAATTTTAGTAGGTATCTGTGGCCATTTTCTTGGCTTAGGCTAAAACTAATATTATTTCCCCAATGACCTAAGACAAAGAATTACAGGCTGAAATATTAAACCTACTATGAGTTTTCTTTAGAAAGTTTTTCAACGTCTCCATAATGTCAGAACATTTTTCATTGCCAAGGCAGACTTTGATGAAGATTCTCTTACGTCGCTCCAAAACACCAATTTCCTTTACTTTCTACAAGGTCACAACCGATCTGTCCTTAAAATCATTAGGTATTTTGTCTATCAGCTGACGACAGAAATGGAACGATGTCATTATATTATTACTGTTAAATAACAAAGAAATAATTTGATGGGCAAAATACATATCTATATTTCGATGTTGAGCAAATTCTACCTACCCCCTTTCCTCTTGTCTCTATCTAGGTCTAGGGCCTAAGGTCACATAACAGGCTACTTTTGGTGTTTTATAAATCGCCCAGCCATCGCTTGCAGCAGCGTCATTTCGGATTTGGATTCCACATATTTCTCCCAAAGATCATCCGACATGCAGCAGACATATCCAGCCCAAACCCGCTTTAAAAATCTACTCTGGGTTAATTTGGGTTGTTACTTTTTTGCAAATAAACCTTCCCGAATATACCTTCTTGTCTTTGCGTTCCTTTGTCTATGAGAGTACTCCTAACTACACATTTGATTTAAGCAAACATTGCGTATTGATCACAGGATTACCGATGACTAACAGCAGCTAGTGGGTAGGTATCGGTACCTGCCAAGGCTAGATTTGCCGCTAACTGCCCAGGTATAAGCTTCACTGTCTAAACTATACCAGAAATGTGTTTTCCACAACACTGATAAATAATAACTGTTCTTTATTTTATTTACTAACCGCATGAATTACCTATTACCCGATCCGATAGCTTGGAGCTAATTAGTGTTGTGTGAAAAATGTCCACCACTAAAACTTTTGTGGGGTTTTAGTCGTAGGGGCACCATGTCCGTCCCTGGTATCCAGTCCAATATTAACCAACCAGGCTGAAGAATGTGCATACATGCATTTCTTCCATGTAAAAAAAAGATGTCCACCAATATAAGTATTAAGTTAACCAAAATTCTCGCATTAAACATATTATATTATTATATTTCAGAATTGTCAAACATCTTGGAGTTCATTTGATTTTGTAAAATTTTAAAAAAATATACACCGATCTGACTTTACTTATACATATAACCAACCGCCTTTTGGTTTAGAGAAACGTATAAGTAATAGATCTTTGCTGCGGTAACAATACACAATTGCTTACGCAACTTTGACATTATCGATAAAGTTAGTCTCATCCCTATAGTACTAAGATAATCTAGATCCCGTGTTGTGGCTAGATAACAGCTGTTTGCGGAGTTTGCTTGTGTTCGGTTCGATAAGCTGAGACGGTCTAGTGTTCGGAAAATCCAGGTTCTTTCTGCACTAGAATTTTTTCCTAGACCGCGTCATTGCTTATCAGACGTCGTCAAACACAAACCTATTTTGTATAAAGAATTAGCGGCCCGTTACGGCTTCGCTCGCAGCCTACTTCCTGCTATCTTAGGTATATTTTAAATGCCAATGTTTGGATTTTTCGAGATTTTCGGATGTTTGTTGTTCAATCACGTCGTAACGTTTGAACGAATCAGGTTGACATTTTGAACATAGATTATACATTTTCGTAGAACGTAGATATGCAACTTTTTATCTCGGGGCTATTAGTCTGGAAGAACGCATAGGCTACTTTTATCTCGGGAAAACGCGGTTTTAACGCGGGTGAAACCGTGGGGCGCTGCTATTATCGTCATATTAATACCATTAATCGAAGTAAAATCCGATCGCTCAGGTTAAACAATTGCCAACTTTTGTGAATATTGTGTAGGTTGACTTGAACAGTGAACACTGAACTCTGCACCGAGTTCAGTGGGAATTGAACAAACATCATAATATTTAATTTTTATGTGTTAAGATTACACTCATTTTATATTCATCATCATCACCATCATCAGCCTGTGTTCGTCCACTGCTGGACATAGGCCTCTCCTATAATACGCCACTCAGCCCGATCCTCGGTCTTACGTTTCCAACTGCCACCAGCTATCTTTCGTATATCGTCACTCCATCTGGTCTCTGGGCGTCCTACACTACGTTTGCCGATTCGCGGTCTCCACTCCAAAAGCCGTCTACCCCAACGGTTATCGGGTCTGCGACAGATGTGACCGGCCCATTGCCACTTCAGTTTGCTAATACGCTGAGCTATGTCGGTGACTTTAGTTCTCTGACGAATTACTTCATTACGAATGCAATCTCTCAGAGGAACTCCAAGCATAGCCCGTTCCATAGCTCGCTGAGCGACTTTGAGCTTTCGGACCATTTTGACTGTCAGTGTCCACGTTTCAGCACCGTAGGTCATAACGGGTAGGACGCACTGGTTGTACACTTTTGTTTTGAGACTTTGTGGGATGGGTGACGAGAAGACTCGACCAAGTTCGCCAAACGCTGGCTAGCCCAACTGGATTCTTCTCATGGCCTCACTCTCAAAGCTACATCTACCTAGTTCGAGCATCTGCCCTAAGTATATCTCCGAACAATTTCGAGAGTGTTTCCACTTACGGCAATCGACCCCGGAGCAACGAACTCGTTGCACATGACTTTGGTTTTATCCAAATTCACCCGAAGGCCGATGCGTTGAGAAGCGTTAGCCAGGCTGTCCAGCATCCACTGCAATGCACTGCATTTTATATTACTTACAACCTTCTACAAATCTTTGTG
The DNA here is from genome assembly GCA_963693475.1 of Ectropis crepuscularia. Lineage (NCBI taxonomy): Eukaryota > Metazoa > Arthropoda > Insecta > Lepidoptera > Geometridae > Ectropis > Ectropis crepuscularia. Next base: position 28,942,207 of record OY856350.1, on the reverse strand, counting down.
AAACCCGCTTTGTGAGCTTTGTTCCAATTAAGTATTGTTCACAAACAATCACACAAATTCACCCAAAACCAATAGGAACAAATATGAACGGAACTCCCATCGATCCATTTCCGATTGGATGTCAAGCGACGCGTCCCATTGCCGGCTCGCTAACTTATGTGCCAATATCTCCGTAGTAAATCACCGATGGACTGCGAAGTTACGGATGGTGACGGTAGTTCGGTCATAATCGAGATGAATGGGTGTTGTGGTACTGAGTGAATTAGGTGGGTTGTTGTAGTACGTATACCTAAGACAAAGTCAAAGTTCTTTATTCATAAATGTACAATTTACACGTCAATTTAAAAAAATGGCAGTCATAGGAACTGCCGATAGAAGTGAAAACTTATAACTCAGAATGCAATCAATGCTTACCTTGGAAACTACACGGGTGTAGCCGGAGGGCGTGGCCTCGCAATCATGCCATGGCCATCTAGAAATGCGTTAGCATTTCCCATTGGCTCACGCATTTCTAGATGGCCATGCCATGATGGCGAGGCCACGCCCTTTCAGCATTTCCCATTGGCTGACGCATTTGTAGATGCCCAATCGCCAAGGTCCCGAGTTTACCCGAAGAGATCTTATCATACCCGAGCGTGACGGTAGAATTCAATTTACACCCCACGAAAAATTTGTCTAGGCGCGCCTAAAGAAGTTTTCACTTCAACAAAAAAGAGCAAACAAAGTTTAAACTGGACATTCCATTGTACGATAATAATTATCGTTTAGATAAGTATCAAACATTAAAATCTATGTAGGTACATTTATATTACAATTGTAATTAACAATGTCTATTTCTTACAATTCTGTAACATGTTTACCATCACTCTTTAAAAACTCGCTGTAACCATAAAAAGTCTATCTATGACTCTTTGTAGAGTTCGCCTAAGAAAGTACCACACCTTTGCTGGTTATTCTACCGCTAAACAGTAAATTGCAAACGTCACTGTGTTCCGGTTTGAAGGGCAATGTTTCGAGAGAAATTACCGGGCATAGAGATGGGACACCTTATATATCTGGGTGGCAAGCCCAGTGCTATGTCAGGTAATACGGATTTTTGTATTCCAACAGCTGCGTAACACTATGCTGTTCTGCCCAGCAGCATACCTATGTTGCTTACCATCACTCTTAGCAATGAAAAAAATAAAAACACCCCTTTTAACATCGGTGGCTAGAAATACAGATGATGTATTACGTACATAATTCGCAGAATAATAGCGTGTCCTGCTCGCTGAGTCCCGTTCGACGATCCATTCATCACTGGCTCCAATTTCCGGCGGCGTCTGACTCGGGGAAATACGGCGATAACTGCTGACTCCGCCATCTTCCACTTATAAGGCGCTGGTGACTGTGGACGCTTTTACGGCGGCAAAAGAGGCTCGGCCTGACTTCGTACTTCATACAGATAGTCAACATATTTAGAAATAAAAACTTGTTTGGCGCACCATTCACAGGTTTTGCCGTGGTCTGTGATGAAAAAATTCGTTCGAGTGAACTCGGGATCGCCGATTGTGCCTGAATGAAATAGATACAGTCAGCTGTTGCTGTCTGTCTGCTGTCACTGTTTCTGTGTTTACTGTATTGATATGTGGTATTGTACAGATTATAATTTATTTGTTATATTTTAAGTTTCTAAACCGGCGCGGCCGGATCGGGTCTGCTTGTTTCAGGTTGCATACAAATTCGAATATTACAAAAAATTCCCGCCTCGGATTGCGATCACTTTCCCGCACTTCCCGCCTCTGAGTGACGAGAACTTTACTGCTTTTGACTGAATTAGCATATCTAACATGGTCTCTGATGTGGTATTTGGCTTGTACTTCCTCAAATTTAAAGAAATGAAGATATGTACTTCATGCGTGTGGACATAACTAAAAACACACACACACATGTTTATTGTTAATCTCTAATTTAGTGGAATAAGAAGTTTATGTATCTATCTTATTACGTTCAATCCAAAAATTCTTTAAGTTATATCTTTCTAACGTATTAAGATAAAGAGACACTGCTTGTAACATTTTCCGACCCGTTGAAGCTAAACGGCGACAAACACAAACGCACTGTGCCATTTATTTCCTCTTAACCTGCATCCAATTACAGCCCGAAGAAACCATCAAACAAACACACTCGCACCCTGGAACAAGACACAGTGACTAAGGTCATCATGTTTTTGTAATGTATCAATATTCATCAAATAAGCTTGGCGTTTTTAGAATGACATAAAACTGCCATAGATAGACTGCCTCCTTATTGTAGCGGATCTGAAAGACCTCTTAAAAAAATATTTATTCGAAACATATAAATTAGAACTGATTCGGGAGAATTTCAAAGCGCCGGACATATTTGGAATTTGGATCCGATGATCATCTGAGGAATGCATGTTTATTGCAGTGTATGTTTAAAAAATATAAAAAGTTACAAAAAAAAATTCTAGCAATTTGATAAATTTTCTTGAAATACACAAAATTATAGTCAATGAATACTCTTACCGTCTTGAAAATGTTGACTTAACACCTCTCCAACTTGGCTAATCGTTGTCAGTATCTCTGATGTTGTTTATATTCATAAGGAAGTCTTTTATACCATCAGGCTGACCTTATAGTACATATTCATCATCATCCTTTAAAATCCTTTAAAATCTATTTCTGTGAGTTGTTTGGATGTCACATACGTCCACACAATAAATGCACTGATTTTACTTTACTTTAAAATGATACACCTTTTGATTGGCGTCCACCAATCAAAGCCATGAAAAAATGTTTTGTAACATGTACAAGTATAGGCATATAACTATCCGATATTCCGTATGGTAAGGTTGTAAGGAACCTGTGATAGTACTGCCATGAATACAATACAATGATACGAAACTTAGTGGTAGTGCAGTAGGTGCAGCTCACTGCCATTACTTGCAGCAAAGGTATCTCAGCTACTGACTCTCGTTCCACGTCACACACACTGACAAATCACAGAAACAGGGGGTGAGCCAGCGGGGAGGGGGGTGATTGATGGAGAGACCCTCGTCCTCCGAGCATGAAGGGAAACGAATCACAACGAACAACGAGGACTGCTTGTTTTTGCGTCTTCAGATAATACTGAGTAATAACAAAACTGGTGTTTACCGGGAAAACGATATGAGGTGATTTTATTGTGTCAAGGACGGGAAGTTAAAAAGGCACGAGACGAGCAGGACATCTGCCTGATGGTAAGCAGCATGCCTGCCACATAACAGCACAGTGACACGCAGCTATTAGAACGTGAAGAGTCCAAATCATTACCTAGCACTGCAGTGCGCTCGTCACCCAGAGATCTAAGACGTTACATCTCTGAGTCCTGTAATTTCTCTGGAAACATTTCCCTTCAAACCGGAACACAGCAAAGCAAAGTGGGTTTTTTAAAAGGACTTATAGTAGCTGGCTGTGAGGTGCCTGGTTGTTTACTACCTACGGACTTTGGGTCAGCGCAGACGGCGCAGAACGGTATGACGTTTGAGGTCTGTTGCCCCTGTGTCAATCTAAAAAGCCAGCTATACACGTAACGATATATCGTAGCGATTAATGTGTGCAAATGACCATCGACTATCGCAACTGCCTCCGAAGAACGATAATCTGCAACGTTTTGTCATACACACGATCGATAAATCTGCTCAAATCAGTTTGCACAGATTAATCGCTACGATATATCGTTACGTGTGTAGCTGACTTTAAACTGGATTTTAAACGTATACGAAAATAGATTTTCCGTCTCAATTTAATCTACGTTAAGGCGTAGAATCTAGATTTGAAAGATGCAATTCTTACTGTTTACTTGTGTTTGTTGCTCAATCACGGTAGAATAACTTTACTGTACGTATCTGCTCCAATTTGGAAAACAAAAATAGGTTGTGGTCTAGAGAATCATAAATTTGTTCTAAAAATGCAGATATTTCTACTAATTATTGTTAAGTTTTCTACTAATTATTGTTGTTTTTACTGGCTTGCATTAGTTATAACGCCTATTCATAATGTCCACGTGTATCATTGTAATGTTGCTCTAAGTTTATTGACAGGCGCAAACAAACAAAATCTGCTCATACCCAATAATAATCAAAGAAAATAATATGACATAAATGGATGGTAGTTAATTATTTTTGTCACTATAACTTGATATTCTGATTTTATGCTCACGTTTGTGAATCGTTCGTTCCATCAACTGGGGCACCGCGGCTATTTCATTACGGCCACACTAGGTCAGATTTTCTCCTTGAAAGCCACTATTTCCCCGCAAAAATAAACTCGGATTTTATCAAAACCCGATAAACTCCGCGGGATACAAAGGGAATAGGAAGATAACCGGCAATTTGGCGATTTGTTGGCAATGACCGCAGGAGCTGTCACTCTGCGGGAGTCAGCGGGACGGAGGAACGGAGGGGGGAGGGAATGAGCTTACAAACGAGTGATACATTGGGAGGGGAAGATTCGGGGCATCGGGAATTTGAGAGATTCCGTTCTATAGCTATTTGGCGTTTTTAGTTATAATACAATTACTTTTACTTTTAAAGTTGTCACCAAACTGCTGTTTAATTAATAAATAAATAAATAAATATTGGTGGACAATTCACACACAACACCATCTGACCCCAAACTAAGCAAAGCTTGTACGATGGCGGCCAGATAGCTGATATAATACTTATATAGTTTATTATTATTTCATTATCGTATCATATCGTTTATTAAATAATAATGGTATTATCATGGTATAACAATCAGTGTACTTACTTAAAAGCTAGCCAGTCTTATGCATCCTGTCAGGTGCTTCTAGAATAGATCATTCATACAAGCAACAAAAGACAAAAATATGGGCAGTGAACTTAACCAGTAGATGGAAGGAACCGTTGCTCCCTTATTTAGTAACCATAACGCAATGCCCAAAAAATATTGAAAGCCTTTCATCTGCTCGTCCTTCATGTCTTAACCAGCAGTTAACAAAACCAGCAGATGTAAGATTTTAACTAAACCTCTTGTTAACTAAAGCTACCAGATGGAGCGGATTTTCAGTTTTTCCATAGGTAAACATGACAAATTGTCCTAAATTCGTAACAATCTCCGAATTTGCGCCATGACAAAATGCCTTGAAATCGTTATGATCGTGATGATTGATATCTGCTAGTTTAAACCAGCGGTTAACTAAACCAGCAGTACCTATAATATGGGAGGAGCAGGTTTCCAGTTATCAGCAAACAGTACACCGATACTGTTGTCGATAAAGAACCGAGTTGTGCCAGCCCCGGCGGCGGCGGTGCGCGGTGCGCGGTGGAGCGGCGCGACAGGCTCGGTGTCAAATAAATGTAATAATTCTCGCTTCGACGCGCACACGACGTGTTTTCAAATCCGCGGTTTAAGGCGACACACAGTTCCCAAGATTAGCGTGCCCTTACCTGTAGCATCAACCCATAGATTCCCCACTCCTGGGACAGGTCTCCCTGTCTAAATACGAACTCTAACCTAACAAATAGAAATGATTAGAGGCATATTCTACTGTAGTCAGTTTTTTTTGGTAGTTTTGGTAGGTTTTTGGTAGTGGTAGGACTCGTAGCAGAGTCCGCCTGGGGAAGTACCACACCTTTGCCAAATATTCTACCGCCAAGCAGTAATGTGCAAACATTACTGTGTTCCGGTTTGAAGGGCAATGATTCCAGAGAAATTACAGGGCTTAGAGATATAACAACTTAGATCTCTGGGTGACGAGCGCAGTGCAGTGCTAGGTAATGATTTGGACTATCATGTTCCAATAGCTGCGTGTTACTGTGCTGTTATGTGGCAGGCATGTTGCTTACCATCAGGCACATGACATGCTCGTCTCGTCACTCTATGCTATAAAAAAAAAAAAAAAAAAGTCAAGTTGCGGGATGGCAGACTCCACTGCAACTTCCATACTTACTTAAAATAAATAGTAATTGGTCACCGCAACATATTCCTTGAAGTTGGTGATTTCCTCGCCATGTTTTCGTTCAACGTTAGAAGCTATGACATTTTTTTACATCTTTGGAAAAACTGCTCAGAAATACAGGTGGGTCTCGAACCTGCAACAGAAAAGCAGCAACTACTGGGACATTACCTTCTTATCGCATCGGGACTAAAAATTAGATATTTTTTGTCCGTGTGTCAGTAACGTCACACTCACGGCGGAAACGTGTGAAATAGCGTGGAAAGCCGTAAGTGGGTAGAGTCGAGTCGCGCTCCCTATCTGCGCAGCCCGGCTTAGCGGGCCCGTTGACGGTCATTACCGACCTCCGGCTCGATTAGACGAACGCATCTGCAGTTGACTGCTTTCCACGCCATCTCCTTTTGTTTTAAATGCGGACAGAGTCATGTTATACTAGCAGAGACCAGGGCTTTAGCCGATTAATAGGTAGTGCCTGGGTGACCGAGCTTTGCTCGGTTTAAATACTAAATATACTTAGATACCTACAGATAAAAGACTCCAAGAAATAGATTTTCTTAAAAAAAAACGAATTGAAAAAAAAAGGAGAACCCGTCCGGATTCGAACCCGGAGCTACTAATTCGTGACCGCTATGAGCGCCCGACTTCCCGTCTGAGCTAATTATGCTGTCGCGTCACGCGGCGAAATTTACCTTCACAATCTAATGTCTAATGTGACAGTTTTTCATTGTCTAAAAACGCGCATAATATGCGTTTTTTTTTAATAAGACCTAGTTAGATCGATTTATCATCCCCGAAATCCCCTGCATACATAATTTCATGAAAATCCGTCGAGCCGTTTCCGAGATTCAGATTCTATATATATATACATATTTATATAGGTACAAGAATTGCTCGTTTAAAGGTATAAGATATATATATATACATATTTATATAGGTACAAGAATTGCTCGTTTAAAGGTATAAGATAAAAGGTATAAAAAGTATAAAAGGCCGAGTATAAAAAGGTTTTGTGTTTTTCCAAATTAAAGTCGGTTTTTCAACATGATACTTTCATACACTCCGACGTGATTAAGCAACAAACATTCAAACATTGACATATATAATATTAATAATAGGAAAGGATGAGACGTATGACCACCGTCCTACATAATACATACCTAACTACTTACCCATACTGAGATAGATACTCTTCATTGGACACACTAAAGCAAATAGACTGATATAGGAGAAGAAAAAAAAAATGGCAGTCATAGGAACTGCCGATAGAAGTGAAAACTTTGAATTTGATAGCTTACTTTGGAAACTACACGGGTGAACCGGAAGGCGTGGCCTGACCGTCATGGCATGGCCATCTAGAAATGCGTTAGCATTTCCCATTGGCTCACGCATTTCTAGATGGAGATGCCGTGATGGTTAGGCCACGCCCTTTCAGCATTTCCCATTGGCTGACGCATTTCTAGATGGCCAATGGCCGTGGCCCCGAGTTTACCCGATGATTTCTTATCATACCCGAGCGTGACGCTAGAATTCAATTCACACCCCACGAAAAATCTGTCTAAAAGCGCGCCTGCGCGCCAAAAGAAGTTTTCACTTCAAAATACCTGGGAGGTGTCAAGGGACATTCTGATGGAACGAAGTTGTACAACATATTGCAACTCTTTACTGTTTCTATTGCCCTGGTACTGGTACCTAGGGGCAAACGCAACTCTTTTATATTTCTGTTGTCCTGGTATCTGGAGATAAACGCTGGGCTGTTGGAGGTAGGTAATCGAAACTCTTTACTGTTTCTGTTGCCCTGGTAAGTACCTACCTGGCCATTTTTACCGAGTTTACCCGAAGATTTCTTATCATATCCGAGCGTGACGATTGATGAATCCATTTCACAGTCCACGAAAATTCTGTCAATAGCGCGCCTAAAGAAGTTTTCACTTCAATTAACAGGTTAATGAACGGGTCGGGCTGAAATTTGAAACACTGATTATAGTCTGGGATTACTCATAGGCTATTACTTTTTATTCTGAGAAAGTAACGGGAACAACGTGATTAAAACTACCAAGATTTACTAGTTTGTAGCTTAAATACAGATATCCATACAGTTCAAACGAAATTCGTTCACAGAATCGAAAAAAAATGCCTCTTGAGAACTTCCACTGCAAGACAAAACTTACGCGAAGCGAGGTCACTAGTTATATTTCAAAACTTCATTTTTCAGCGTAGATAATGTAGGTAATATACAGTTTGTCACAAAGAGACAGAGAGGGGCGAGGAATGCGGGTCACATGCGCGCCTCGGGGAAGAATGTACCCCCCCCCCCCCCTCCCATCCCCGGTCCTTTCGGCGGGAAATGGCGGACTGTGGGGTAAGTCACGGCAGTTATGGGGTAATCAATGAGGCTGTACATATACACTGCAGAGGTGCAGAGATACCGGGCTCACTGAACCGAATGGTGCGAGCTGTTACAAAACAAAGTGTGACTATATTGAAGTGAAAACTTCTGTAGGCGCACCTAGACAGATTTTTCGTGGGGTGTAAATTGATTTCTAGCGTCACGCTCGGGTATAATAAGAAATCTTCGGGTAAACTCGGGTGCTTGGCGATTGGGAATCTAGAAATGCGTCAGCCAATGGGAAATGCTGAAAGGGCGTGGCCTCGACATCATGGCATGGCCATCTAGAAATGCGTGAGCCAATGGAAAATGCTGACGCATTTCTAGATGGCCATGTCATGATGGCGAGGCCACGCCCTCCGGTTACACCCGTGTAGTTTCCAAGGTAAGCTATCAAATTCTGAGTTATAAGTTTTCACTTCTATCGGCAGTTCCTATGACTGCCAATTTTTTTTGCCTGATTGAGTTTATTTTAATTGGAATCAAGAATAGTAAATTTAAATTATCGTTATAGCGAAAACGTTCTTTTCAACTTATTACTTCCATTTTGCGTCATCCTGTTTATTGTAGAGGGGGAGAGGGTAATTTTAATTTAGAACGTACAATACACGAGTATTTCGTCCATTACTTTGTATGATAAGTGTAATTATAACAGCTAAGGAGTGCGACGCATTCGCTGCCTTCTTATAACGTACAGAGTATGTAAATTAGAACATTATTAAACACTGCAGCAGCCTGTAATTTCACCTTCGCTTATTTTTCGAGGGATAAAATTAACCTACGTGTTGTTTCAAACTATTATCTAGTATTTTTAGTAAGTATTAAAATTAACGTGGTTATTACCACATAACTAACTCCTTTATACTCTCCTTGAAAAAGGCGGCCTTTTTCAAGGAGAGTATAAAGGAGAGGACGCGGCCGAAACTCGAGTCGGATTGACCGACCTTGATTATTACACGTGAGTTACCCGTTTAGCCAATCAATTTTTTTTTTAAATAAAGAGTGACGAGACGAGCGGGATATGTGCCTGCCAGGTAAGCAACATGCCTGCCACATAACAGCACAGTGACACGCAGCTATTGGAACATGAAGAGCCAAAATCATTACCTAGAACCGCACTGCGCTCGTCACCCAGAGATCTAAGTTGTTATATCTCTTAGCCCTGTAATTTCTCTGGAATATATTATTATCTAGTAGTTTACTAAATTTCATCCAGATTCCATTAATAGTTTTTGCGCTAAAGAGTATGTACTTAACATACTTCTCCGTTTATAATATAGATATGGATAAGGTGTGTTTTGGGGACCGTGTCACCCTCGTCCGTGGGGAAGCACCTCTACAATGAAACCCCCACACGTGGTCCCTGGGTGGTGCTAATCAGGTGACAAAATACCGGTGGTAGGCTTCGGCCGTGGCTGGTGACCACCTGCCAGACTGAGTCGTGCCGCCAAGCGGCCCAGCCGTGTTCCGGCATGTAGTCTAGTAACGCCATTAGGGAAAACGGGTCAGAACAGTTGCTGCATAACTGCAAGACCGGATAGTCACACACCAAAACTTTACATCGGGACACTAGTCATGGAGGGTAGCGGGATCCGAGGCACGGTTTGCCGCACCGACCGCAGATAGTTGGGGGCCCAAGTAGTGAGCTAGCCACTCATGAAAGGCTGCCCCGCCATCTTGCGAAAAATCCCGGGATGCGCTATCCTGCCGGTTGGCGACCGGATGACAAGGCCAGATAGACATCCCCGGGGGGGCTCGGGCGTCCCCGCAGTCTCCAGACTAGTTTCCCACGGATGTATTCGTGTTGTGTGTTGTGACCGTTGGTCAGCAGTGTGTGGCCTCGTTCTACTTCCGTTTTCCCAACCGACACTCACTCCCAAACAATATGAAGAACAAGAATAATAGAAACAACGTTAAAATGCGGCTGCACTCCTCGTCACTCAAAGTGCACCTCACGAATATCCGAGGTCTGCACTCCAATATCACCGCAGTCCACCACCATCTAGAGACTGAGCAGCCGTCTCTCTTGTTTCTTACGGAGACGCAGATAAAATGTCCGTCGGATGAGGCGTACCTAACGTATCCAGGGTACACTTTGGAGCACAACTTTAGGCCTCGTGCTGGAGTGTGCCTGTACGCCCGTGACGACATCTGCTTTCGGCGTCTCCGTAATCTTGAGGACACCAGATTCTCTGTTCTTTGGGCGCTATTGGACACGGGCACGGACAAAATTGTCTATGCCTGTGTCTATCGGTCGCACAGTGGAGATCAGGAGACAACTCGGCTCACTGATTATTTGAGTGAGGCAGCGGACGCGGCTCAGCAGAAGTACCCATCAGCCCAATTAGTGTTACTGGGGGATTTCAACGGCCACCATAAGGATTGGCTGTACCCATACCGGGACACTGACCACGCTGGGTTGGAAATGAGAAAGCTTGCTTTGTCGTTAGACCTAACGCAGCTGGTCCAAGAAGCCACAAGGGTACCAGACGTTGAGTCGCATACTCCCTATTGCTTAGACCTTCTGCTGACAACTGATCCAGACCGATACTCCGTGGCGGTATCTTCGCCGTTAGGCAGCTCCGACCACTGTCTGGTGAAATCAGTATCCGTTTACCATCCGCCTGATCTCAGTCCCAGAGGCAGCCGGCGGCTGTGGCGATACAAGTCAGCAGATTGGGACGAGATGCGCTCTTTCATTTGCATCTTACCCATGGCAGTCACTGTGCTTCTCTTCTGGTGATCCGTCAGCCTGCGCGGATGCTGTGACAGTTGCTATACGTACGGCTATGGAATATTTCATTCCATACTCTGACGTTCCATTGTCCGGCAAAGCTCGCCCATGGTTCGGTCCTCAATGTAAAAGTGCTGAAGCATTTAAACATGAGGCCTACCTAGCCTGGGTTGATGCTCGACAGCGTAAGGCAAGGGACACACACCGGAAGAAAAAGGCGTTTAACAGGGCTGCCAAGGCATGCAAGAGGGTTTTTCAGAGGGCTCGTTTTGACCACATTAGTCGAATAGGGAACAAACTAGCTTCGTACCCTGCGGGCAGCAAAGCGTTTTGGTCCCTAGCTAAATCGGTCGAATCGAACTTCTGCCGCTCCTCACTCCCTCCAATGCTAAAACCTGATGGGGCGCTGGCTCACACCGCAATGGAGAAAGCAAACTTGTTTGCATCTCAGTTTGCGGAATCTTCACGTCTGGATGCTGGTAGTGCGACACCTCCTACTCCTCCTGGCAGTCCGACCTTGATGCCGGAAATACATATTCGCCAAAAGGAGGTTCGTAAAGTGCTACGCAATCTGGATGTGAACAAAGCCAGTGGTCCGGACGGAATTCCTGCCCTAGTGTTGAAGGTTTGTGCACCTGAGTTGTCTCCTGTACTGACCCGCCTGTTTAGGCTCTCTCTCCGTACTGAGCAAGTACCAAAATCATGGAAGCTTGCTAACGTGCAACCTGTGCCCAAAAAAGGTAGTCGTGCTGACCCTGCCAACTACAGGCCCATCTCGGTCACGTCCATACTCTGCAAGACTATGGAACGTGTCTTAAACCACAGGCTCCTGACGTACCTAGAATCTTACGACCTCCTCAGTGACCGGCAATACGGGTTCCGCCGAAATCGGTCCACCGGGGATATTCTAGCGTACGTCACTCACATCTGGAGTGAAGCTATCGAGAAACACGGGGAAGCACTTGCAGTCTCCCTGGATATCTCGAAGGCTTTCGACAGGGTTTGGCATGATGGCCTTATTAGCAAGCTTTCTAGTTATGGTTTGTCTTCTGGGTTTATTGCATGGATATCGGACTTCTTGAGGGATCGATCCATACGAGTTGTCATTGATGGCTGCTCGTCGGATCAAATGGCAATCAATGCCGGAGTCCCTCAAGGGTCGGTACTCTCTGCGACGCTTTTTCTGCTACATATAAACGATCTGTTGAAGCCCGGTATCTTTGGGTACGCGGATGATAGCACTGTTGTAGAGAGTTACATATCGAGCGCGAGAGCCAGTGGACAGCAAACTAAGGTTTTGAGAGAGAGTATGATCGAACGTTTGAACTTGGCCCTTGAGGAAGTCTCTGAATGGGGCGAAACCAATCTGGCCAAGTTTAACGAGGGAAAGACGCAGGCGTGTCTGTTCTCGGCAAAAAGGAGTCCATTTCAACATACTCCTACTTTTCGAGGTGTGTCCGTACCGGTTACTGATCATCTTGAGCTTTTGGGCGTTACCTTGACCTCTACGCTCAACTTTGGCACGTATATCGAGTCTAAGGCAAAATTAGCTGGCAAAAAACTAGGTGTCCTCTCAAAGGTGCGAAAGTACTTCAAATCTGAACAATTACTTCTCTTATACAAAGCACAGATTCGGTCTTGTATGGAGTACTGTTCGCATCTTTGGGATGGATCGGCTAAGTATCAGCTTGAGGCTCTGGAATCGATCGAGAGGCGTGCCAAAAGGCTCATAGGCAAAGACACTCTAGTGCGAAAAAGGCTTCAAAGTCTTGAACATCGCCGCAAGATTGCAAGCTTGTCAGTTTTTTATCGGATACACTTCGGAGAGTGTGCGACTGATCTGCATGATCTAATACCACCTTGCCCTTTTTTCTATCGGACTTCTCGTAACTCGAAGAAGCGGCACCGTTTCATGGTTGATGTTCCAAAGACACGGACGAAGAGGTTTGACTCTACTTTTGTGATAAGAACGTCTAGGCTGTGGAATGAGTTGCCAGAGTGGGTTTTCCCTGATAGTTATAACCTTGGTGTCTTCAAATCGAGAGTGAATCGGTTTCTTCTAGGTAAACACGCTCCATCGTAGACCGCATCGTCGCTTAACATCAGGTGAGATGGCGGTCAAGTGTAAACCTATAAAAGTTAAAAAAAAAAAAAAAAAAAAAAAAAAAGGTGTTATAAAATTAAGTCTACGGTGGTTGATCGGATCGGGTCCGGTCTCGATCGGGATGTTTATTTAATGGAACCAAAGAGTTTTTACATAATAATTTATACTACGTATAGAGTTAGAACAAACGATTTACACCGGGCGCACGGGTCTGATCGCTCTTGCCTTGTCGCTCTTGTGGAAGTGTCATACTATTATCGCGGCACATCTCTTGCCATGCAAGTTGCCATTGGCCATGGCAACAGAGAAATCTGTCCGATTCTCTACTGTATCCTTTGTGCAAAGTAACCGTGCAGAAACCCCTGGTCTATTTACTTATTCTCTATCTAAGAATGGAACTTTTTACTCATTACCTCATTGTAGAAATTAATTTCTCACTAAATTGCTGTAAGTGATAAGGGTGCCATTCGGGTTCGGCAGTAAGCTTTGTGTAAATCCAACGTCCTGAAGTTTGGGTTCTTCGCCGCATTTCGGTTTTGCGTACTCTGTCTTGGAGTTTGAATCGAGCATAGATTTTATAGCTGTTTGCGTTCTTCATGTAAATAGATATGTCTCGTCTATGTTTCAACACTAGAAGACAAGGAGGTCTAACTTTGAAAGAAGAAATTTTGACTTATGATCAAATTCAAAGAAAAAAAAACTTTTTAAGCAGCCCACTTTTTTATTTGTATAGTTCCGAAATATAATTTAACTATACCAAAAAAAAAGGTACTCTAAATTTTAACCCGATCCGTTTAGCCGTTCAAATGTGACTGAACAACAAACATCCAAACTTCGACAGTTTACAATATTAGTACGATTGGAGAGATTTGGAATACGGATATCAATGCTATTAGTAGGGAGAAAATATTAGCCAGTAAAAAAAATTCGTGAATTTTCGCCTACATTTTATAGGTTTTGCCTATGTTAATATAAGAAAAAAAGAAGCGACACCACAAGAGACAAGTGACAAAAGAAACTTAAGAACTATAATAACCTTATTCCTTAGAACAATATCTTCCTGTCAACCGTGCAAGTATAGGATTCTAGACTTCTAGAGTCCACCTGGGGAAGTACCACACCTTTGCCAGATACTCTATCGCCAAGCAGTAATGTGCAAACATTACTGTGTTCCGGTTTGAAGGGCAATGTTTCCAGAGAAAATACAGGCCTTAGAAATATAACATCTTAGAACTCTCGGGGATGATTGCGGTGCAGTGGTCCAATAGCTGCGTGTCATTTTGCTGTTATGTGGCAGGCATGTTGCTTACTATCAGACATATGATCTGCTCGTTTTGTCACTCTTACACTATAAAAAAAAATCTAGATACAGCAACGCAGCCCTTAATATTTTGTTTTTCTTGGCTAAATTCAAACAGCTATCTCCTGTAGCTTGGTACAGTAGAAGCAGCAGGAAATAGCTGTAGTGAGTGGCGGATGGAAATAAGAGCTATACGCCAGACAGATTTGTTTCGTCCGTCGTCCGCTGACGCGGCGCGGCGACGCGAAACGTGAACACTTACCTACTGAAACATTTGCACAAGATCTTGATATTCTGAATTCTATACGTCTTATTTATTTTCCTCTCACTCGATATGATATTTCTTGTCAATGTTTCATACCATTAGATACAGCCGGTGCCGGAGGGTCGTAATAAATCCTAAAAATATTATATTTGAGAAAGTTTGTAAGTGTGGATATTTGTTAATTTTTCATACAAAAGCTACGGAATGGATCCAAATAAAATTTATATATATATAAATTATAGTCTTGAATGATACCTTTTCTTAGGGAATTTAGGGGAATGAGTGAAATCGGTGTAGTGCAAATTACGCAGAACCATATTAGACACACGATATGACGGGAACAATAAGTTTTATAGAGTACCAAATATCATGCAAAAAGAAATTATTAATAATATTTGTGTAATTCTACAAATCCAAAAGTTCATAAACTTGGAACATTAATTGTAAATATACGTAGTACATATTTACCACCAACCTCCACAAATACTACCTATCTACTTTTTCTAAGTAAAAAAAAATAGACTTCTTAACTTAAACTTCTTGAAAAATTACATGATTTAATTTTCCTGCTAATTTCTATAATTTAATCTGTACGAAAGCATTTGGATACGTCATTTCCTCTCGCGGTAAATTTGTTTATCTCCACCGAATCCGGTATCTTTACGAGACGTATTTACAACTTGCACTTAATATCCGGTATACTCGCGTGTAACGAATGCAAATGTTATGACTGAAACGTTTGTTTATTTCTGTATTTTAATAAATGTTTCAGCGATTACATTTGACTTTGACGGAAAAATTATTTATAGTAGGTATTATTTTAGTAGTAGGTAGTACATAAATACTAACATACATAAATAATTAATTCCAAACATTTACTCAAGGCATACGCGAGCCTAACACCTTTCAAGCTTTCGAGCAAAGTAAAAACGGCATAGAAATTTTCGAAATTTCAAGACGTTTGTCTTCAGGCCAATGAGATGAAATTAGCTAAAGTGAAGTTTTGTTATAACCTAGAAGGACTTTTACAGCGCGGAGTAATGAGATTTTTTAATTTCTGAAGTCCTAGTACCTCCATGTGTATGTTCCAAGAGCATGTCAGTTGTACTACGTAACTATCTATAAATAACACTATTAATTTGATCCCGACGAGCTACGCCGCCGGCGTCGCGACGTCACACAAAAAATTAATTACTCAAAAATGAAACCAAATTTTGGGTGTCTGTAAACGACAATATACTAATTAATAAAATCTCCTATCTCTTAGGCATCAAAATAAACTAATCATCGAGTATGTATATCATGTAAAAATAAGGTTTCAAAGTCCCAAAAAACTGGTTATGCCAAATTTGCCCGCTTGGGGCTGCAGTAGATCATTTAATTATTCAAACGACCATCCTATTGATAGAATATCCCAGTAGTAGGATATCGAAAACGGTAAACTTCAATTAAAACAAACAAAGCAGAATACAGCAGCATACCTTAAATAGACCTAGTTGCTAGTCCCACTTTACGACAGGTTCCTGAGTAAATCGAACCGTACCCCCCTCCGCTCAGGTTTCGTGAATTATTTATACGTGCCGTTAAAGACACGGCAGTAAAAACTTTAGGTGATCTCAGTATCAGTGATTTTATTTTACGAGCGTGGTTTACTGAAGCGGCACAAGAGGAGGATAAAACCGGAACATGATTACTTGTGTACAAAATTGAAAATTTTGTTATTACAGTTAATTTGATCAATTCATATTGATTAGGTAAACGGGTAACTCACGCTGAAAAAGGCCGCCGGACGCGGCCGAAACTCGAGTCGGATTGACCGACCTCATTACACGTGAGTTACCCGTTTATCTAATCAATATGTGTAACAACCACGTTAATTTTAATGCTAAAATTGATCAATTCACTTAGTTTTTTTAACAATTATAATTATTTAATGTTCTTATTTTCGTCATCATCTAAAACAAAATAGTACCACGCAGCTATTTAACGAGTCCAAATCATTGCCTAGTAATGCACTGAAGTTATTCAACAACATAAGACAACCTTATTTCTTAGCCCTGTAATTCCCTTGAAAACTATGCGCTTTAAATGGAACACGGTAATGTTAGCACATTACTACTTAGCTAAAGAATAACTAGTATTAAAGGCGTAGTAGTTCCCCAGGTGGAATCTACTAAGAATCATACATTATTTAGTACCCAAAGGGTAAAATGAGACCCTATCACTAACACACTCTGACAGACTATGTTTGTCTGTCCGTCTGTTACCAGGCTGCACCCAGACATTTTCGATTTTCACTGATGACAAACCTCTGTTGGCACTATAATAAGAATCATCTCGAATACTAATATTATAAAGAAGTAAAGTTTGTGTGTTTGTTAAATTGTAAGGGGTAATCTCGGGATCTACTGAACCGATTTTAAAAATTCTTTCACCAATAGAAAGCCACATTATTGCTGAGTGTCATAGGCTATAATAAAAAACCGAAAAATAAAAAGGCTTTTACGGGGTAGTCCGTTTTGCAAGGTGAATCGGAGAAAAAACGGTCGAATGAAAAGATATATTTTTGAGTTCTAGAGAAAAGATGTGGAGCTTAAAAATGCCTACAAAAAAGTCAACGACAGCATATGTCTAACATTTATATTTAAGCATATTTAAGTTACAAAAAGTTGCTTTTTTAATATTAGTACAGATAATTTAATTTTTAATATTAATAAAATAATTTAAATCGTTGTCAAAGAAACATACCAAGCTCCTTGCCGTGAGAGAGGTTTGTTAGAAGACGATAACCAGTGGAAAAACACTCTACACGAGAAGCCTCAATTTCTCAATAATGCCCAACGAAGTGGGCACGGGTCAGCTAGTATCGAATAAAGCTACATTTCGGACCGCATACATAATACCAACTTTTCGGGTTACGCAGTCTCTATCTCTAGTTAATTTACATTAGAGGTTTGACACGTGTTTAGGATTTTATTGGCGCGAGTCGGATATCTGGTTCATGTTCGCCGATAACCGCCGATCGTCGGTCGGGTGTGGTCGGGCTCAAACATACTTATTCTTATTTCTAGAATTTTATGATTGCAAGAGTTTATGTTATTTCTGAAGCCGTGATGGCTTGGTGGTGCAAACGTGCAATTTCACAATCGTGAAGACGTAGGTTTGAGTGGCTCCTGTACCTCTGTGTAAATTTTCAAGTGTCAGTGAACAAGCTTGTCATCGCCACTGAATTTAACGCGGAAATAAATGTCGGGAGAAAATTTGAAATTATTTATAGTAAAACTAGCAGCGCCCCGCGGTGTTACCCGCGTAGTTCCCGTTCCCGTTGTTTTTTCGGGGAAAAAAGTAGCCTATGTGTTCTTCCAGACTATAATCTATCTGTGTTCCAAATTTCAGCCCGATCCGTTCATACCTTAGGACGTGATTGAGCAACAAACATCCATACATTGATATAATATTAGTATGATAGGTAGTAGGAATAAGAAGTCAAGCAGGGCATGTGCCTGATGGTAAAGAGACATAGTTGAATTTAAGTTAAGTTTAGTAAATAAGCGATTAGGTAAACGTTCCACATACATTCTATGATTAAATTTATTTGATACTTCAACGTTTATTAATATTTGTGCTGTTTCTAACGATATTTTTTTTCTTGTTACAGGTACTTATTATCCTGACTGGATCGAACTCAAACTACATGGGTACGATAGATGATACCTTGATATAATTAAGCCACTTGAGACTTACTGCGTAAACCATAAAGGATTTCGTAAATATTGACAAGTAACATTATTATCATTGATATAAGCTCACCTAAAGAATACTTAATAAAGTGGCCAAGTGCGAGTTGGACTCGCCCATGAAGGGTTCCGTTGCAGCAAGTAACATAATATACATAGTACACATAGTTCTTGTAGTTCGTTGTAACTTTGATCGAAGTTTCAATAATAGTGTATTTATGACGTACTAAAAAAAACTACTGATCAGATCGAGTTCAAACTAATTTTCGTTGGTAGTTTACATGGTAATGTACATTAAATATTTTTTTTAGATTTTTCATTCTCTTACTTTAGAAGTTAGAGGGGGGGGGGGGGGACACACATTTTACCACTTTGGAAGTGTGTCTCGCGCAAACTATTCAGTGTATACGAAAATGATTTTAGAAACCTCAACATCATTTTGAAAGACCTATCGATAGACACCCCACACGAGTATGTTTGATGAAAAAAACATTTTTGAGTTTCAGTTCTCAGTATGGGGGGCAACCCTAATTTTTCTTTTTTTTTATTTTTTTTGTTTAAATCTTAGTGCGGTTCACAGAATACATCTACTTACCAAGTTTCAACAGTGTAGTTCTCATAGTTTCGGCAAAAAGTGGCTGTGACATACGGACGGACAGACAGACAGACAGACAGACAGACAGACAGACAGACAGACATGACGAATCTATAAGGGTTCCGTTTTTACGTTTTACGGAACCCTAAAAAGTAGATAGAAAAAAAAGTAGATAGATAAAAATCTATGCAAGGCAAGCGTATCATAAATTTATAACACATTTTTTTAATTTCAAGTGTTCAAATTGAAGTTTAGTTCAAGTTATATTTAGGTCGAACGTACCTTACATTACGTACATTCGAATTGCAAAGTAGTCTTATGAGTCTTTTGAGGTAGCCTCTGTCATAATACACAAGCAACTGTACCAAGAACTGCTAAGAGACGTATAGTTTTATCAATTGATCAAGTATCACTTTAATTGTATTGGTAAGAATAATTTTTGATTCCGATAAATATCTACCAATAGGAAGACGTGATTACAAATATAAATGTTTTCTATTGGTCGATGTATTATTCCTCGCAAACCGCTTAACTACCTCGCACAGTTTCAGTGAAGCTTTGCTTGGTCCAATTGTAGATTTCCCTTAAAGGTCTGAAAGCTCTCATGTAAGCTCCCTTTTCAGAAGGTATCTCGATAAGAACTATCTACCACGACTCCTTATCTTACGAACAAAACTACATTTGTAGTTGACCAATTGTTTGTACTACACATTTATTTCTTGACAATTTGCTTGCGTAATACGATGGTGTCTACCTCTACATGATCTTTAAAATCATTTGTAGGTTAGCTGCCCACGTTAGTTTATGGTGTGAGTCAAATGATAGAACTAAAGGGTTTCATCTGAATGTCACTGATTTTGTGAGCATACACGATAGTAGTTCTCTTCTCCCAGATAAGTGGTAAGCTTGTAAAGTTAGCAAACAAACGAAGAGATTACTTCGGTAGCCGTAACAGACAGACGGACAGATAACGTCACCTAGTTTCTGTTCGCCGGAAGTGGGGGAAGTGGCCGGAACTACGTGGGGCTGCCGTGGATCTGTACCGGAAGTCGGTTCATTGATCAACAAAGTTAGATGTTGAATGTTAGTAAGATAATAGTTAAAATATATTCATAGCTATTTCAGTTATGGGTAATTTATATGTTTTGCGAATTTATATTATGTTCAGATAATTTATTTGAGATTACTTCGACAACTGGGAAAAAAATTACTCATGATGTTAGTTTGATTTAATTATTTTATTTAATTTATGCATTCCAGTGCCGGTTTCCATTATTCCAGTAAGCAATCCAGCGCTGGATTCGGTCGCTGGACTGGAATCATGTAAACGGGGTATTAATTTATTTGATGTACGCTTTCTTTGATGTTTATAGTTTTATGGTAAACTTGTCGAAATAAAAACACGATTTTACCAAATAAATAAAAGTTCTTAAAAAGGGGACTTTGTGTCCCCACTGCTGAGTTTATATCGTAGCCACGGCACGGGTCGTGGGGTCGATTCCCATTTCCCACCCAGGTAAATTATTTGTGTGATTAATACAAGCATTTGTTCTATGTCTGGATGTTCCTACGTATAATAAGTATGTATTTACGATTATTTAAGTATTATATGAGCTAATTGGCTTCCATAATACACGCTTTAATTACTTAGTGAGAAAGTTGTCTTTCTTGGGAAATACACCTATATATTAGCGCGTTCAAACAAAAAACATCTTCAAATTTACAATATTAGTTTAGATAGAAGTCTCTTTTCTGAAGCTATCACAAAAATTGAAAACGAAATCCTTGTATCACAGAACACATTGAATACTAAAGTTGCCCGCAGTCTCCTAAGCTATCCAGTAATACCTAAGTTACCTTCTCAGACAGTCAATTGAGCTGACTCCGTTGAAGTGAACTTACTCGTAACTTAAAGTAACTTAAGCCAAGCTAACTTAAGCCAAGTTGAAACGCATCAGAAGATTGTCTCAGCTCCGTTTGCAGGCCATCAGTCGCACTTAACCCCAACTTAAGGGCAGTTAAGTGAAGCGCAAGGACTTGGGGGATACTGGATGTGTTCTTTGGAATGATATTATGATTTTAATCTGCCTTGTTGAAAGATGATGTTTTTTTAATTATACGTAGTTTTAATATAAATCGATATAATAATAAAAGACAAAGACAATGACAGTGATAATGAATAACTTGGATTGTCAAAAAAAAATACATGTACAAGAAATCTGAATCCAAAGGCTCCAGAATTAGTTTAAATCTGTGTCAGGAGCCGATGGCCATTCCGATGAATAAGGATTCACTACACGCGTTTATCTTTATGTTTGGATGATGAGTGTTCTAACCGCTAGGCTATCACTACATGACAATTTGTTTAGTAAAGGCATTCCATCTAACTACCCATTGCAGAATAAAGCATAATGTGGCTTATAAACTTTAACTTAAAGTTTCAATTTAACCTCATATTGAAAACATAAATAATAATTAACGATTTAGATCGTGATTAAACCCTATGCAATATTTTCAATACAAAGCACTACCAACTCCCGCCGTTTTACCCTCGTAGTTCCCGTTCCTGTTATATTTTCGTGAAAAAAGTAGCCTATGTGCTATTTCAGACTTTGATCGGTGTTCCAAATATCAAGCATTCTATTTCAAATTCCAGGTTAGCCGTTCCGACGTGATCACGCACCAAACATTTGAAATCACAAGTCTTTTGAAATATAGTTTTCGTTGGAATTTCTAGGAATCTTCATCATTTTTCCTTTCACATTTCCTTGCTGTAAATCAAGTGATAGTGATAAAGTTGTAAAATTTCTACGAAGTACAAGTAATTAAGCACTTCTAGTGCCCTTAGTCCGGGCTAATTAAGTGAGTCGGGAGTATAAATCTGTAAGGCGGGAGATAGATCGCGGACCCGGGCCGTGGACACGGTCTGGATTTATTGGGCTCTAGATTTGGCCGAAAGTGCTGATTTAGCGTTTACGTTGCGAAGTTATTAATTTTCTCAAAGTTTTATTTAATTTACTTAAATAAATTTTAGACTAATATACTTCAACAGTTACATTTAAGACAAAAAGAAACTCCTTACAGAAGATAAATTAACTACATATTGAATTTTGTTTAGATAGTTGGAAATTTTAAAGTAAAAAGCAAAACCCTTTCCACTCGCCCAAAGTTTAGTAGTAGAGCCCAACCGAGGCCAACTGCTCCAGGTTCCTCTCAATTTTTACAAAGATTTGATTTAAGGTTTATTTTGAAATTTCTCTTATTTAAATATATTTAGTGATTGTGAATATTGTGATAAGACGTGCAAAACGAGCGCCTAATAAGCTGAAAATTAAGGGAACTATGCGGTTAAACCATGGCTAAATTAATATACATAATTTAAATAAGTGTACTTTAAGGTTATCCATAAAAATATGCCTCATTTTTCCTCAAACAAGCCCCATGTCACGAGGCGTTTAGGAAATGAGGAGATCCGGTCCGAAGCCGAAGTAATGGGATGTGCGTCCACTCCGCTGGATGCCTCAGGGCATGTGCCGATTTGGTTTGGGGCAAACAACGTACGACAAACCTCTTGGTGTGGTGTATTGAAGTTTGCTTTTATTGGCACATTTTTCATAGAAAAAAATCAGTATAATATGTTTTGTACATTTTAACTTTACTGATGTGCATGATAAAGTGTTTCTGTACATTGCTAGCAGCGCCCCGTGGTTTTACCCGCGTAGTTCACGTTCCCATCACTTTCTTATCCTAAAAAATAACAGATTGCTATTCAAGACTATAATCTAACTGTGCTCTAAATTTTAATCGGATCCGTTCAGCTGTTTCAAAGTGATTCAGCAACAAACACGCAAACTTTTCTTTAAAAAAAATCTTTAAAATTTGTGGGCTTTTATTTAGAAACCTCAATGTGTGAAGATACCTAAAAACTTGAGACACATAAAGTCCATAAGCTCTACAGTACTTTTACAAAGAATTTTAGTCTTTTATATCATAATATTGTCATTACAGCATAGGTATTATATTTATGTATAATTGAAAGAAACAAAATTAAATTAGGTACTTACTCTTTGATGTCTTATGTATTTTTAAGCTAACCAGTAGTTCTGGTAATGTTTAACTACTAAGTATGTTTCTACTGCTCGGTACTTACGCATATCTGGAGAGAAGCCAAATTTTTACCGAAGACGTAAAATTTTGCCTTTGGCCTCTGCAGACACACAGAAACCATCTAAATGAAGTGGTGTACTGAGACGGGGCACTCATTTGATTTTATTTAACTGTTCTGTTAATTTAAAAATAATTAAGTATTATTGACTCCTTAAAACAATTGTTTTGTAACATTACTTCAATTATAATTTTAATTTATTATACACAAATTAAAACTGTACGAATATATTATAGGGAAAAGGAATGCTCGTGACAATAAGCGCAATGTAATACCGTGGATATTTTTTAACAATGACTGGTGTGCACTTGACCGTCAACTCACCTGATGTTTTGCGAGGATGCGGTCTACTATGTAGCGTGCTCACTTAGAAGAAACCGATTCATTCTCAACTTGATACCACCAAGGTTGTATCTAACGGGAAAAACCAACTCAAGGAACGCTTTTCATAGCCTAAATTTACTCAATACTCAATCATTTATTGATCTCTTCGTGCTCAAATTTAACCTGTATTTGTATGGTGATGTGCTGTGCTTAGCGTGTACAAACGCTCAGCGTGTTGGACCATTACTCTGTTAAAAAATAACAATTTCTAAAATAAAAAGCGTACAACAATTCGCCGGGGTCATTACGCGCCGGAGCCCATAAGTCCCCATAATACGATATTAATCCTCGCCTGGATTACGGCATCAAATTTATTTTCTTATAAAAAGGGATTAGTACGAAGAAATAGGAGGAAAATTGTGGGTGCGGTGATAAATTGAGTATCGGCTTGTACTTGGAAGAATTTTACAAGGGACAAGTATCACGCTTGATTGCAATTTCACGATAAAGACCGGTCTACCAAAGCTTCAGGCCGAGAGCTATCTGGAAGAACTGACGTGTAAATTGTACATTAACTTAAAGTAAGAACTTTGATTTTGATGGAAAAACGGTATTTGCAGTGGCACATTCTAATTTGATAATAGTAACTAAATAAAGATTGGAGGACATTCCATAAGTTCCATCCATCCATCCATTCCATCTAGCCGTAAAATAAGCAAGGCCTGTTATATGGAAGCCAGAAGCCATCTGATATAATACTTATATAATTGTTAATACATACTTATAAAACATAAACACCCAGACACAGAACAAATATTTCTATCCATCACACAAATATTTGCCCTAGGTGGCAGTTGAACTTACAACCCGCGGCTTCGCAGGCAGACTTAGTACCAACTAAGCCACAAGGCCAGTCGAATTACTAAGTATTTAATAACAAAAAATAAAGAACGCTTACGTTATATCGTAAACAGTGAATATAGCTTACTACGTTATCGTCACATACTTGCTTTCCACTAATTATTATTTATCCAAATTGATGCAAAGGCAGCCAACTAGACGTCGCTCCTTAATTCCAGCGATTGTACTAATTGCTGATTTTCTAATTAATCACAAGGGAGTTATTTGATTAATGGGGCTCCGAAGAGGGGCGGGAGGGGGATGATTCAGTGATTTCAGCCGGGGGTAGGTTTTCAGTTTAATTAGTAAGTAACCCGAGTTGGAACTGTCGAGATTTCTTCCGTAGGTTTTGTTACGTTTTTTAACAATTATCCAACCTAGTTTTTGCTGGGAATTGAGACGGTCGCGGAGTTTTAGAATTTTACTCAGACAGTTAAAGAAAACATATTATTAGGTGAAATTATCCATACAGTATTACACTAAGCAAAGTTTGTATTAAGGAAGCTGATATAAAACTGATTTAATTTAAGATATTTATGATGCATTAAAACATACCGACATTACAAAAACATCCGTATTCATCACACAACCATTTTTCATACAAATAATATACATGTACCATACCATGACCTATGACTTAGTAAGCAGACCTACTACAGATGTAAGTCAGCCAACAAAAAGATTTTTTAAATAGACAGAATAGAATTTAGAAGAGAAATTTAAGTTAACTATGATTATTTACTAGGTTTAATAAAATATTAATCAGCGATTATGTGTAGTAGCTACAAAATATATAGGTTCTTTAGAAAGAAAGGTAGTAACCACCACAATTGAGTAAGTACAATATAAACACGTTACTAAGTGTAAAAAAATACAAATTATTCTATACGATGTAGCGCATTATTTTGTAGAAATGTAAATCTGCCATAATCCATTGTCACAATCTCTCCATCGACTAAACAAAAAAAAATAGTAGGTGCAACTCAGATGAGTACTGATCACGCCACAACGAAAACCTCCAAAACTCAAATGTGCCAAAGAACTGCCTGAAGATTTCCTCATAAAGATTACGAGTGATAGCCAAATGGAAATGGCGGCCACCAGCTGATCTGAGCCCTGAAGAGTGGAAGCTGCAAAGGAAGCCCAGGGGGGTGAAGGTTCTACCGACCTCGGGGACATGGCCCGGCCGCCCACGTTCCCACGCGGGGGCGGCCGGCCCAAACTACTCCTTAACAGACTCCAACATAGCTTTAACGACGTTTGGACTCCAAGGACATGCATCCAACGTCGCCTTAAACACATTTGGGCTACCCCAAAGATACATAGTAACCAAACACCCACCCCGAATATCCGGCTGTACAGAAACCGGATATCTCGAACCCGAAAATCGTGTGTGGGAAAAATTCATGACCAAAGGAATTTGCTGCGGCTGCGGCGGTGACTGGACGTTTTCTGGGGGCTTAAAAGTAGACTTGGACAGTTCGGAGTATACGGGTTATAAGTATTTTTATAAGAGACCGGGGTATCGAGTGAAGTCGCGCTCGTGTGAGGACGCTAGGTTTTTGTACGTGAATTTTGTGTTATTGGCGGAGTTCCGGTGTTTTGAAAAGGTTAGTGGTTTTTGTTTATTTTTACGATTTGTGTATAATATGGTGGTAAATGTTGGTAGCTTTGTTTTATATTTTATTTTAATATCGGTAAATATTGACTGACGATATTACAATCTATCAAAATAAATCAAATATCATGAAAGAATTTAAATTAATAAGAATTGAAATTAAATAATTTAATTTCAATATGGTTTCTAGAGCAGATCTTCTCTTAACGTCAGGTAAAAATACGTACATGTTATTGAAAGACAAACTTAAATATGTAAGAAGATCACAATTACGTTCTAGATCATTATTTCTATTTGAAATCAAGTCACTTTTCTTCGGGCTCTAAATGCACAACAAATTATGGCACGTGTTAACAATAGTACCTACTAGCACAGTGAGCACACAAAAGAAAAGCCCTTTTTATGCGTTTTTTATCAATAAAACGTATAGGCGTGACCACAATCTCGTTCATACGAAAAGCAATGTCGTGGCTTCCGAATATTTTATTGTAGGTTTCACTCAAATATTGTTCTGTAATAATGTTTAACTTCACAAACGAAACCTTAAATAAACGTTGTATTAAAATTTCGTCACGATACACATTTGGACGAATTATTCAAATTTAGATTTCCGTACGTGTTCAAATAATTGTATTACGGTTATTTATTCAGTTTTCTCGAACAGGCGCAATGCTAACAAGCTATACGGAATCCTATGACGTGTTTAATTTAAAAGGTCGCACGCATCCGTGACGCTCCATGAATATTCACGCGGAACCCTAATACACTCGCTATTTGTTAGACACGTTCTAACGATGTGTTGAAGGCAATATTTATAATACTTTAAATCAAAATAAAATAAAAATGAATAAGTAATTTGGGAGAACTTTTTGCGAGGTTTGCCTAGGGACTTGTCACATTTGCCACTTCATTTCATTTTGATTTAATAGACATTTTTTAGATATCTCCTGATTTACGATATAGGATCTTTAGCGCTAATCTAAAGGCGGCAAGTAGTAGAAGCCATCTGAGGCAAATTGTCATAAATCCTTTTAATATAACAATTACAAATGTCAGTATGCATTAATTTTGACTACACAGTTCTTTTCTAAGCTGAGCTTAGAAACATAAACCTATATGGGTTGGAAAATATTGGGTACACGATCTATTATGTAAAAACGGTTAAATTAATATAATTTATCTATTACTCATCTACTAATCCACCCCGAAAAGCAATGAGTGCAAAAGTGTCCAGAATACTGGCCGCATTGTCTTGTACCAGGTATCACAGCCCGGCGGGAGTTAGTTACCTGTTTTTTTGTATTGCACACCTAAGCTCGCTCACCAAACATTTGGCCTCAGTTTCAGTTAACATAACACATTTTTCAATTATAAACATTAATTACTACAATTAATTTACTAAAATTCTAGTCCCAAGTTCCCAGCGCGTCCGGTCGCCATGCACTGCACGCTTCACACATTGGCCTCAACTTTTCCTGTAACCTCAACTTTACTCAAACATTTAACCGAACGTAAACTAATTAAACTACCCCAAATCCTTAACACCTCGCCCGCCGATCACCCGGTCGTACCAACCAGCTGGGTATCACGACGCTGCGTTAACCGCTCTAAATTAAACCTTATCGTTTCACTTTAAAGTTTAGATTTCAGAATTTTGAGCTGTAGTCGAAATAGGCTATAAGCGTGTGGAATTAATATTTAAATTGTGCGTTGTAATTTATAAAGTGCTATGTTTGCTGTCAGACTCTAGTGTTGTGTTAAGTAATTACATGCACGATGAATATGATGTAGGTAAATTCTTAAGTGATAAGTTTTAATTGCTCGTAAGTACACCTTAGTCCACAGTATTTCTTGAAACAGAATGAGACTAGATTTTCATCTCGTGTTTCAAACACTTAAAAAACCCTATTAATTAATACACTTAAAATATCTCTCTTCTCAGGATCTACGTAGAACTATCTGTGTATCAAATTTCGTTTTAACCTTTTCAGTAGCTTAGACGTGAAAGCATTCAAGAACTTTTGCATCTATAATAAGTAATAGTAGCCGTGGTTTAACCTTAACAATTCCTGTTATTTTTATTTGATAAAAAGTAGCCCATGTGTTATTAGACACTATGGGCTTTAAATTTCAACCTTATCCGTTTATACATTGATTGATTGATGAGAACGTGGTTGAGCAACAAATATATAAAGAAATACAAACTTTCGCATTTATAATACTAGTACAGGCCTGTTTTGCATTTTGATTAGTGCGAGTGTGAGTGCGAATGCGATTGCGAGTGCGAGTGAGTAATCGCGGCTGATTACTATGCACCCGCAATAATAAATCGGTGTCCACTTCTTGTGTTGACTACTAATCAATAAACATCTGCACTAATCACTCGCACTCGCACTAATCAAAATGAAAACAGGCCATTTGATATATTAGCTGTTTATTTTTACAATTGTAAGCTTATCCCAATTAAAATTATTTAGAAAAATTATGAGATAATTATTTTAACGATGCGCGCTCACACCGTCACAAAAAACCAACACCCTCAAGGTAGCTAACATTCGTAAATCAATAACAAAACCTGAAAACAACGTAACATTCGTAAAAAGCCGAGAAACCGAGTATATAAATCAAATGTAATGCGGAACTGGATCGCAAGCGTAATCCGGGCCGCCGCGCCGTAACCGCTTGTAACCGGATTTAACCGGATACGGGCGACCCGGGCACCTGCGATAACGAGCTCTCTCAATACCTACTATGGACTCGTTCGTTACCGCTTTGTACCGGAATGTTCTGGTTTCTTCAAAAGATTGAATTAGTTGTCTGTGGCCGCGACATGTCCACTTTTATGAGCGTCGACGAGCATTGATTTAGGTTGAGTTTAACCGGTATGACGGTGCAAGCAATTTGTGGTATGCACGGGATGGAAGAGATGAGAATACGGAGAGGATGTGGGTTAAGAGCTTATGTAATGTGTTTTGCACATTATATAAATATAAATAACACGTCACGTTGTTTGTCCGTGATGGGCTCTGAAACTTACTAAACTGATTTTAAAACAAATTTCTACACCATATATGCAGTTTGATCCAACTTGGAAGATATAATAGTCTTTATTTCCATATCCGAGTGAAACTGGTAGATACCGCTAGTAGAGGTATAATTTCAATAACATTTCGGATGTTATAGATCATAATTATGAGACTACTGTAAGGCTCGCTTTTTATTATTATCATACTTACGCCATACTACAATATTAGGATTTCAATTACAAAAACCCTTCTAACATTTACTTAGTTATAAATTCGGCAACTCTTACAGAAAACACAAGTTAAGTGCTCACGAAACTTCGGAAACTCTTTAATCTGCACAAACCACAACAAAGCTTGGAGATGAAATCGCGACTCTAAGTATTATTTCGGAACATTTCGGAACTAAGATCCTGTTTCTGAGGACGCCTCGAGACAAGCAAACTTGTAAATCCCTTATCCTAGAACGGGATCGGCGCGCCGCCAAGGGGCAGACTGCCAACTTCGGCGCACTTTATAAAATGTTTCAATTTTATTGTTTGAGGATTTGTTAACTTTATTCCAGTTTCATCATCTACAATGTCTTAGTTAAAACAATTTCTAAGAAATATATTTACATTAAACATGTTAGATATGGAAAACAGCAAGGAATTAATCGCAATTGAATAAGATAGGCTGATAGTCGTCAACGATCATTAGTCTGTCTATATTAGTCCACTGCTGGACATGGGCCTCTCCCATAATGGCTCGCCACTTAGCCCCATCTTCAGCTTTATTTTGTACTTGTCCATCTACAACATCTTTCGTGTTTCATCACTCTGATTTCAATGGCTAAAGGCAAATATTGTAAGGAAATTCACATGTTCCAAGTATATTTCGATGTCATGCGTTATCTGCACAAACTGCACGGAGCCTTATCATCTTAGCTCTTTCCTTGCATGATAAGGCCTCGCGTCCCAGCAGTAGGAACATTTAGCGAGCTGCTTATGTTAATGAAAGCACCGGTTCAAGAATTGTAACCATACCCCTCCGACATATTACGCACACGTTCTAAACGAAGCTTGGAGACGTGCCCGTTTGCGGAGGCACGTTCGCTCGAATTATTAAATACAATACGTATTAGTAACAATTCCGCGTACGCTCTGTATGCTAACTGGCAGCCGAAATAACACGCCTGCGCCGTCTTACCCCGTCTTCCTTTGGTGCACGGACTTACAAAGCTTTGTAGTATTTAATATATCCGTACCTTTAGAATTGAGATAGCCACAGTTATCAGTGGTGACACGCAGGCCAAAGAAAATTTCGAAAATAATGAAAAATGGTTCTAAACCCTAAAAATGTAATGAATTTGAAAAAAAAAACGAATAACGTAACCTTTACGAAGAATTATGGATGTAAATTCATGAACTTTCAAAGCTTGGCAAAAAATGCCTGGAGCTACCTAAATTTAAAAAAGCCGTTAGCAAGCTGAACTGACAGTGGGCTGGTCATATCTGTCGCAAAACTGATAGCTATTTGGGTAGAGGGGTTCTGGAAGAGAGACCGCGACTCAGTGAACGTTATGCAGGGCGCCCTGACCTTGCTCTTTTTTCTATCATAGCTCTAAAAAATGTCATCGTTTCATGGTTGAACAAAAGACTCAAATCAAGAGGTTTGGCTTTACTTTATTAATAAGAACGTCGCATGGAATGCGTTGTATGAGTGGATTTTGTTGTACGTATGTAAATAAAACATTAAAACAAATATAACATTGGTGGACAGGTCTCAGACAACACCATCTAGTCCTACATTAAGCATAGCTGTACCATAAAAGCCAGACAGCTGACATAAGAATTATGTAACTGTAAATACAAATTTATTATTCATAGAAACACCCAAACACGACAGAATAAATATTGGTGTACAATTCACACACAACACCATCTGACCCCAAACTAAGCAAAGCTTGTATGATGGCGGCCAGATAGCTGATATAATACTTATATAGTGTTAAATACATACTTATTATACATAGAAACACCCAGACACAGTGCAAACATTTGAATTCATCACACAAATATTTTCCCAGGTTCTGATATAATGATGACACAAATCGAACCTATGACCTACAGGCTTTACAGGCAGACTCCCCACCAAAATTACCAAGTCAGCAACTGATTACGGAAAACCGAAAAGTTATTCTATGTCATTGCTATAAGTGCTCACTTAGAATGAATCCGGAAACAAATCGCAATTGCAGTGATTCGCCAGCGATGCTCCATTAATACAATTAAGGATCGAACGGTGTAAAGCGGAGCGCGCACTCGCCGGTAATCGATCCGGTAACTGAATTACGGCAATTGAGTCTGCGCCGGCCCTTAGGGCAATTTGTGGTGTCGCGGCGTGCGAGCAAGGACCTAATGTGATTGCAGCGCGCCACTCGCGCGGAGTGCAAGGCAATGCGATTCATTTATTTTATTCTTCTTTTTATTTTCAACTTCTAACACCCTCTGATTTTCCACGCATAGTTCGTTCGTTCGTTCGTAGTTCTTGCTATAAAAAGTAGCCAATATACCATCCCTGTATAAATTCTAACCTTTTCCCAGATTTCAAATAAATCTGTTCAGCCGTTCCGATATGATGAAGCATCAAATATAGAAAGTTTGTCACTTAAAGATTTGCGATTTATTTAGACCAAGTAGTCAATAATTAAAATTTGGATTCGAGGTCTGGGTTTGGGTAGGTAAAGTAATAAACATAATAATGCCTGTGATTGTAGTTAATTTCAAGATATTTTTAAATAAAAATCTCAATAATGGTCACTTAAAAATTGCAACATAAGAGTAAAACACTTATGAACTAGTTAGCACCTTAAAAAATGGTGGTCTGATTTCTGAAAACAACCTCTCCAAGAAAGAACTACTATGGCAAAACCACGGGGAGCTGGTAGTTAAAAAATAAATTTGAACTCTCTGAGCTCTTATTTGATTATAAAAATGTATGCGTAAATTTTTTGTTTCAATACTTGAATAAATCTTGCAATATACAAAGTGAAGGTCAAAGGTTCGCCGAACAAAGCGTAGCATTCACCGCTCAGCCTGAAAAGAGTGGATGTAATATGAAACCACAAATTATGGCGGCTCAAATTCCAGCAAATCGAGGAAGTTTGTTTTTAATATCGCACAAATTTCTATGTTTTCCTTAGAACAACTCTGAGATGAATCAAATTACCGCTGAGGTTTGTAATTAATCTAAGAAACGAATCCACCACTTTACTCGAGTATTTACACAAAACGGTGGGGCATTATAAGGTTACCTTTGGTGTAATTATTTGAATTCGTTTAACGTTTTTGATCACAGTTGAAATAAATCCTTGGCGGATCATACCTATCTATTTATTTCATTACCTATTTATCAACTGCTTGCCAAGACTTATTTCAAGGTACAGAACGCATAGCTTGTCAAGCAATTTAAGCTTGACACTGGTCTTGGAGCGATAACGTCGGGTAGACGTGGCCTAGGGTAGAGACCGCGAATTGGCAAATGTAGCGTAAGGGTTTCTGAATTTCGATGGGGTGACGATATACATGAAGCATCAAGAAGGTAGAGAAGAAAAGCCAGGGATAGTACTAGCGTACGTAGCGTAGCGTAGTATTAGCGTAGCGCAGAAGTGAGCAAGGGTAAGCTGATGATGATAAAATAAACCCTTTTTAATTATGATAAATTGAGTTTATACTTGTCCGCCATCTTCCTTAATGTTTAGCCATGTGGTTTACAGTTTGTGGTGGATCGTACTTAGAGGAAACTGAGTCACCCTCGATTTGAACATATTGTAAGTAGCTATAGCGTGAAAGCGTACCGTAGTTACCTGACGCATTTACAAAATCAGTTTGTTTCCATATATTTATCCCAAACTGCACGTTTTGCCTGGCTTTCTCTCTATCGTTTCTGTGATTTGTCAAAATTCAAGATTAATTTGCGATACATTTTACGAAAATGTAACTTACTGGTTCTAAAAATGAAACGCGTTTGTCAACGTGATTATGCCACCTGTTAAATTATGCAAAAACCGCGCGAGCCGCCATTTTATCCACCGATATCCGGTTGTGTCCGGTTAAGGTTTTAATCCGGTACATTAGCCATTCCGACCGCGCGCGATCCTCAGCTATAACCGGTTAATTCGGACCAACTCCCGTCCGTTACATGGTTTGTTCTCACTGCTGGATTTGAAACTTCATGCACTCAAAGAGTGAACACAATAATAATGTATAATGATATTTTATACATTAGAGTATAAACTATTATTAGTTATTAGTATATTATGAAGCTGAAGAGATTTTTTGTTTGAACGCGGTAATCTCAGGAAAAACTGAACCGATTTTAAAAATTCTTTCACCATTGGATATATACATGATCCCTGAGTGCTATTATATTATATATAATAGCACTCTCATATATTATATATGTAGCGGAACATCTTACTAGCAAAGCCAACCGGCTCTACTATCTTGCTAGGGAACTTAAAAGATCTGGCCAGTTTAAATATTGTTGGACGTCGAATGGAAGAATATTTCTAAGAAAATCAGATGGCACTCCTGTGATTCCAATCAAGAATGAACGAGATATAAATA
Source organism: Ectropis crepuscularia (assembly GCA_963693475.1). Lineage (NCBI taxonomy): Eukaryota > Metazoa > Arthropoda > Insecta > Lepidoptera > Geometridae > Ectropis > Ectropis crepuscularia. The sequence continues at coordinate 28,908,485 of OY856350.1, read as the reverse complement.
ATGTGAAATCACTGAATCTGTGACTATTTACAATTTTCCTATTATTATTTTTTTATGTTTATTCTATTGTAATTTTATTCCACTCAGTTATATTTAAGTCCGATCTAGTTTGCATGCATTTTTTCATCTCTACTATATACACGCTTTACAAACTCTACAAAATTATACACCAAATATCCATTCCTAACCAAAAATTAAGTGAATATTACTTTTGTCCAATGGACCATTTTACAGATAAACAATACAGGATAACTGCAACCGAATGTAACTACAACACTATTACTATCCCTAAAATTAATAATGGATAAAAATCTCAATTCCATGCTCAAAGAAGTTGATGAGGTCAAACCTTCAGAATGTTACAACTGTAAAATTGATGAATGTTCTCAATTCATCACACAGCCTGACAAACATTTTAAAATTTTAGCGCAGAATATCCGGAGTATTAACGCAAATTTTGACAAACTGCTTATTATGTTAACTGCCCTGAAATTCGAATGTGATTTCATCGTTCTGTCGGAATGTTGGTTAAACAGCAATAAACTCTTACCACAACTGCCCAATTACAATACTTCTACGACCACTCTATCTTATAATCAAAACGATGGGCTTGTTATATACCACAAAAATAATATCTCCTGTGTTGTTGAAGAACCCTCTTTTCCTGAAGCCAATTGTCTTGTTGCCAAAATAGGGAACCATACAGCTATTGTTGGTATTTACCGTCCACCATGCTTCCGTAAGACCACAACATTCCTGAAATCACTGGAAACTCTGTTAGACACCCTAAAAGGATTTAAAAATATTGTTCTAACAGGTGACATCAACATTGATATTTCTCTAGAAGGAAGTTCTGAACCACCATGTACACACTACCTAAACCTTATGGCAGAGTATGGTCTGTTACCAACCCACACTTCCCCTACTAGAGACAAAACTTGCTTAGATCATGTGCTACTTAAATCAAAAGTAAAAGCTACATCTCTAGTAATCCAGACTACTATAACCGACCATTACCCGGTTCTTCTTTCTCTCCCCAAAATGACCTCAAGTAAGGTCAAACCAGATTGCCTCGTAAAAACTAAGATTGACTACCAGGAAGCAGCGCTATCTCTAAATGAGTCCAACTTATCCCTTATATTGACTATGACAGATCCCTGCGCTGCCGCGGATATCTTAGTAAATACTCTCAGGGAATCGATCCAAAAATTTTCAACAACTAAAACTATTGCTCGTAAACATCTTGTCTCTAGGCCTTGGATAACTCCAGGTTTGCTGCGATGCA